>CM023863.1:18959072-19169625 GCA_013389735.1 Phaseolus lunatus | reverse complement strand
AAAAGGGTAAGCTAGATAATATGAAAGGAGTTTAAATCATGCATATGAAAAAACCCAAGTAAACCAAGTTTCCAAAATATCCAAGTAAACGTAGAGCTACTCATAGCATTCAATAATCGCCAAATTCACAAATTCACAAAAACATTCCCATAGTCATTCCATTTCACACCACAGCATCAAGGGTCTATCAGTATTCCAGTTTCTCATTTCACCATTTCACATGTCAGACTTCCACTGACTCACCACACAAGACACTTGACACTACTTCCGGATTGACTCATGCATTGATTAGACTCGGAGATTGTGCACCTGTCACACTGCCCACTGTGGAATCTCGCACATCCACAGGGTCGCCGTGAAATCTCACACATTCACAGGCATATGATGAAATCTCAACACATCACCATACAGTATGACAAGGTAAATCCACGCAATACAGGTCGGTATGTTCTCTTTCAAACAACCCACCCATACAGGTGAACTCCTTCGACTCTCCCAACTGAGTAACTTCCTCTTGTGTTCCATTATCAGCAGAGTCAGGATATCTCGTTCATAATCACCGATCAATGCACATCTAACATGGTCTTACACGGTATTTCCTTTCCTGAAAATACTATGCCTCGACCCCACATCTACAACATTCAACACATCATACCATACTCAAAGAAATGATTTCAATCACAGCAATAGCCATTTCAAAGGATTCATATTTTCGAATATCTCATGTAAATCTCAAGCAGTTCTCAAAACAACATCAAACACAAGGAGTTCGCAAAACAGCGCCAAAACCGGCGACCTGGTTCAAAAACAAGGTATTTCGAAAACTGTATATAAAACCGGCGACCTCGTCGCCCAAGCACACAACAGAGCATTTTACGCAGATGAAAACGAAAATGGCGACCACGTCGCCCTCACTTCAGAAGATAGTTAAACTATGGCTCGTATGGAAAAGAGGTCTAGCTTCCCTTACCTGGACTTGCGCAAACACCAGGAGCTTCGAAATCCAACGAAGCTTGAAGAATGCCTTGGCTCTGTTTTGAAGATCTTGCAGAGAACTGCTCAAGTGCTCCAATGGTGTTCCTTCTCGTCGTACTCTTGTGTGGAGATGCTGAAATCGCAACGCGGAGGAGGAAACTCACTCTTTCTCTCTTCGAGTACAAAACAATGCTTTCTTTCTCTCAGGTGTGGATTTCTGCAACTTAAACCCCTTTTATCCCTCCAAAAGCAGCTGCCACCACCCACTCTGCAGGGAAGTTTGCGTGTACGCTTCCCTGCACAGTACTACTGAGCGTGCCTCTGCGCAGGCTACGCTATGAGGTCACTATTCTGAACCACCTTTTGTCTACGTGGCGCGCGTGCAGAACGTCTCTTGCTGGGAGTCTGGGTCCCACGTTCTCTGTGTATAACTTAACGTAGCGCGATGACCTTTTCACCGATGACCACAGGCGCGAAGGCTAACAACCGATGACCTCTCGCGCGAAGGCTAACAACCGATGAGCTATCGCGCGATGACAACCCGCGGATGAGCTATCGCGCGATGACAACCCGCGGATGAGCTATCGCGCGATGACACCCACTGATGAGCTATCGCGCGCTGACACAACCCGCTGATGAGCTATCGCGCGATGACAACCCGCTGATGAGCTATCGCGCGATGACAACCCGCTGATGAGCTATCGCGCGATGAAACCCGCTGATGAGCTATCGCGCGATGACAACCCGCTGATGACCTCTCGCGCGAGCGACCGATGTCTCTCTTCTCTGGTGACGCCTGCATGCCTCGCGCCCAGGCGATGACGTGTGGTCTAGGCGACCGGCGATGATGTATAAACAAGAAACTCTTATCGTTTTTCCTAGACTACACTTTCCTTCCTTTTTAACTTAGATAAAACATACATAGAATTTACTTAACATACTCATTCATTTCAATAAATCTCAGGTCCTTACATTCTCCCCAACAACAAAAATTTTCGTCCTCGAAAATTGGATTACAAGGAAAAGAGGTATGGATAAGCCTCCCTCATGGGTTCTTCTAATTCCCAAGTAGAATCCCCCGATTTCTCATCCCACACCACTTTCACCATGTTGATGGTCTTGCCCCTGAGCTGTTTACACTGCCGATCGTCAATCCTAACTGGTTTGGCTTCAAAGGACAAGTCATCCCTAATCTGCACGTCGTCTACATCCAGCACATGACTAGGGTCTGCCATGTACTTCCTCAGCTGTGACACGTGAACACATTGTGCAGATTTGCCAGATGGGGAGGTAGGGCGATTTCATACGCCACAGGGCCAATCCTTCTCAAGATCTGATATGGTCCCACGAATTTGGGGGACAACTTCTTTGGCCTGATCGCCCGCCCTACACCCTTGGTTGGTGTCACTTTCATGAACACGTGATCTCCAGCAGCAAACTCCAAAGGCTTCCTCCTCTGATCTGCATAGGACTTCTGCCTACTCTGAGAGGCTTTCATCCTGCTTTGTATCAGCTTCACCTTCTCGGTCGTCTGCTGAATCAACTCTGGTCCAACCAAGACTGCCTCGCCCTCCTGGTACCAACATAATGGAGTTCTGCATTTCCTCCCATACAGGGCTTCATATGGCGCCATCCCAATGCTGGCGTGGTAGCTATTGTTATAGGTGAACTCCACTAGTGGCAACACCTCCGTCCAACCTCCCAATTGATCTAAAACGCATGCCCTCAGCAGATCTTCCAAAGATTGGATTGTCCTCTCTGACTGACCATCTGTTTGGGGATGATATGCAGAGCTCATCCTCAACTTGGTTCCCAAACACTCTTGCAAGGTCTGCCAAAACCGTGAAGTGAACCTGGGATCCCTATCTGAAATGATGCTGGAAGGCACTCCATGCAACCTCACAACCTCCTTGATGTACAGCTGTGCCAACTTGGCCATGGGCATCTTCATATTTACTGGGAGGAAGTGGGCACTCTTCGTCAGTCTATCAATGATGACCCAGATTGCATCATGACCCTTTACTGATCTGGGTAAATGGGTGACAAAATCCATGGCGATGCTGTCCCATTTCCACTCAGGGATATCCAGTTGCTGCAACAGCCCGCCAGGTCTTTGGTGTTCCACCTTCGCCTTTTGACACGTTAAGCAGGTTGCCACGTACTGGGCGACGTCCCTCTTCATGCCTGACACCAAAATGACTCCTTCAAGTCATGGTACATCTTGTTCATGCCTGGGTGGAGGTTAAGGCGACTCTTATGGCCTTCCTCTAGGATCATCTCCTTCAACTCGTCATTTGTAGGTATGCAGATCCTGCCAATCAAACCTCAAGTCCCATCCTCGCCCATCTCAAAGCCTCTCGCCTGATCTGTCCCTAGTGACTCCATAGTGCGCTTCAGGCTAGGGTCCTCCAATTGTTTGTCCTTCAACATCACAAGGAAGTCATTAGTTATAGTCAGCTTACTACAACTAATGTGATTCACGTGGAACTCTACTCCCAGGTTTAAGTCCCTGAAACTGCTCGATCAGCTTCTGCTCTTCCATCATCATGGTGGCGACTTGTATAGACTTCCTACTCAAGGCATCTGCCACTACATTGGCCTTCCCTGGGTGATACATGAGTTGAAAGTCGTAGTCCTTTAGGAATTCCATCCACCTTCTTTGTCTCATGTTTAGCTCCCTCTGATCGAACAGGTACTTCAAGCTCTTGTGGTCACTGAACACCTGGAACCGAGCTCCATATAGATAATGCCTCCAGATCTTCAAGGCAAACACTACCGCTGCCAACTCCAAATCATGAGTAGGGTAGTTCTCTCATGCACCTTGAGTTGCCTTGAAGCATATGCAACCACCCTCTTCTCTTGCATCAAGACGCATCCCAAGCCTTGATGTGAGGCATCACAGAAGACGTCAAAAGGTCTTCCTATCTCGGGGATCACCAGCACTGGAGCACTGGTCACCTCTCCTTTAGCTCCCTGAAGCTCTGCTCACATCGGTCGGTCCAAGCAAAGGGTTGGTCCTTGCGAGTCAGCTGTGTCAAAGGAGCCACTACCTTGGAAAATCCTCAATAAACCTCCGATAGTAGCCCGCCAACCCCACAAAGCTCCTTATCTCAGTCACTGTCTTAGGACGTTCCCATTGTAGCACTGCCTCTACCTTGGCTGGATCTACCGAGATCCCTTGGGCAGATATCACGTGTCCTAAGAAGTTGACTTCCCTTAGCCAGAACTCACACTTGGAGAACTTGGCATAGAGCTGCTTCTCCCTCAGTATTTCCAATACTGCCCTTAGGTGTTCCTCATGCTCTTCCTCGGTCTTTGAATAAATGAGGATGTCATCTATGAAGACCACCACAAACTTATCCAAGAAAGGGCGAAAGATCCTATTCATATAGTCCATGAATAGAGCTGGAGCATTGGTGACTCCAAATGGCATCACTACATACTCGTAGTGCCCATATCTAGACCTAAAAGCTGTCTTCTGAACATCTTCAGCTTTTACCAAGATTTGGTGATACCCCGATCTCAGGTCAATCTTGGAGAACACCGAGGCCCCATGAATTTGGTCCATCAAATCATCAATCCGAGGTAGGGGGTACTTGTTCTTGATGGTCAATTTGTTCAATTGCCTGTAGTCTATGCACAACCGAGACCCTCCATCCTTCTTCTTGACTAGGAGCACTGGAGCTCCCCATGGAGATACGCTGGGTCTGATGAACTGCTTCTCCAGCAACTCTTCCAATTGCTTCTTTAACTCCTCCAACTCGGCTGGTGCCATCCTGTAAGGTGCCATTGACACTGGTCCAGCTCCAGGTACCAAGTCAATAGAGAATTCCACTTCTCTCTTAGGGGGTAATCCAGGCACCTCCTCTGGGAACACATCGGTGAAGTCTCTCACCACTTGGATCTCGTTTACGTCCCCTTTATTCTCCACTTCCAACCGGGCGAGCACCACGAAGCACCTCGCCCCTTCTTCCAATGCTGATCGCCCTTGTTGAACTGTTAACACATCCGCTTCATGGGGGTCTGGAAACGCTACCTTCTGCCTACCACAGTCTATGAGGACGTGATTGGCAGTTAACCAATCCATTCCTAGGATGACATCCAGGTCCTGAAGAGGTAGGCAGATCAAGTTCACCTTGAATCTACGTCCTTCTACAATCACTGGACATTCAGGGCACACTGTAGAGGTCGACACCTGTCCTGACGCAGGTGTAGAGACCAACAGCTCAAAAGGTAACTCCTTCACTAGGAGACCCAACTCAGCTACACACAGGCTTGACACAAAGGAGTGTGTCGCTCCAGAATCAAACAAAGCCCTTACACCTCTACCAGCAATAAAACAAACACCTTGGATGAGGTTACCTGACTGAGTTGCCTCTGCTCCAGACATGGCGAACACCCTCCCTGCTGCCTGAGGTCTGCTGCCCTCGTTCCTCGTCTGCTGAGAGCCACTGGGCTGGGTCGCCCTATTCTGGTTAGGGCATTCTCTAGCAAAATGCCCCGTCTTTTGGCAGACAAAACATCTCCTCTCTGGATCCCTCTTGGGGCACACGCTGGCTGTATGGGGTCCACCGCAATGGAAACATTTAAGTTTCCCAGGTTGTTGCTGTTGGAACCGGGATGAAGCTGTTCCCACCCGATGTGGTGAAGGCCTAGCATATGGCTTGCTTTGTGGGTGCTGTGCCTTAGCTCTCCCACTGGAAGGACCTCCTGGGTGTGACCTGATCACCCTAGACTCACCCTTTTCCAGGGTCTCCACCATCTTTGCCTTCTCCACTAAGGCGTGGAACTCCCTGATGCACATCGGTGCTATGGTCTTCTTCAGCCCATGCTTCAGTCCTTCCTCGAACTTCCTACACCTCCAGGCCTCGGAGGTCGCCTGGGTATAAAACCGGGCGAGGTACTCGAAACGGGCAGCATATGCGTTTATAGTCATGTCCCCCTGCTCCAACTTCAGGAACTCAGCCTCTCTTGCAAACTTGGCGCTGTCTGGGAAGTACTTCTCTAAGAACTTCACCCTGAAGCTCTCCCAATCCAGAACATCCTCCCGTGCCTCCATCATTTGCTGAGCTCCCATCCACCAGAACTCTGCTTCTCCTGATAGCAGATAAGTGGCGAACAGCAGCTTCTTCTCTTCAGGGCAGGAGGTCGCCCTAAAGATTTTCTCCAACTCCCTGACCACTGATCTGCCTGGTCAGGGGTAGCGTTCCCACTGAACTTAGGTGGGTTGTGCCTCATGAACTCAGCTAATCCCATCTGTTCCTGGGGCTGACCAACGTGGGAGTTTGTCTCAGCAGATCGGGCAGTTTCCCAGTGCTGCATTGTGGCTTGATGGTTCTGGGCCATTGCGGCGTTCTGCTGCTGAATGGCAGTCGCCATCATCTCAATGGCCTTGGCGATTTGACTCATTTCTGAGGAAGGTTGGGGTGGGGTAGCAGGTCTACGTGCCATCTTCTTCGCTCTGAATTCTGAATCTATAGGCTTCTATAATCCCTACAACTATAAGAATGAAACCGATAAGAATCAATTCATTCAAGGGGGGTAACAGCTAGACCTTACAAAGGTCAGCATCTCAAAATCATAAAGAATTTGAGTTTATCAACATACTCGTAATACTTAGAATCTCAAGCAAGGTATTAGAACAGCTACTGATATCATCACCATCAGATCAAACAACCATTTTCAGTCAATTGCAAAAACACTCAATAAGCTAAACTAGATCACACCAGCGTTCAATGTATACTAAACATCAAATCTTTGGAATTAAGATTGAGAATCATCTCGATCCAGTTATGAGTGTGCACCCTCATTACTTCATCAAGATCTTCTCACCCTTAATACTAAGATTTTCAGCTAAAGCATACGTTCACTAAAGCACAGAAGCACACACAAACTTTTCAATGCAAAACGTTTGAAAACCTTTCACTATAGTTGTTATTTAAAAACTCAAATAACTTTTATGAGCAGAAGAAACACAATGGATCCACAGCCCTCAGGTCATCCTAAGGACGAACTGCTCTGATACCATTAATGTAACATCCCGCCAAAGTAATACATACATACAGGTATAATGAAATTAAATGTAACCAAATAATATTGAAGAGAAATAACATGATAATATATATATTTGAAATGAAGTTGCTCCTCTTAGGGAGTTTAATACATAACCAAATCAAATGTTTGCAAGATTTTACGAAAATAAAAGAAATGCAGTAAGACAGGCGGTCTCAAAAGAAAACGGCGATCTCCAACTTCAAAACGGCGATCACCAGAAGTCCCCAAAAATGGGCGACTTGCTAGCCAGACATAAAATCGGCGATCTCATAACAGGCGACCTCAAAACAGGCGATCTGATAGTAGGGCAAAATCCGGCGATCACCACCGAGAGGTGGAAATGGGCGATCTCTGCCCTCGGCGACCACCCCTTTAGGGAGCTCTTCTTCCTGGAAGGTCTTCTGCTCCCGCGTAACAATTACACGATCATCACAGTTTTGAGAAGGCAACCAAAATGACAGATAAAAGGGTAAGCTAGATAATATGAAAGGAGTTTAAATCATGCATATGAAAAAACCCAAGTAAACCAAGTTTCCAAAATATCCAAGTAAACGTAGAGCTACTCATAGCATTCAACTAATCGCCCAAATTCACAAATTCACAAACATTTCCCATAGTCATTCCATTTCACACCACAGCATCAAGTGTCTATCAGTATTCCAGTTTCTCATTTCACCATTTCACATGTCAGACTTTCCACTGACTCACCACACAAGACACTTGACACTACTTCCGGATTGACTCATGCATTGATTAGACTCGGAGATGTGCACCTGTCACACTGCCCACTGTGGAATCTCGCACATCCACAGGGTCGCCGTGAAATCTCACACATTCACAGGCATATGATGAATCTCAAACATCACCATACAGTATGACAAGGTAAATCCACGCAATACAGGTCGGTATGTTCTCTTTCAAACAACCCACCCATACAGGTGAACCTCCTTCGACTCTCCCAACTGAGTAACTTCCTCTATGTGATTCCATTATCAGCAGAGTCAGGATATCTCGTTCATAATCACCGATCAATGCACATCTAACATGGTCTTACACGGTATTTCCTTTCCTGAAAATACTATGCCTCGACCCCACATTCACAACATTCAACACATCATACCATACTCAAAGAAATGATTTCAATCACAGCAATAGCCATTTCAAAGGATTCATATTTTCGAATATCTCATGTAAATCTCAAGCAGTTCTCAAAACAACATCAAACACAAGGAGTTCGCAAAACAGCGCCAAACCGGCGACCTGGTTCAAAAACAAGGTATTTCGAAAACTGTATATAAAACCGGCGACCTCGTCGCCCAAGCACACAAACAGAGCATTTTACGCAGATGAAAACGAAAATGGCGACCACGTCGCCCTCACTTCAGAAGATAGTTAAACTATGGCTCGTATGGAAAAGAGGTCTAGCTTCCCTTACCTGGACTTGCGCAAACACCAGGAGCTTCGAAATCCAACGAAGCTTGAAGAATGCCTTGGCTCTGTTTTGAAGATCTTGCAGAGAACTGCTCAAGTGCTCCAATGGTGTTCCTTCTCGTCGTACTCTTGTGTGGAGATGCTGAAATCGCAACGCGGAGGAGGAAACTCACTCTTTCTCTCTTCGAGTACAACAATGCTTTCTTTCTCTCAGGTGTGGATTTCTGCAACTTAAACCCCTTTTATCCCTCCAAAAGCAGCTGCCACCACCCACTCTGCAGGGAAGTTTGCGTGTACGCTTCCCTGCACAGTACTACTGAGCGTGCCTCTGCGCAGGCTACGCTATCAGGTCACTATTCTGAACCACCTTTTGTCTACGTGGCGCGCGTGCAGAACGTCTCTTGCTGGGAGTCTGGGTCCCACGTTCTCTGTGTATAACTTAACGTAGCGCGATGACCTTTTCACCGATGACCACAGGCGCGAAGGCTACAACCGATGACCTCTCGCGCGAAGGCTAACAACCGATGAGCTATCGCGCGATGACAACCCGCGGATGAGCTATCGCGCGATGACAACCCGCGGATGAGCTATCGCGCGATGACAACCCACTGATGAGCTATCGCGCGATGACAACCCGCTGATGAGCTATCGCGCGATGACAACCCGCTGATGGGCTATCGCGCGATGACAACCCGCTGATGAGCTATCGCGCGATGACAACCCGCTGATGAGCTATCGCGCGATGACAACCCGCTGATGACCTCTCGCGCGAGCGACCGATGTCTCTCTTCTCTGGTGACGCCTGCATGCCTCGCGCCCAGGCGATGACGTGTGGTCTAGGCGACCGGCGATGATGTATAAACAAGAAACTCTTATCGTTTTTCCTAGACTACACTTTCCTTCCTTTTTAACTTAGATAAAACATACATAGAATTTACTTAACATACTCATTCATTTCAATAAATCTCAGGTCCTTACAGACGACCGATGTCTCTCCCTGGAGGACGACCGATGTCTCTCCCTGGAGGACGACCGATGTCTCTCCCTGGAGGACAACCGATGTCTCTCCCTGGAGGACGACCGATGTCTATCCCTGGCGATGACCGCATGTCTCTCGCCCTGGCGATGCCTGCATGTCTCTCGCCCTGGCGATGCCCACATGTCTCTCGCCCTGGCGATGCCCGCATGTCTCTCGCCCTGGCGATGCCCGCATGTCTCTCGCCCTGGCGTTGGTGGAGCTCGATCATCTCCCTCGCGGTCTCCAGCTTGCTGCATATGGTGCAAGTTCAAGCGTAGCTCCTCATTTGCTCTGTGTAACTCCTCATTCCTGGCCTGTGAGGCGGCCAGGTCCTCCTGCATACGCGCCTGATGCGCTCTAGATTCTGCCACCGTCTCCTGGAGAGTGGGCATCGTTTCCATGAGTTGTTGCATGGTAACGCTTTCACCCCCATTTGGTGGAACGGATCCTTGTCTAGTATTCCTCATCTCTATGGTTTCTACTCTCACTCTCGTGTATGGGACCTTGTTTAAATTTAGCCCCACGGTTGTAACATCCCGCCAAATCCTCTTTTCATAATTATAAAATGAAATAAAGGTAAAACAATAATATTGAAGTGAACATAATTATATATATGTAATGAAGTTTCTCCTCACAAGGAGTTTAATACATAATCGGTCAATTTTCCAAAACTTAAACAAAATACAACAACATAGAAAAACAGGTGATCTCTTAACAGAAAAGACGATCTCCTATCAGGAAAAGGCGATCTCCTATCAGAAAACAGAAAAAGGGTGATCGCCTAACAGAAACAGAAACAGGCGATCTCCTTCCGGCGACCACTCACTGAGGAGCTCTACTTCCTGCAACATCATCTGCTCCCGTGTAAATTATACACGATCATCACAGTTTTAAGAAAAACAGCCACAGAACCAAACACAGGGTAAGCTAGATATTTGAAAGAGAGTTTAGATATGAACTTTAAAATCAAGATAAAACAAATTTAAGATACCCACGTAAAACCATCAACTTTCTCATTCTCTTCACATGACCATCAAGAAATCACAGATTTCACAATTTCCTCAAGAGTCATTCAAATCACATAATTCATCAAGTGTCTATCAATTCAATGTTTCTCATTTCTCACGTCAGACTTCCACTGACTCATCACACACAGACACTTGACACCACTTTCGGAAGACTCATGCATTGACTAGACTCAGAGATCTACATCTGTCATACTGCCCCACTGTGAAATCACACACATTCACAGGGTTGCTGTGAAATCACACACATTCACAAGCGTATAAATGAATCTCAATATTATCACTATCCTAGCATGACAGGGTTAATCCATACAACGGGTCAAGTTCGTTCTCTTTCAAACAACTCACCCATACGTATGAACCTCCTTCGACTCTCAATGCCTGAATAACTTCATCTATATGATTCCATTATATTAGGAGAGTCAGGATATCTCATAATAAACGAATCACCGGTCAATGCACATCCTACACGATCTTACACGGTATTTTCTTTCCTGAAAATACTATGCCTTGATCCCACATTCACAACATTCAACACATCATACAACACTTAATGAACGATTCCAATCACAACAACATTCATCCCCTGGTTCAGATTTTCGAATATCACATTTAAATCTCAAACAGTTTCAAACAACACAAAAATAGGGGAGTTCGAAAAACAACGCCAAAACCGGCGATCTCGTCCAAAAACAGGGGATTATACGATAACAGTTGAAAACCGGCAACCACGTCGCCCCATCATCTTAATCATCTAATATAAGGCTTTCGTTGGAAATAAGGCTAGCTTCCCTTACCTGGACTTGCGCAAAACACCAAGAGCTCCAAAACCCACCGAAGCTTAAAGATGCCTTAGCTCTGTTTTTGCGTCTGGTTTGTAGAACTTGCAGAGAACCTCCCAGGTGCTCTAAGGGCAGTCGTCGCTCGTCGTACTGGTGCTTGAGGATGCCTGAATTGCAGCGCGAAGGAGAGAAAAGAGAAGGATGAAGGTAAACTCACTCTTTAACTCTTGAACCACTGCAACGTTCTTTGCCTCTTAGAAGTGGGTTTTTGAATCTTAAACCAACTTGTCCACAAAAGCCGCTGCCACCACCCACTCTGCAGGGAAGTTTGCATGTACGCTTCCCTGAACAGTACGACTACGCGTGCCTCTGCACAGGCCAACACTCTGATGTCACTATTCTGAACCACCCTTTTTGTCTACGTGTCGCGCGTGCAGGACGTTTCATGCTGGGAGCCTGGGTCCCACCTTATCTGTGTGAAACTCGACATCGCGCGATAACCTTCCACCGATGACCGCTCGCGCGATGACTATCCACCGATGCCTCATCCTGGCGGACGACCGATGTCTCTCCCTGGGAGACGACCGATGTCTCGCCCTGGCGATGACCGCATGCCTCGCGCCCGGCGATGCCCGCATGCCTCGCGCCCCGGCGATGCCCGCATGCCTCGCGCCCTGGCGATGCCCGACGACACATTGCCACGCCTTGCTGAAGGTTCTTCATCCCACTATGTTACGTCCAAGGTATCATCTCCACATGACTTGGTGACGTCGGTAGCTTCACATTTCCAAGAGTAGATCAGCACTACTCCTCGTGCACCGATGCATGCAACACTAAGGACGATCTCTTATGCTCAAGCATAGAGCTTCGCATGCACAGCGTATCTAAGGCTTAACCCACACCTTGATACGCGTGGTTGTTGGAACCCACTCTGGTTGATCCAGTATCCTGACCACATATTGAGTGCACTTTCGGCGATCATGTGCACCATAGGCGACTGGCGATCACGTGTAATCTAGGCGACAGGCGATCATGTACTAACCAGGCGATCTCATAGTCTTCTAAACTACACTTTCCTTCCTTTTTATTTTAAATAAAAACATACTTAGAATTCATTTAAAATATATTCCTTTTTATTTTAATTTAATTTTACAGGTCCTTACATTCTCCCCAACAAGAAAAAATTTTCGTCCTCGAAAATTGAATTACAAGGAAAAGAGGTATGGATAGGCTTCTCTCATGGGTTCTTCTAACTCCCAAGTTGAATCACCCGATCTCTCATCCCACACCACTTTCACCATGTTGATGGTCTTGCCTCTGAGCTGTTTACTTTGCCAATCGTCAATCCTGACTGGTTTCGCTTCAAAGGACAAGTCATCCCTGATCTGCACATCGTCCACTTCCAGCACATGACTAGGGTCTGCCATGTACTTCCTCAGCTGTGATACGTGAAAGACATTGTGCAGATTCGCTAAATGGGGAGGTAGGGCGATCTCATAAGCCACTGGACCAATCCTCTTTAAGATCTGATATGGTCCCACGAACTTAGGGGACAACTTCTTTGATCTGATCGCCCGTCCTACACCCTTGGTTGGTGTCACTCTCATGAACACATGGTCTCCAGCAGCAAACTCCAAAGGTTTTCTCCTCTGATCTGCATAAGATTTCTGCCTACTTTGAGATGCTCTCATCCTGCCTTGTATCTGTTTCACCTTCTCGGTCGTATGCTGAATCAACTCTGGCCCAACCAAGACTGCTTCGCCCTCCTGGTACCAACATAAGGGAGTTCTGCATTTCCTCCCATACAGGGCTTCATATGGTGCCATCCCAATACTGGCGTCGTAACTATTATTGTAAGTAAACTCCACCAGCGGCAACACCTCATCCCAACTTCCCAATTGATCCAAGACACACGTCCTCAGCAGATCTTCCAAGGACTGGATCGTTCTCTCTGACTGTCCATCTGTTTGAGGATGATATGCCGAGCTCATTCTCAACTTAGTTCCCAAGCAATCTTGTAAAGTCTGCCAAAACCGTGAAGTGAACCTGGGATCTCTATCTGAAACAATGCTGGAAGGCACTCCATGCAACCTCACTATTTCTTTGATGTACAATTGTGCCAACTTGGCCATAGGCATCCTCATATACACTGGAAGAAAGTGGGCACTCTTCGTCAGCCGATCAATGATGACCCAGATTGCATCATGACCCTTTACCGATCTGGGTAAATGGGTAACAAAATCCATGGCGATGCTGTCCCATTTCCACTCAGGGATATCCAGTTGCTGTAACAACCCGCCAGGTCTTTGATGCTCTACCTTTGCCTTCTGACACGTCAAGCAGGTAGTAACATACTGGGCGATGTCTCTCTTCATGCCCGACCACCAAAATGACTCCTTCAAGTCATGGTACATCTTGTTCATGCCTGGATGTAGGCTAAGGCGACTCTGGTGACCTTCTTCTAGGATCATCTTCCTCAACTCTTCATTTGCAGGTATGCAAATTCTGCCATTAAATCTCAAGATCCCATCATCGCCCATCACAAAGTCTCTAGCCTGGTCGGTCCCTAGTGACTCCACAGTACGCTTCAGACTAGGGTCCTCCAATTACTTATCCTTTATCACTCCAAGGAAGTCATTAGTTATAGCCAGCTTACTACAACTAATGTGATTCACATGAAATTCTACCCCAAGGTTTAAGTCTCTAAATTGCTCGATCAGTTTCTGCTCTTCCATCATCATGGTGGCTACTTGAATTGATTTTCTACTCAAAGCATCTGCCACTACATTGGCCTTCCCTGGATGATACATGAGTTGAAAATCGTAGTCCTTTAGAAACTCCATCCACCTTCTTTGTCTCATGTTTAGTTCCTTCTGATCGAACAGGTATTTCAGGCTCTTATGGTCACTGAACACCTGGAACCGAGCTCCATATAAATAGTGTCTCCAAATCTTCAAGGCAAACACCACCGCCGCCAACTCCAAATCATGAGTAGGATAGTTTCTCTCATGAACCTTGAGTTGCCTTGAAGCATATGCAACCACTCTTTTCTCTTGCATCAAAACACATCCCAAACCCTGATGTGAAGCATCACAGTAGACATCAAAAGGTCTTCCTACCTCTGGGATCACCAGCACTGGAGCACTAGTCAACCTTTCCTTTAGTTCCATGAAGCTCTGCTCACATCGGTCGGTCCAAGCAAAAGGTTGATCCTTGCGGGTCAACTGCGTTAAAGGAGCCACTACCTTGGAAAAGTCCTCAATAAACCTCCGATAGTAGCCAGCTAAACCCACAAAGCTCCTTATCTCAGTGACTGTCTTAGGACGTTCCCACTGCAGCACTGCCTCTACCTTGGCTGGATCCACTGAGATTCCCCGAGCAGATATCACGTGTCCTAAGAAATTGACTTCCTTCAGCCAGAACTCGCACTTAGAGAACTTGGCATAGAGTTGTTTCTCCCTCAGAATCTCTAACACTGTCCTCAGATGTTCTTCATGTTCTTCCTCAGTCCTTGAATAAATGAGTATGTCGTCTATGAAGACTACCACAAACTTATCCAAGAAAGGGCGAAAAATCCTATTCATGTAGTCCATGAACAGAGCTGGAGCATTTTGTGACTCCAAACGGCATCACCACATACTCATAGTGCCCATACCGAGACCTAAATGCTGTCTTTTGAACATCTTCAGCTTTTACCAAAATTTGGTGGTACCCCGATCTCAGATCAATCTTTGAGAACACCGAGGGCCCATGTATTTGATCCATCAAATCGTCAATTCTAGGTAGGGGGTACTTGTTCTTGATGGTCAACTTGTTCAACTGCCTGTAATCTATACACAGCCGAGACCCTCCATCCTTTTTCTTAACTAGGAGCACTGGAGCCCCCCATGGAGATACACTGGGTCTGATGAATTGTTTCTCCAACAACTCTTCCACTTGCTTCTTTAATTCTACCAACTCGGCTGGAGCCATCCTGTAAGGTGCCATTGACACTGGTCCAGCTCCAGGTACCAAATCAATAGAGAATTCCACTTCTCTCTTAGGGGGTAATCCAGGTACTTCTTCTGGAAATACATCCATGAATTCTTTCACCACATGTATTCTGCTTACGTCGGCTTCATTCTTCACTTCCAACCGAGCTAGAATCACGAAGCACCTCGCCCCTTCTTCCAACTCCGACCGCCCTTGTTGAGCAGATATCACATCTGACTCTTGGAGGTCTGGAAACGTTATCTTCTGACTACCGCAGTCTATGAGAACGTGATTGGCAGCTAGCCAATCCATTCCCAGGATAACATCCAGGTGCTGAAGAGGTAGGCAGATCAAGTTCACTTTGAATCTGCGTCCCTCTACTATCACTGGACATTCGGGGCAAACTGTAGAGGTCAACACCTATCCTGACGCAGGTGTAGAGACCAACAGTTCGAAAGGTAACTCCTTCACTAGAAGGCCCAACTCGGCTACACACAGGCTTGACACAAAGGAGTGTGTCGCTCTAGAATCAAACAAGGCTTTTACACCTCTACCAGCTATAAAACAAACACCTTGCACGAGGTTACCTGACTGAGACGCCTCTGCTCCTGACATGGCAAACACTTTCCCTGTTGCCTGAGGTCTGCTGCCTTCATTCCTCAACTGCCGAGAACCACTGGGTTGAGTCGCCCCATTCCTGTTAGGGCACTCTCTAGCAACGTGCCCCGTCTTTTGGCAGGCAAAGCACCTTCTCTCTGAATCTCTCTTGGGGCACACATTGGCTGTGTGGGGTCCACCACAATGGAAACATTTAAGTTTCCAGGGTTGTTGCTGCTGAAACTGGGAAGACGCTGCTCCTGCCCGATGTGGTGGAGGTCTCGCATAGGGCTTGCTCTGTGGGTGCTGCACCTTGGCCTTCCCACTGGAAGAACCCCCTGGGTGTGACCTGATCACCCGAGAATCACCCTTTTCCAGGGTCTCCACCATCTTCAGACAGAAGATATGTGGCGAATACCAGCTTCTTATCTTCAGGGCAGGAGGTCACCCTGAAGATTTTCTCTAAACCCCTGACCCATCGATCTGCTTGGTCAGGAGTAGCATTCCCACTGAACTTAGGTGGGTTGTGCCTGAGGAACTCGGTCAGTCCCATCTGCTCCTGAGGCTGACCGATGTTGGGAGCTGTTGCAGCCGATCTGCCGGTCTCCCAATGCTGCATTGTAGCTTGGTGATTCTGAGACATCGCCGTATTCTGTTGCTGGATGGCACTCGCCATCATCTCAATGGCCCTGGCGATCTGGCCCATTTCAGCAGAAGGTTGGGGAGGGGTAGGCTGTCTAGGAGCCATTCTTCTCTGTAGAAGATTAGGAAACTATTGGTTTCTATATCCCCTACAACTATAAGAATGAGATCGATAAGAAATCGATTCATTCAGGAGGTAACATCTAGACCTTACAAAGGTCAACATCTCAAAGTCATTTAGAATTTGAGTTTATCAACAGAATCATGATACTTATAACCTCAAGCAAAACACCAGAACAGCTACTGGTATACAACCATCAATCCAAACAACCACTTTCAATCAATACAAAAACACTCAATAAACTGAAATAAAACACACCAAAATTCAATATATGCTAAACATCAAACCTTCAGAATTTAAGATTGAGAATCATCTTGATCCAGTTATGAGTGTGCACCCTCACTACTTTATCAAGATCCTCTCATTCTTAAGACTAAGATTTTCAGTTAGGGCATATATTCACTAAAGCACACATAAAATTTCAATACAAAAACGTTTGAAAACCTTTCACTATAGTTGTTATTTAAAACTCAAATAAATTTTATGAGCAGAAGAAACACAATGGATCCACAACCCTCAGGTCATCCTAAGGACGAACTGCTCTGATACCATTAATGTAACATCCCGCCAAATTCTTTTCATATTTATAAAATGAAATAAAGGTGAAACAATAATATCAAAATTGAACATAGATATATACATAATATAATTCATCCATTAGTACAAATGTGCCTCAAAATAATATCCCTTTTTGAGGAAGTTTTTAATACATCTCCATACAGGAGTTTTCAAAATAAAATAAAAAACCACAGCATTCAAAACCGGCGATCTCCCAATAGAAGACAGAAAAAGGCGATCTCCTATCAGAACCAGAAAACAGGCGATCGCCTAGTAGAAACAGAAACAGGCGATCTCCTTCCGGCGACCACTCACAGAGGAGCTCTACTACCTGCAACCTCGTCTGCTCCCGTGCAAATATACACGATCATCACAGGTTTAAGAAAAACAGCCACGATACAAGACAAGAGGGTAAGCTAGATATTCGAAAGAGAATTTAGATATGAAACCTTAAAATCAAGATAAAACAAATTTAAGACACCCACGTAAAAACCATCAAATTTTCTCATTCCCTTCACATGACCATCAAGTAATCACATATTTCACAATTTCCTCAAGAGTTGTTCAATTCACATACTCCATCAAGTGTCTATCAATTTCAATGTTTCTCATTTCTCACGTCAGACTTACACTGACTCATCACACACAGACACTTAACACTACTTCCGGAAGACTCGTGCATTGAACTTAGCATCCAGAGACCTGCACCTGTCATACTTCATTGCTGTAATGTTCCCACAGCCATGCGCATCAACATAATCTCGATCTCAATCTCATCACTCTCACAGTATGACAGGGTTAATCCATATAACAGGTCAAGTCAGTTATCTTTCAAACGACTTACCCATACATATGGACCTCCTTCGACTCTCACCAACTGAATGACTTCATCTATGTGACTCCATCATATCAGCAGAGTCAGGATCGTCTCATTCACAGGATACTCACTGATCAATACACCTCATAACCAATCTCAACACGGTATTTCCTTTCCTGAAAATACTATGTCTTGATCCCACATTCACAACATTCAACACATCATATAACACTTAAATGAACGATTCCAATCACAGCAACAATCATTCCAAGGTTCAGATTTTCGAATATCACATTCCAATCTCAAACAGTTTCAAACGACACTAAAACAGGGGAGTTCGAAATCAACATTTAAAACCGGCGATCACGTCGCCCCACACATAAAAACAGAGCATCGTGAAAAGGAATATTAAAACCGGCGACCACGTCGCCCTCACTTCAGAACCTACTCGCCTAACATTTTTATAAATGAAAATGCTAGCTTCCCTTACCTGGACTTGCGCAAAACACCAAGAGCTCCAAAACCCACCGAAGCTTAAAGATGCCTTAACTCTATTCTAGCATCCTGACGGAAAACTTGCAGAGAACTCCCCAGGTATCCAAGTGCAGTCGTCGCTCGTCGTACTGGTGCTTGAGGATGTCTGAATCGCAGCGCGAAGGAGAGAAAAGAGAAGGATGAAGGTGAACTCACTCTGTCACTCTCGAACCACAACAACGTTCTCCCTCTCGGAAGTGAGTTTTTGAATCTAAACCAACTTGTCCACAAAAGCCGCTGCCACCACCCACTCTGCAGGGAAGCTTGCGTGCATGCTTCCCTGAACAGTACGACCATGCGTGCCTCTGCGCATGCCAACACTCTGATGTCACTATTCTGAACCACCCTTTTTGTCTACGTGTCGCGCGTGCAGGACGTCTCATGCTGGGAGCCTGGGTCCCACCTTATCTGTGTTAAACTCGACATCGCGCGATAACCTTCCACCGATGACCGCTCGCGCGATGACTATCCACCGAAGTCTCATCCTGGCGGACGACCGATGTCTCTCCATGGGAGACGACCGACGTCTCGCCCTGGCGATGACCGCATGCCTCGCGCCCTGGCGATGCCCGCAATGCCTCGTGCCCTGGCGATGCCCGCATGCCTCGCGCCCTGGCGATGCCCGCAATGCCTCGCGCCCTGGCGATGCCCGCATGCCTCGCGCCCTGGCGATGCCCGCATGCCTCGCGCCCTGGCGATGCCCGCATGCCTCGCGCCCCCGCGATGCCCGCATGCCTCGCGCCCGGTGATGCCCGCATGCCTCGCGCCCGGCGATGCCCGCATGCCTCGCGCCCTGGCGATGCCCGACGACACATCGCCACGGCTTGCTGAAGGTTCTTCATCCCACTATGTTACGTCCAAGGTATCATCTCCACATGACTTGGTGACGTCAGTAGCTTCACATTTCCAAGAGTAGATCAGCACTACTCCTCGTGCGCCCATGCATGCAACACTAAGGACGATTTCTTATGCTCAAGCATAAAGCTTCGCATGCACAGCGTATCTAAGGCTTAACCCACACCTTGATACGCGTGGTTTTTGGAACCCACTATGGTTGATCCAGTATCCTGACCACATACTGAGTGCACTTTCGGCGATCATGTGCACCATAGGCGATTGGCGATCATGTCTCCTCTAGGCGGCAGGCGATTATGTGCCAAAGAACTCGGAGATCGCCTCCGTCTTCAACAACGGCGATCTCGTAGACTTCTAAGCTACACTTTTCTTCCTTTACTCTTCTTGATCCACATGTCTTCCTCGAGCACACCCACGTGATTACCTCACGATAAAGTCATCGCACCTGACTACTTGGTTAATACAATGGTCAGCCGACCGACCTCTACCAGCTGACCCCAGACCTTGGGCGACGTCCGAGGTCTGACTACTACGAAACTTCATTTACCAGCTCTTTGTATTTTTAAATAATAACATCTTCTGAAATTATTTAAATATAACACTTTCATTCCAATTAAAGTTTCTAGGTCCTTACAGTAAATGCTGCCAAAATTATGCTAGCTTCTACTCTTTGTCTAGTCTCTCTAGGTTAGACACTTTGATTTTCATCTTCACCTTCCTCCAAGTGATTTGGCCTAACCTATCACTCTCCATACCTTTCATGCATCTACAAGGAACCCATAGCTCTATATGAGTCATCCTTGACCCATATCATCCATAGCTTCCACCACCTTTTTACCTCATATTTTAAGAAGAACAAATGGTCATGAAGAACAACCCATCATTTGGTATCTAGAGCTTTGGTTCTTCAAGAGATAAGTGTTCTCTTCATTTTATTTTTTTGAGTCTTTTTCTTTATTCCATGTTGTTCATCATATCCTTAAATGACTTGCTGTTTTTAATTTCTTTTTAAGTTGGTGTTGCTGTTTTTAAATTTCTATTTGGTATTTTTGGTTCAACTTGATCTTGAACTTCCATTTTTTCAAACTGTTTTAGGTTCCTTTTGTGTTGGCTGTTCTATTTTTATTTTATTTGAGTCTTATTGATGTTTTTAATCGGTGCAAAGTGTTTGTGGTTGAGTCATTTTGATTTTTGAATCCATACAAGTTTTGTCAAAGTCATGTTCATCCTACAATGTCATAAATTCCAAGTTGTGCCTTTTATTGTTGATTTGGTTGCTTGATTTTGTTTTGAGTGCAGTTTATATTTCTGGTTTTGAAGCTTTGGTGCCTTTTATATTTTCATATTTGAGTTCATACTTGTGTGTTAGTTCCATACAAGTTCGTTTCCAATCATTTCCATTGTGTTTTTGAAGTTTCTTTACCGTTTTCTAATTCCAAGTTAAGATTTCTCTGTTTTCACTGCTACTGTGCTGGCTGGAATCATTCCCAGAAATTACATTTGTTGGTAAAAAATTCTGAAATTTTGGATTTGAGTATTTTGATGTGTTAAGAAAAAGTGAAAAAAAGAAGCACATCAAAATTCAAAATACAAAAAAAATGATAAATGAAATACGAACAGAGTGCAAAAATCCTAACTCTGAAAAAACGCTGACGCGGCAGTGATTTCGGAAAAATTATTACAATTATTTGGCTCACTTTTTTGGTGAAATCCCAACGCCTATATTGAGCTAAAACATTGAAGTTTCTGTGGTTAAAATTTCAAGCTCAAATTTGAAGTATTCTGTCCAGCATAAAATTGGAAAGTTGTGAAAAATTTACACAAAAATTCTGTAGTGCTGTTTTGGTTTTATTCATCTATTCTAGTTCCATTCACTAGGATTCCACTTTGTGTGCTATCTTTTTCTTGTGTGCCTTAATTTTTTGCTTGTCAAATTTTATTGAATACTCTTTCAAGTCTTGTCAAATATCAACTCCATTTGCAGTAGTCCTTGATTTTAAATTTGAGTTTTATTGCTTTAAAACTTGCTTGACCTCTCTTTGGTGGATTTGACCTAAAAAGTGCTTTGGTGAGTGTGGAGCTAAAATTTTGTTTTGGTGAAAACCATATCACTAAAGAGGAGCTGGATTAAAGATTTAAGGTTGAATAACCTAAGGAGACAAAGCAAGGGACAGCAGCAACCTCATTGAAAAATACACAAATATACACAAAGGAGCTACAAGTGAAGGAGTGCATAGAATAGGACTTTAAATTTTTGTGCATCAAAATTTGTTAACCTAATTTCTTTGTATTTCTTTGAGTTGTAATTTGCAAGGACATTGATTAATTAGTGGATTAATACGTCTTAGACGGTGAGTGTGTCTTCAAGGTTCCAAAGTGCCAAGAAGCCTCACCTTAGGATTCGACTAGTTTTAAAAGTTTTCTAGATAGCAATTTTCATTTGTGTTTTATTGCTTTACATATAGTTTTTCTTGCATAAAAATTTTGTTTTTATCTTTGATTGTGCTCTAAGTAAATTGCTTAGAGAAAGGTTTCTGAAAGTGTTGTGGGATAGTATCTGGCTAAGGAAAGGCTTGGTACTTAAGAGATCCTAGTGATCCACCTCCCTTTCCTGGGAAATTACCTACTTCACTCCACTTATCTTTCTTTTTGAAAATTACTTTTATCACAAACCCTAAACATGTCTACTCATTCTTCAAGTCATAGTGAAAGTGATAGAAAATCCACAAAATCTCTTTTGAAACAATTGGCTAGAGATTTTCAATCACTATCACTAAGACAATTGCAACATGAGGCTCAACTTTTGGAAGATAAAAAAGAAAGAGATGCCCATCTTGCACTTTTGGAAGAGGAGTTGAGAATTGTTAGAGAAAAAGATGAATACATTCGAAAATTAAAAAAATCACATGCATCACATGCATCTAGTTCTAGGTCAAGTGACTCACATGTTGAGGGGAGTCTGAGAGTAAATGATTATTATCAACCTCCACCTAGAAGAACTAGGAGAGAAAGCCACCCAAAAGAAACTAGGGTAGACTTACCTCATTTTTATGGAAAGGAAAATGTTGAAACATACCTAGATTGGGAAATGAAAGTAGAACAACTTTTTGCTTGCCATCATGTTAGCGAGGAAAGGAAAGTACCCTTAGCCACTTTAAGCTTTCAAGGAAATGCTATGTATTGGTGGACAGCCCTAGAGAGAGATAGGCTCCTCCACAGGGACCCTCCCATAGAATATTGGAATGACCTTAGGGGAGCCTTGAGACGCCGCCATATTCCTTCATACTATGATAGGGAGTTAATGGACAAGCTCCAAAGACTCCAACAGAAAAACATGAGTGTAGAGGAGTATAGGCAAAAGATGGAGCTCTACATGATGAGAGCCTCTATTAGGGAAGAAGCCACCACCACCATAGCTAGGTTCCTAAGTGGTCTCAATCTTGAGATAAGGGATAAAGTAGAACTTTTGCCCTACATGGACTTGAATGATTTGATCCAACTTTGTATAAAAGTTGAACAACAAAATTTGAGAAAGGGATCAAGTCGCAAGGAGAGTTCTTACTCTAACTCTTATCCCAAGAGAGAGTATAGAAGAGAAAAGGAGGATAGTCGTTCAAAGGATAAATCCAAAGAAACTCCCAAGAGTGTAGGAAAAGATGTGTCTACCTCACAACCCCGCAGTAGAGACATCCAGTGCTTCAAGTGTCTTGGTAGAGGCCATATAGCATCCCAATGTCCAAATAGGAGAACCATGATCTTAAGAGGGAGGGATGAGTATAGCAGCCAAGATGAAGAGTCTAGTGGGGAAGAAGAGAAGGAAAGTAGTGAGGGGGCATATCCTTGTGAGGGAGAATTAATGATGATCAGAAGAACCCTCAACAATCAACCTAGTGTGAACCATGAAACACAGAGAGAGAACATCTTTCATACAAGATACAAAGTTTCAGAAAACATTTGTTCTCTCATTGTGGATAGTGGCTCTTGCTGCAATTGTTGTAGCACTAGGATGGTTGAAAAGCTTAATCTACAATTAATACCTCATCCAAAACCTTACAAACTTCAGTGGATAAATGAAGATGGGGAATTAACTGTAGATAAGCGGGTAAAAATCAGTCTTTCTGTGGGGAACTATAAAGATGAGATTTTATGTGATGTAGTACCCATGGAAGCCTGCCACATCTTATTGGGAAGACCATGGCAATTTGACAAGAAAACCATCCATAATGGTCTTACCAACGAGATAACTTTTACCCATAGGGAAAAAAATTTTGTACTCTATCCTTTAACACCTTCACAAGTGGTAAAGGACCAAGTACAAATGAAAATAAAAAGAGAAAATGAGAAAAAGAAAAAAAAAAAGGAAAACAAGAGAAAATCCTTAGGAACGATGTTGAGGCGTGGGAGAAGAGTGTTCCTTCCCACAAGGTTATTCAGAAAGAAGAAAAATTTGAAAGTAAAATTGAAAAGATACTTCTATCTGAACAACCTTCAGGCCTCCTTCTGTGTAAAGGAACACTTGCATGCACTGCCACACTTTCTGAAGTTTGTGAACTACCTCTTCAAGTCCAAAAACTTTTAAAAGAATTTGGTGATGTATTCCCTGAGGAAGGACCTATTGGACTTCCACCTGTTAGGGGTATAGAACACCAAATAGATTTAGTTCCGGGAGCTAGTTTACCAAATAGACCAGCTTACAGAACTAATCCGGAAGAGACTAAGGAGATAGAGTCACAGGTTCAAGATTTGTTGGAGAAAGGCTGGGTTCAAAAAAGCCTAAGTCCTTGTGCTGTACCTGTTTTGTTGGTTCCAAAGAAAGATGGCAAGTGGAGAATGTGTTGTGATTGTAGGGCCATCAACAATATCACCATCAAATACATGCATCCAATTCCTAGACTTGATGATATGCTTGATGAATTGCATGGGTCTACCATATTTTCCAAGATTGACCTTAAAAGTGGATATCACCAAATTAGAATGAAAGAAGGTGATGAGTGGAAAACTGCTTTTAAGACCAAATTTGGACTATATGAGTGGTTAGTGATGCCTTTTGGACTCACTAATGCACCTAGCACTTTCATGAGGCTTATGAATCATGTCTTTAGGGATTGCATAGGTAAGTATGTAGTAGTCTATTTTGATGATATCTTAGTATATAGTCAAAGCCTAGAGTCCCACCTAAGTCACCTTAGGGAGGTTCTTTTAGTGCTTAGGAAAAATAGTTTGTTTGCCAATATAGATAAATGCACTTTTTGTGTAGATAGTGTAGTGTTTTTAGGTTTTATAGTAAACAAAAATGGGGTACATGTTGATCCCGAGAAAATCAAAGCCATCCAAGAGTGGCCAACCCCGCAAAATGTAGGAGATGTTAGGAGCTTTCATGGTCTAGCAAGTTTTTATAGAAGATTTGTTCCTAACTTCTCAAGTCTAGCTTCACCACTCAATGAGTTAGTAAAGAAAGACACTCCATTTTGTTGGATAGAGAAGCATGAGCAAGCCTTTCAAAGTTTGAAAGCTCAACTCACTAATGCACCCATTCTAGCTTTGCCAAACTTTTCAAAAAATTTTGAGCTAGAGTGTGATGCATCAGGAGTAGGAATAGGTGCTGTGTTGTTGCAAGGTGGGCACCCAATTGCATATTTTAGTGAAAAACTTCACGGTGCCACCCTCAACTACCCCACCTATGACAAAGAGCTTTATGCACTTGTGAGGGCCCTACAGACTTGGGAACACTATCTAGTTTCAAAAGAATTTATCATACATAGTGATCATGAGTCTTTGAAATATCTAAGGGGTTAACACAAGTTGAACAAAAGACATGCAAAGTGGATGGAATTTCTTGAGCAATTTCCATATGTTATCAAATACAAGAAGGGCAGTACAAACATTGTGGCTGATGCTCTCTCAAGGAGACATATCCTCTTTTCTAAACTTGGAGCCCAAATTCTTGGATTTGAAAACATACCTGAACTTTATAAAGAAGATCAGGATTTTACACCCACTTTTGCTGAGTGCCAACATAGAGCACAAGGAGGTTTTTATGTTTCTGAGGGGTACTTATTTAAAGAAGGAAAACTTTGCATACCCCAAGGAACACATAGAAAACTCCTTGTAAAAGAATCACATGAAGGAGGACTCATGGGCCATTTTGGAGTTGATAAAACTCTTGAGCTTTTGAAAGGAAAATTCTTTTGGCCACACATGAGGAAAGATGTCCAAAGACATTGTCATAGATGCATTTCATGTTTAAAAGCTAAGTCTAAGACAATGCCTCATGGACTCTACACTCCTTTACCTTTTGCAAGTGCTCCTTGGGAAGATATAAGCATGGATTTTATATTAGGACTTCCTAGGACACAAAGAGGTTTTGATTCCATTTTTGTGGTAGTGGATAGGTTTAGCAAGATGGCTCATTTTATACCTTGCCATAAAGTGGATGATGCTAGCAACATCTCTAAGCTCTTCTTTAGAGAAGTGGTAAGACTACATGGTTTACCTAAGACCATAGTGTCGGATAGAGATCCTAAATTTATTGGCCATTTCTGGAGAACTCTCTGGGAAAAGCTAGGAACTAAGTTGAACTTCTCAACTTCTTGTCATCCTCAAACGGATGGACAAACTGAAGTTGTAAATAGATCTCTTTCCACTATGCTTAGGTCAATCATGAAAGGAAACCACAAATCTTGGGATGAGTACCTTCCTCATATTGAGTTTGCATATAATAGGGTAGTTCATAAAACTACTAATATTTCTCCTTTTGAGGCTGTGTATGGGTTCAATTCTCTTACTCCTTTGGATTTGTTACCTCTACCTAATCCACAAAATTTTGTGCATAAGGAAGGAGTAACGAAGGCTGAATTTGTAAAGAAAATGCATGAGAGGATTAAGAACCAAATACAACAACAAGCAGAGAAATACATGAAACATAGCAATAAGGGGAAGAGAGAGATGATTTTTGAGGAGGGAGACTGGGTTTGGCTTCACCTTAGAAAAGATAGATTCCCTAATCAGAGGAAGTGTAAACTTAGTCCCCGGGGTGATGGTCCTTTCCAAGTTCTCAAAAGAATCAATAATAATGCATATCAAATTGACCTGCCTGAGGAATATGGAGTACATACTACCTTCAATGTTATGGATCTAACACCCTTTGCAGGTAGAGAAAATGAAGAAGCAGAAGCATGTGATTTGAGGACAAATCCTCTTCAAGAGGGAGGGGATGATGGAAGAGGCCTAAGCTCAGGCCCAACAACTAGGTCCATGGCAAAGAGGATTGAAGAAGAGTGGGACTCTGCTACTGATGGCAGAGAAACTTTTCTCTACATATTCAAAGACCCTTCAGAGGACTACAAGGAGTAAAGCCCAAGCCATGGGAGCTGAGCATAAATTAATTTTAGTTTATTTATAATTTCAGTAGAGTAGGGTTCATTTAGCAAAATCGGGGGTGTATTTAACAATTTAGCTTGTACCTAGGCCTTTTAGGGTAGGAATGTAGCCCTACCTTCTAGAAGCATGCTAAGGGGCTGCATTGACCTTTAGTCAACACCCTAGCAGCCCCCTCTTTTATGTATTCCCCATCCTACCCTTGTTCCTTACTCTCCAAGGCACCATCTCCTATAAATAGGGTGCTTTGGCTCATGTTTTTTTAAGATCAATTTATATGAGTAAATGCTGCCAAAATTATGCTAGCTTCTACTCTTTGTCTAGTCTCTCTAGGTTAGACACTTTGATCTTCATCTTCACCTTCCTCCAAGTGATTTGGCTTAACCTATCACTCTCCATATCTTTCATGCACCTACAAGGAACCCATAGCTCTGTATGAGTCATCCTTGACCCATATCATCCATAGCTTCCACCACCTTTTTACCTCATATTTTAAGAAGAACAAATGGTCATGAAGAACAACCCATCATTGCTGCTGTCCCTTGCTTTGTCTCCTTAGGTTATTCAACCTTTAATCTTTAATCCAGCTCCTCTTTAGTGACATGGCTTTCACCAAAACAAAATTTTAGCTCCACACTCACCAAACCACTTTTTAGGTCAAATCCACCGAAGAGAGCTCAAGCAAGTGAAGGACTACTGCAAATGGAGTTGATATTTGACAAGACTTGAAAGAGTATTCAATAAAATTTGACAAGTAAAAAAATTAAGGCACACAAGAAAAGGTAGCACACAAAGTGGAATCCTAGTGAATGGAACTAGAATAGATGAATAAAACCAAAACAGCACTACAAAATTTTTTTGTGTAAATTTTTCACAACTTTCCAAATTTATGCTAGATAGAATACTTCAAATTTGAGCTTGAAATTTTAACCACTGAAACTTCAATGTTTTATCTCAAAATAGGCGTTGTTATTTCACCAAAACAATGAGCCAAATAATTGTAATAATTTTTCCAAAATCACTGCCGCGTCAGCGTTTTTTCAGAGTCAGGATTTTTGCACTCTGTTCGTATTTCATTTATCATTTTTTTTATTTTGAATTTTGATGTGCTTTTTTTTTTCGCTTTTTCTTAACACATCAAACTACTCAAATCCAAAATTTCAGAATTTTTCACCAAAAAATGTAATTTGTGGGAACGATTCCAGCCAGCACAGTAGCAGTGAAAATAGAGAAATCCTAACTTGGAATTAGAAAACGATAAAGAAACTTCAAAAACACAATGGAAATGATTGGAAACGAACTTGTATGGAACTAACACACAAGTATGAAAATATAAAAGGCACCAAAGCTTTAAAAACAGAAATATAAACTGAACTCAAAACAAAATCAAGCAACCAAATCAACAATAAAAGGCACCACTTGGAATTTATGACATTGTAGGATGAACATGAGTTTCACAAAACTTGTATGGATTAAAAAATCAAAATGATTCAACCACAAACACTTTGCACTGATTAAAAACATCAATAAGACTCAAATAAAATAAAAACAGAACAGCCAACACAAAAGGAACCTAAAACAGTTTGAAAATGGAAGTTCAAGATCAAGTTGAACCAAAATACCAAATAGAAATTTAAAAACAGCAACACCAACTTAAAATGAAATTAAAAACAACAAGACATTTAAGGATATGATGAACGACATGTGGTGTGAGTCTCTTATGAACCTTTCTTGGTTTGGGTTGAGTTGATATAGGTTTCATTGTATTCATGACACTTTCAAGAATTAGGATCAAAATTCTAAAGAACAATTAATAGAGTCACTTTTTCCACTTTTTCCTAAAGAAAGTGCCTAAAATGCCTTTACATTTAGAGGTTTCTTTTGGTTTTCCTCTTTGTCATACTCCTAAGGCTATTTCTATATTATTTACAAATTTATACAAGAGTATTTACAAAGATTTATTTATACTACTATCTTTTGAATTTTCAAGAGAACCCAAAATGTTCTACTTTTTAAGAAGACTAGTAAGAAGAATTTTAAATGCTTGGGTGGATGGCCTCTTCCTCCATTAGTGAAATCCCCTTCTACTTTATCTCCATCAACATGGAATAAAGAAGAAGACTCAAAAAATAAAATGAATAGAACACTTATCTCTTGAAGAACCAAAGCTCTAGATACCAAAAGATAGGTTGTTCTTCATGACCATTTGTTCTTCTTGAAATATGAGGTAAAAAGGTGGCGGAAGTTATGGATGATATGGGTCAAGGATGGCTCATATAGAGCTATGGGTTCCTTGTAGGTGCATGAAAGGTATGGAGAGTGATAGGTTAGGTCAAATCACTTGGAGGAAGGTGAAAATGAAGATCAAAGTGTCTAACCTAGAGAGACTAAACAAAGAGTAGAAGCTAGCAAAAATTTGACAGCATTTACTCATTAAAATTGATCTTAAAAAAACATGAGCCAAAACACCCTATTTATAGGAGATAGTGCCTTGGAGAGTAAGAAGAAAGGGTAGGATGGGGAATATATAAAAGAGGGGGCTGCTAGGGTGTTGACTGAAGGTCAATGTAGCCCCTTAGCATGCTTCTAGAAGGTAGGGCTACATTCCTACCCTAAAAGGCCTAGGTACAAGCTAAATTGTTAACTACACCCCCTATTGTGCTAAATGAACCCTACTCTACTAAATTGTTAAATACACCCCCTATTGTGCTAATGAACCATACTCTATTGAAATTACAAATAAATAGAAATTAATTGATGGTCAGCTCCCATGGCTTGGGCTCTACTCCTTGTGGTCCTCTGAGGGGTCTTTGAATATGTAGAGAAAAGTTTCTTTGCCATCAGTAGCAGAGTCCCACTCTTCTTGAATCCTCTTTGCCATGGACCTAGTTGTTGGGCCTGAGCTTAGGCCTTTTCCATCACTATCGACTGGAAATTCTAGACAGTGAGCCATTCCTCGATGGGGAATGCAGCAAGCCTCAAGTTCTATTTCAGATAAGTTATTCTGATCTAATGCTCTCTTGTTGAACAATGTGATGGTAAAGGTGACGCTCTTTTTACCTAGCTAGGACTTTTTAATGAGGTCACCCAATGAGAATTTGTTTATGAAATATGATTTGTCACTATACTTGGTTGACATGCAGGAAAAGGTAATTTTCCCTAGGAAACATTCCAAGTTTGGGAAAGAACAGGTACGTGGCGATTCAGGCGAGATTCTGAGTATGAGAAACCATGAATCGTAGCTCTCCACCATTGTGGCTTGAGCCACAAAAATGTAATTTCCCCTTGGAAACATTCCTAGTTTGGGAACGAACAGGTACATGAACAGGTATATGGCGATTAGGGCGAGAGATCTCCCCTTTATAAGATTCTAAGAATGGGAACATTAAGATCTGTAAGGATTCAGGCGGGAGATCTCCCCTTGGTAAGATTCCAAGAGTGTGAGCATCAAGACCCCTGAATCATAGCTTGCTGGTGAAATCTCCCTTTGGGGAGCAGTAAAGGTTCATAGTGAACCATAGTTTGGGAGTAGTAAAGGTTCATAGTAAACCACAATGGAATCTCCCTTTGGGGAGTAATAAAGGTTCATAGTGAACCATAGTGAAATCTCCCTTTGGGGAGTAGTAAAGGTTCATAGTGAACCGTAGTGAAATCTCCCTTTGGGAGCAGTAAAGGTTCATAGTGAACCACAGCAAAATCTCCCTTTGGGGAGCAGTAAAGGTTCACAGTGAACCACAGCGAAATCTCCCTTCGGGAGCAGTAAGGTTCATAGTGAACCACAGTAAAACCTCCTTTTAGGGAGTATGTATAGTGGAAAGCGGTTTGTCTGGGAGGACCTGTTGCTCTAGGCTCAGGTACCTTGAATCATGGTTTACCGTTGATTAGTTTGTTATGATGACCGTGTTACTTAAGTGCAGACGATCATTGACGTTCAACTGTTCAGTCATGGACATACATTGCTACTAAGTTAGTCGAACTCAGAGAAAGAAGCACATGCGTTTTAAAGAAAGGAGTAATGGAGCAGATGAACAGAGGTATTTATGAGTATCGATACGAGAAATACAAACAGTCCCAGTGCAGTTATGAGTAGATTAAAAGAATTGAAATGGCAGAGTAAAGGCAGTCATAAGATAAAAAACACACCTTGAGACGTTTAAAGCAGAGTGTTCAAAGAGAAGCGCAGGCGACAACATTTTCCAACCGTTGATGATGGCCATGTGTGCATTTGTGAGGAAGTATGGTGAGATGTCACCTCAAAACACTGTGTGTGTCACGTCATTCACAAGACACGTAGGTCACAATAGGCAAGCAGTTAGCCTCTTCACTGGAATAAGTTCCAGTTCGAGCTTGGGGGGCTTGTGTACTAGACCAGGGTGCTGAGCTTCATGCTCATGTGATCAAACGTCGAGGGTCAACTCGGTAGAGTTGATGGGCCATGTAAGTGGGCATCAGGAATGCGTGAGGTGATGTTCATCTCACGTATATGTATATAAGGCTTGGTGAGCAAGAAAAATGCAGGTGGTGAGTGTAGTACATTCGGGTCTAACAAGTAAATTTCCCCAAAGGTGCTAGGGTTTTGGGGAATAAGTTGCATGCATGTTACATGAAGGCTAGTGTGCCTACAGAAAATAGATTGGACCCCAAAAGTCGATATGTCGGTACCCAGGCGCTTATTCTGTTAAGATTTAATGCACTCCAAGGAGATAAGATTCTGCGCAGCTATTCTATTAAGATTACACACACTGTAGCGGGATTGTCTCCCATTGAATATGTTATTGAATATGCATTTGTTCGAGATAACATTCTCAGGAGAAGTTTGTTACAAGAGGTAGCCTAGTGCTAGTCTATAAAAGGGACCAAAGGTCCTAGGTGAAGGTACGCTTTTTCTGAGCCTTAAACTAGATACTTCTTTTTTATTATAAGTCTGTACTGACTTGATCGTCAGAGTGCGACAGGCCGGTAGGGTGCCCTCTATCTCAATAGGTCCAACTACCTGACCACTAAGGAAAGCGCAGATTCCAGCAGAGGCAGACAGAGTCAGAGCTTGCTCGCAGAAGTCTACCGATGACCAGGTCAGCCGGTAAGAACATCTTTGATTGTACTCTAAGTAAATTTCTTAGAGAAAGGTTTGTGAAACTGTTGTGGGATAGTATCTGGCTAAGGAAAGGCTTGGTACTTAAGTTATCCCCCTCCCTTTCCTGGGACCTACTTCACTCCACCTATCTTTCTTTTTGGAAATTACTTTTATCACATAACCCTAAACATGTCTACTCCTTCTTCAGGTCATAGTGAAAGTGATAGAAAATCCACAAAATCTCTTTTGAAACAATTGGCCAAAGATTTTCAATCACTATCACTAAGATAATTGCAACATGAGGCTCAACTTTTGGAAGATAAAAAAGAAAGAGATGCCCATCTTGTAGTTTTGGAAGAGGAGTTGAAGATTGTTAGAGAAAATGATGAATACATAAGAAAATTAAAAAAATCTTCACTTGCATCTAGTTTTAGGTTGAGTCACTCCTATGTTGAGGGGAGTATAAGAGTTAATGAATATTATCAACCTCCACCTAGAAGAACTAGAAGAGAAAGCCCAAAAGAGACTAGGGTAGACTTACCTCATTTTATGGTATGGAGAATGTTGAGGTATATCTAGATTGGGAGATGAAAGTAGATCAACTTTTTGCTTGCCATAGAGTGAGTAAGGAAAGGAAGGTACCCCTAGCCACCTTAAGCTTTCAATCTAATGCAATGTACTGGTGGACTGCCCTAGAAAGAGAGAGACGTCTCTATAAGGATCCTCCCATTACATATTGGAATGACCTTAGGGGAGCCTTGAGACGTTGCCATATTCCTTCATACTACAATAGGAAGTTGATGGACAAGCTTTAAAGACTTCGTCAAAAAAATCTGAGTGTAGAAGAATATAGGAAAAAGATGGAGTTATATATGATGAGGGTAGGGATTAGGGAAGACAATAATACCACCATATCAAGGTTCTTAAGTGGTCTCAATCTTGAGATAAGAAACAAAGTTGAACTTTTACCATATAGAGATTTAAATGACTTGATTAAACTTTGCATTAAAGTTGAAAACCCAATTTTGAGAAAAGAATCAAGTCAAAAACAAAGTTCATACTCAGTACCTTATGACATGGGTGAGTTCCAAACGGGGGTAAATCATATAAAAGAAAAATCTCCAGAACCTTCCCATAACCTATCTAAATATGAGCACATCTCACACACTCGAACTAGAGAAATTCAGTGTTTTAATTTTCTTGGTAGGGGTCATTTAGCATCTCAATATCCCAATAGAAGAATTATGATCTTAAGGGACAAAGATGAATATAGTAGCCAAGAAGAAGAAACTAGTAAGAGTGAAGAAAATGAGAAAATAAACACCATCCAAGAGTGGCCAACCCCAAAAAATGTAGGAGATGTTAGGAGCTTTCTGGCTTAGCAAGTTTTATAGGAGATATGTTCATAACTTCTCAAGTCTAGTTTCACCACTCAATGAGTTAGTGAAGAAGGACACTCCATTTTATTGGACAGAGAAGCATGAGCAAGCCTTTCAAAGGTTGAAAGCTCAACTCACTAATGCACCCTTCTAGCTTTGCCAAACTTTTCAAAAACTTTTGAGCTAGAGTGTGATGTATCAGGAATAGGAATAGGTGTTGTGTTGTTGCAAGGTGGGCACCCACTTGCATATTTTAGTGAAAATCTTCATGGTGTTGCCCTCAACTACCCCCACCTATGACAAAGAGCTCTATGCACTTGTGAGGGCCCTGCAGACTTGGGAACACTGTCTAGTCTCAAAAGAATTTGTCATACATAGTGATCATGAGTCTTTGAAATATTTGAAGGGTCAACACAAGTTGAACAAAAGACAAGCAAAGTGGATGGAATTTCTTGAACAATTTCCATATGTTATCAAATACAAGAAGGGCAGTACAAACATTGTGGTTGATGCTCTATCAAGGAGACATACCCTCTTTTTTAAACTTGGAGCCCAAATTCTTGGATTTGAAAATATACAAGAATTTTATAAAAAAAGATCAGGATTTTGCACCCACTTTTGCTCAGTGCCAACATAAAGCACAAGGAATTTTTTATGTTTCTAAGGGGTACTTATTTAAAGAAGGAAAACTTTGCATACCCCAAGGAACACATAGAAAACTCCTTGTAAAAGAATCACATGAAGGAGAACTCATGCGCCATTTTGAAGTTGACAAAACTCTTTAGCTTTTAAAAGGAAAATTCTTTTGGCCCCACATGAGGAAAGATGTCCAAAGACATTGTCATAGATGCATTTCATGTTTAAATGCTAAGTCTAAGACAATGCCGCATGGACTCTACACTCATTTACCTTTTGCAACTGCTCCTTAGGAAGATATTAGCATGGATTTCATATTAGGACTTCCTACGACACAAAGAGGTTTTGATTCCATCTTTGTGGTAGTGGATAGGTTTAGCAAGATGGCTCATTTTATACCCTACCATAAAGTGGATGATGCTAGCAACATCTCTAATCTCTTCTTTAGAGAAGTGGTAAGACTACATGGTTTACCTAAGACCACAGTGTCCGATAGAGATCCTAAATTTGTTGGCCATTTCTGGAGAACTCTCTGGGAAAGGCTAGAAACTAAGTTGAACTTCTCAACTTCTTGTCATCCTCAAACGGATGGACAAATTGAAGTTGTAAATAGATCTCTTTCCACTATGATTAGGTCAATCTTGAAGGGAAACCAAAAATCTTGGGATGAGTACCTTCCTCATATTGAGTTTGCATGTGTTCTCGCCGGTTGACTCAGCCACCGTTGACTCTGAGGCAGATGGTGGCTCCTCCTATCTTCGCGATGGTTCTGTGCTTCCACAAGGATGGCTCCGTTGAGACAAAGGGGGCCCTACCTATAACTGCACTTCAATGCTCAAGTCAATACAGGGCAAGAAACATCAAACAAGAAAAAGTGCTTAAGCTTATATGTGTGTGTAAAAACTATGTCTTGCGTAGAAGACAACGTGCCTTTACCTTGGGGTTTACCCCCCTTATGTAATTGTTTCTAGGTTAACCTGCCACTAACATTCTCTTGCCAAAGCCTTGCCTCTAGCGAATTTAGGGTTACCTTTTCGGAATACTACCGCACAGTCTTAGTGCAACTCCCGTGGCAACATTCCTTTCTTAGAGTGCAACACTCATGGCAACATTCCTTTCTTAGAGTGCGTATCTAACGGTATGGCCGCTAGGGTTACAATGTGTGTACTAGTGCCGCGAGACCAACCCGTTCTTGTAAGTGCCCTAATTTCTCATGTGCCTTGCATCCAACTTTCTCTAAGAACCTTAGCACTCTTGGGCCTTGGTGCCCCTAGGGGTAATTTGCTCGTGCCAGACCTAAATGTCTTATACACATTCTGCATGCAAGGTATATCTGTGAATCAGACTTTCACTACTGTAACACTTATTACATGTAATTTCTGGGGACCCATCTGTGGGTCCTATTATGCCGAGCTCTATTATATGCTGCCGAAGTCCGAGGTCTGGCCACTACAGCATGTAATAGAGTAGTTCATAAAACTACTAACATTTCTCCATTTGAGGTTGTGTATGGGTTCAATCCTCTTACTCCTTTGGATTTGTTACCTCTACCTAATCCACAAAATTTTGTGGATAAGGAAGGAGTAAGGAAGGCTGAATTTATAAAGAAAATGCATGAGAGGATTAAGAACCAAATACAATGACAAATAGAGAAATACATGAAACATAGCAATAAGGGGAAGAGAAAGATGATTTTTGAGGAGGGAGAGTGATTTTGGCTTCACCTTAGAAAAGATAGATTCCTTAATTAGAGGAATTCTAAACTTAGTCCCCGGGGTGATGGCCTTTTCCAAGTTCTCAAAAGAATCAATAATAATGCATATCAAATTAACCTACCTGAGGAATATAGAGTACGTACTACCTTCAATTCTATGGATCTAACACCTTTTGTAGGTAATGAAAATGAAGAGGCAGAAGCATGTGATTTGAGGACAAATCCTTTTCAAGATGGAGGGGATGATGGAAGAGGCTCAAGCTCAGATCCAAAAACTAGGTCCATGGTAAAGAGGATTCAAGAAGAGTGGGACTCTACTACTAATGGTAGAGAAACTTTTCTCTACATGTTCAAAGACCCCTCAGAGGACCACAAGGAGTAGAGCCCAACCTATGCAAGCTGAGCATCAATCAATTTCAGTTTATTTGTAATTTCAGTAGATTAAGGTTCATTTAGCACAATAGCGGGTGTATTTAACAATTTAGCTTGTACCTAGGCCTTTTAGGGTAGGGATGTAGCCCTGCCTTCTAGAAGCATGTTAGGGGGCTACATTGACCTTAGTCAATGCTAAGCCACCCTTCTCTTTAAGGTTTCTTACCATCCTCTGTCTCTTGTCCTCCAAGGCACTTGCACCTATAAATAAGGGTGCTTGGCTCATGTTTTGTAAGATAATTTTAATGAGTAAATGCTGCCAAATTTTTGCTAGCTTTTACTCCCTTTTCTAGTCTCTCTAGGTTAGACACTTTGATCTTCACCTTCACCTTTCTCTAAGTGATTTGGTCTAACCAATCACTCTCCATACTTTTCATTCACCTACAAGGAACCCATAGCTCTATATGAGCCATCCTTGACCGATATCATCCATTGTTTCTGCCACCTTTTCACCTCATTTATTCAAGAAGAACATTGGTCATGAAGAACAATCCATCATTATGGGTGAGCTTGCGGCGGCAAAGAGATCTTTAGCCCAAAAAGAGGAAGAAATGAGAAAATTGGAGTAAATACTTCACAGACTTGAAACAACACTTGAAATACAAACAAGAGGATGGAGGTGGGAGCCAAGGAGAGCTTCAAGGAGCTACACACATTACGATAGCCAAGAGGAAGATGAAGAGTGGAGAATGCATCATCTTGAAGATAGGAGCCACCCACACCAATCATCCAAGCCCTTTCTCCTTTTTGTTAAATTGCCAAGTTTTAATGGGGAAAGTGATCCCAATGTATATCTAGGATGGGAAGCTAAGGTAAAACAAATTTTCAATGTGTATGAATCCAAGAAGACCAAAAAGTTAGGTTAACTTCCTTAAAGTTCCTAGACTATGCCATGCAATGGTGGCACCAACTTGTACTGGACATTGGACTGAACAAGAGGCCAGTCGTGGTCTCTTGATATGATTTGAAAACATGCATGGGTACGCGGTTTGTTCCTCGTCATTATAGGAAGGAACTCTTGTTGAAGCTCCAACAGCTTCAACAAGGACCTAGAAGTGTAGATGAGTATTTTAAAGATCTTGAAACTACTTTGACTAAAATTGACATGCATGATAGTGAAAAGTCGAAGATAGCTAGGTTTGTTAGTGGTTTGAGAAGGGAAATCCAAGATGTTATAGAATTGTATGAGTATTCCTCTTTGGAAAAGTTCGTTCACTTAGCCATCAAGTTAGAATCACAACTTTTAAAGAAAACTAATTTCAAAAACACTCATAATGATGGCTTCTACAAATCATCTTGGAAAGACAAAAATAAAACTTCTTCCAAAACTTTTCATTCGAAAGAAACCACTCACAATCCTTGAGTTTCTCAACCCTCCATTTCTACACCTAAGTCAACCACCAAAACCTCAAATACCAAATGTTTTAAATGTCTAGGTTTTGGGCATATTGCATCCAATTGCCCTTCTAAGAGAAACATGATGGTTAAAGAGGGGGGGTTGTCATGAGTGATCATAGCTCCCAAAGGTCTAGGTCCCCTACCTCTTCTAGGAGCCCAAGTGAGGAAGAAAGTGCAGTCCCATTTAAGGGAGATTTGTTAGTAGTGAGGCGTATGCTTGGCCAAGTCCAAAAGCCTTTTGATGAAAGTCAAAGGGACAATATTTTTCACACAAGGTGCCTTATCAATGACAAATTGTGTTCCTTAATTGTGGATGAGGGTAGTTGTACTAATGTGGCAAGCACAAGAGTGGTGGAAAAACATGGGTTACCCACCATCTCTCATGCCAAGCCCTACAAAATCCAATGGCTAAGTGAAGAAGGGGAAATAATAGTTGTTCTCACCGGTTGACTCAGCTGTTGTTGACTTTGAGGCAGATGGTGGCTCCTCCTATCTTCACGGGGGTTTTCCAAAGTATAGCTCCGTTGAAATAGAGGGGGGCCCTACCTGTAATTGCACTCCAACGCTCAAGTCAATACAGGGCAAGAAACATCAAACAAGCAAAAGTGCTTGAGCTTATGATATGTGTGTGTATGAACTATGTCTTGCATAGAAGACAATGTGTGTTTACCTTGGGGTTTACCCCCTTATATAATCGTTTCTAGGTTAACCTGCCGCTGACATTCTCTTGCCAAAACCTTGCCTCTAGTGAATTTAGGGTTACCTTTTTGCGATACTACCACACGGTCTTAGTGCAACTCCTATGGCAACATTCCTTTCTTAGAGTGCAATACTCGTGGCAACATTCCTTTTCTATAGTGCATTTCTAACGGTATGGCCACTAGGGTTACAACATGTGTACCAACACTGAGAGACCAATCCGTTCTTGTAAGTGCCCTAATTTCTCACATGCCTTGCATGCAGCTTTCTTTAAGAACCCTAGCGCTTTTGGGCCTTGGTGCCCCTAGGGGTAATCTGCTCGTGCCAGACCCAAATGTCTTATACACGTTCCGCATGCAAGGTATCTTTGTGAATTAGGCTTTCACTAATGTGATACTCTACTGTGCCGACCTTTGCCATGTCGACCTCTACTATACACTACCGGCGTCTGAGGTCTGGCTACTACGATATGTAATCTCTAGGGGTCCCTTTGTGGGTCCTACTGTCTTGACCTCTGCCACGTTGACTTCTACTGTATATTGCCGACGTCCAAGGTCTAGCCACTACACAAGCCCCCCAGGCTTAAGCTAGAGCTTGCTTTAGCGAAAAGCCTAACTGCTATTCCTGGCGACCTATGTGGCACTGATGTGGCTCTGAGTGATTGGACGCGCACAGCGCCTCGAGGTGACGCCCCACCACACTTTTTTTTGGAGCATACACGTGGCAATCTTAACGGTTGGGAAGCGTTGTCGCTTCGTGCTTCCCCTATACGTTAAACCCTTTGCCCCATACACCCTTCACTGTTTCATTCCCTCTCTTGCTTATCTTTCAAACATTTCTACTCATCAAGCGCTCTGCCTCCTTTCTCGATACCTCACCATCTACAACCATAATCACTTAAAGGTACGTTCTTTTTGCTATTTCTGTCTTCATTTCTACAATTGTGATGTCTTTTAATCTGCTATAACTACCTGGGACTGTTTACGATTCTCACATTTTACGTTTCCCCGTTCTCTATTTTTCTGTTGTGCTGTGTTCTTTGAAATGCACACATTCTTCCCATTTTGAACCTCGCCTTTCTTTTTCTTTTCTTTGTTCTAGCTGTTTCTTCATTCAATGGATCAGTCTAACTCTCCCCAACCTATGGATGGATCCAACTCACCCCAATCTTCAACTCCACCAACAACCCTATTTCTTTCACCTGCTCACTACCAAACACTATACCCTTGGGCTTCCAGCGGACTCCTGAAGGAGGTCTTTGAGTTCACCACCTCTAAGAGCATAATGGACTATAGGAAGAGCAAGACTTGCCACCTCTCCTGCATCTTCGCGAAGGAACACAACAAATTCGTGTGGGTGGCCCCCTGCAAGGTAGGGGAGCCAGTGTGCTGTGATGAGGCGTCCGACTAGGAGGGTCTGTTCTGCTTCATTTACTCGACGGTCTTTAGGAAGGTCCTCCTTCACCGTGCTCTCACCAGTTTTGAGCGGGCACTGCTAACGGAGATGAAATGATGCAAACCAAGCCCACAAGGTGATGATTAAGGACGCTAAAGAATATAAAGAGAAGTCACCTCAAAGTAGAGACCTCACCAGATGGAGAATGGGACAAAGACCAGAGCACCTAAAGTTCTTCCTGCTGGTCTTCTTAATGATTAGAAAATATTGTAAATAATTTGGGCTCACTTTGGGGATCCAAATAGCAAATATAGGCTAGAATAAGGTGCCTTTAGTATAATAGGGGGTGTAGTTAGCATTTTAGGATGTTCTTGGCCCTTTTGGAAGGCTTTTTGACCTAGTTTCTAGAAGGACAAGCCTAGGATGTGGGTTTTGTTAGAAATTATTGCTTTAAACTAGAGGAGGGGTGAATTGTTTAAAGAGGTTTTCGCAAACTTTTCCAAGCTAGAATGAATATCTTTCAGAAATCAAATGATTAAGCAATTCAGTTTGCCAAAACAGCAAGCAAAACAGCACTGCCAGGAAAACAATCGGTTGTTTCTTCGAAACAATCGGTTGTTTATACCAGCAAACAACAAACAAACTGAAATTAAAGAGTTAGGGATAGAGAGATTGTTCACAGATGTTTATACTGGTTCACTCCAACCCAGAGCTACATCCAGTCTTCTCAGAAACCCTAAGGAAATTCACTAAGCAATCAACACTAGATTACTTACACACAACCAAGAAAGTGACCTTGAACACCCTCAAGAAACACACTTTCCTTGGTCAGCACACCACACTAAGAAAGCTGATCTTGATCGCCTCAAGAACACACAACTCTTCTTAGCAACAGCACAAACGAATGTTCACAGAATTACAAGGATTACACTTGTTACAGAAGCAATCTGAAATCAGTACAAGAGAATCCTATCTCAGCACTTTGATCAACCAAAACTCTAAGCAATCTCCAACTCTTAGAAAAACTTTCTCAATTCACTTAGATTCTTCTTAAACTCAAATCTGTTTTTCTTTATATATTCAAAGAAGATGTTTGTAATTAAATCTTAACAAACTCTTAATTGCTTTAGAAAGATTGGTCAAAGCATTTTATGACTGGAGCGTATGAATTAAAAGCATTTAAAGCTCAGTCAAAGTCAAAACTATTTTCTGTTATAAAAACATAACAAACAATCGATTGTTTCCTCGAATCAATCGGTTGTTTTGTTACTTAACCAATTTTCACAGTTCAAAACAGTTTTCAAAACACCTAAGCTTAAACAATCGGTTGTTTCGATAAAACAATCGGTTGTTTTAACTCAGTTTGAAAGAAACACTTTACTTTGTTTGAAAGTTGAGATGCTTGAGCTTTAGATTCAAACAAAGGTTGAGTTACACAACTCAAACTACCCAGATTCTAACTAAACCAGCACAGCAACAGCAAACACAGCAAAAGCTTCATCATCCTTCAAAGGATTTGGATTCTTCAAAACCTTGAACACCACTTGGTTCAACAATCTCCCCCTATTTGATGAAGACAAATCCCTGATGCTTGATCCCTAATGCTTGTGTTGTTCTGATTAAATCTGAAGCAGTTCCTGCAAACGAACTTTTAGCAGACATTGAACCTCTGATATTTGGTTAGAATATATATACACAGTTAAGGTATCTTTGTGAATTAGGCTTCTGTAAAACTGAATTTTGTTGAAATCCTCCACCACACCAAGATTGCCTTTGCTGATTCGCAGTCCAGAAAACTTGAGTCCAGCAACAGCAGCCCAAACCTCATGGGTTATCTCCATGTCCACACCTTTTACATGAGAAACTAGGTTGTTTCCCTCAAATTTCAAATTGGTGTAGAAGACCTTCACCAAGTCTGGATATATGTTGCCCTTCATCTCCAGAAACCTTCTGAGATACTGATCTTTGAGAAGTTTCCTCACATTGTCTAGCTTTTGACTTTTCAGCCAATCAAAACTCATAACCTTGGGGTTGTTGATTTTCTTGAGACTTGTCTCATATCTATATTTTTCTATGAGATCTTTATCTCCAGAAAACCATCCTTCCAGCCTTCCTCCAGACCTTACAGCTCATGTTTTGATTCTTCCAGAAGTGGGAGGAGTTGATTCCATGGCAGCTGTAACATCCCGCAAAATAAAACCATACATACATGTATAATGAAAATAAAGGTAAACAAATAATATTGAAGAGTACATGATATTATATATATAAGAAATGAAGTTGCTCCTCTTAGGGAGTTAAATACATAACCAGGTCAAATGTTTTCAAAATTTAAAACGAAATTCAACTAAATACAACAAGACCGGCGATCTCCATACATGAACCGGCGATCTGGTAACAGAAGGCCCAAAAACAGGCGATCTGCAGCAGGACATAAATCCGGCGATCACCACCAAGAGATAGAAAACCGGCGATCACCACAAACAGGCGATCTCTTCCTCGGCGACCACTCAATAAGGAGCTCTACTTCCTGGAAGATCATCTGCTCCCGTGTAAGTTATACACGATCATCACAGTTTTAAGAGGAAAACAGCCAATGAGCAGAACACGCAGGGTAAGCTAGATATTTTAAAGAGAGTTTAAATAAGGATACTTAAAATAAAATCAAGGTAAACAATTTCAAGATATTCACGTAAAGTATCAAGTTTCTCATACTCTTCACCTGATCGCCCAGAAATCACACATTTCGCAATATTTTCCAGAGTCATTCTATTTCACAACTGTATCAAGTGTCTATCAATTTCAAGTTCCTCATTTCACATGTCAGACCACCACTGACTCAGCACACAAGACACTTGACACTACTTCCGGAAGACTCATGCATTGACTAGACTCAGAGATTCTGCACCTGTCATACAAAGCTGTTGTAATGTTTCCACAGCTATGCGCATCAACACATTCTCGGTCTCAAGTTCATCATTCTCACAGTATGACAGGGTTAATCCATATAACAGGCCGAGCTCGTTCTGTTTCACACGACTCACCCATACATATGAACCTCCTTCGACTCTCAACGCCTGAATAACTTCATCTATATGAATCCATTATCTCAGGAGAGTCAGGATAATCTCATTATAGACATCACCGATCAATGCACATCCTACACGATCTTACACGGTATTTCCTTTCCTGAAAATACTATGCCTCGATCCACATTCACAACATTCAACACATCATACCGCCCTTAAATAAATGATTCAAGTCACAACAATGATCATTTCAAAGATTTAGATTTTCGAAGATCACATTTAAGCTTCAACAGTTCAAAGTAACACCAAAACACAGGGAGTTCGCAAACATCGCCCAAACCGGCGACCTGGTTCAAAAACAGGGTATTTCGAAGTCTGTATTTAAAAACCGGCGACCACGTCGCCCAAACACATGGAACAGAGCATTCACGCAGATGCAAACGAAACCGGCGACCACGTCGCCCTCATTTCAGAAATAGCTAAACTATGGCTTGTATTGAAAATGAAGTCTAGCTTCCCTTACCTGGACTTGCGTAAAATACCGTGAGCTCAAAACCCACCGAGCCTGAAGGATGCCTTAGCTCTGTTTTCAACACCTGGTCTGTAGAACTTGCAGAGAACCTCTTAGGTGCTCTAAGGGCAACGTCGCTTGTCGCACTGATGCTGGAGGTTGCCTGAGTCTCAACGCAAGGAAGGGAAGAAGGGAGGGAGGAAGTTTGCACTCACTCTAACACTCTTGAGTCTGTAACGTTCTTTGCCTTCCCGCAGTGGCTTTTGAATCCCAACCTACCTGTCCACGCATGCTGCTGCTGCCACCCCTTCTGCAGGAAAGTCTGAGAACCACTGCCCTGAACAGTACGACCACTGTTGTCTCTGGTGCATGCCAACCACTGCTCTGAACAGTACTACCACTGTTGTCGCTTGTGCATGCCAACCACTGCTCTGAACAGTACTACCACTGTTGTCGCTTGTGCATGCCAACCACTGCTCTGAACAGTATGACCGCGAGTGTCTCCTGCGCATGCCAACATTCTGATGTCACCACTCTAAACCACCCTTTTTGTCTACGTGGCGCGTGTGCAGGACGTTTCATGCTGGGAGTCTGGGTCCCACTTTACTCTGTGTGAAACTCGACGTCGCGCGATAACTTTCCACTGTTGACTCATCCTGGCGAACGACCGATGTCTCCTTCGCCCTGGAAGACGACCGATGTCTTCCTCTGGGAGACGACCGATGTCTTCCCTGGCGACGCCCTCATAACTCTCGCGCCCTGGCCACGTCCACATGCATCGCGCCCTGGCGATGCCCGCATGCCTCTCGCGCCTTGGCCACGTCCGCATGCCTCGCGCCCTGGCAAAGCCCGCATGCCTCTCGCGCCTTGGCCACGTCCACGTGCCTCGCGCCCTGGCGATGCCCGCATGCCTCTCGCGCCTTGGCCACGTCCACGTTCCTCGCGCCCTGGCAAAGCCCGCATGCCTCTCGCGCCTTGGCCACGTCCACGTGCCTCGCGCCCTGGCAATGCCCGCATGCCTCTCGCGCCCGCGCGATGCCTGCATGCCTCTCGCGCCCGCGCGATTGCCTGCATGCCTCTCGCGCCCGCGCGATGTCCACCTGGCGCTCATGTGTAGCAGGCGACCGGCGATCTCATAGCCTTCTAAACTTAACTTTTCCTCCCTTTTTATTTTAAATAAAACATACATAGAATTCTTTTAAAATATAACCCTTTTTATTCCAATTCAATTTTACAGGTCCTTACAGCAGCAGAGATGAGAAAACAGAGGGCAGCTCTTCTTTACAGATTTTCTCAAGAGATGGTACAAGAGATGTTGCAATTGGTTGTTCATCTGCACCTGATTTTATAACCATCCGAAAACCAATTTATGATTAATTCCATTCAAAGGGTACCTGATTTTCAGAGAGAGAAGGTTGTTCTGCACAGAACATGTCAGAAAAAGAAACTGAAAAACACATGGTCTTTTGACTAGTCATAAAGGCTCTTGAATTTCCAAGATTTTGGAATATATTCCTTTATGAAAGTTGTAACCACTTTCTGAGCACGTTCAGCTTTCAATACAGATATTTTGACCAAGATTCTCCCTTTTGAATTTGATCTGCAACGGATAGAAGAAGAATTCAAAATTAAATCAATTTCTTCACAGTGCTGTCAGACTCAAAACAATCGGTTGTTTTTCTGCAGCAGTTAAAACTTGATTTTAAGAAATTTTAACCAAAAACAGAAGCAGATAACAACAGATAACATTGACCAAATAGGGATTAATCACAGGAAAGAACTTTAATACTAAAATTGAGGACAGTAAAAGAAAAATCTCATCCTTGTGTTGTTTCCTCAATGAGCCAATTGCTTGTTGATCAAGAAGGCTTCTTTTCATTGAATTGACCTTCTGCAAAGCATTGATTCAGCTTCAATGATTGCCCTTTGTCTTTAACAGTCTAATCAGTTGGCACAGCTCCTCTTTTTCTATCTATTTTCCTGCACAAACATTAGTTCAAGCAACAAGATTTGGTCCTTTCACAAATGTGGGTCCAATTGGTTTCTTTTTCACACTTGGAACCTCACATCCTTTAGGGATCCATTTCATGTAGCCTCTTGGAACAGAAAACTTTCTTATTTTACAGAATCTAACCGAATGGCCCTTTTTCATGCAATAAAAGCATGTAACAATCGATTGTTTCGTCTTAACAATCGGTTGTTTTTCTGGTTTTCTTAAAAAACTTTTTGAAAACCTATCTTGCTTGTTCTGTGGATTGAAGCCTAAACCAGCCTTTCCAAAAACACAACTTTGAGATGCCAAGACATTCTCAAAGTTTGATTTCCCTTTTGAAAGCTTGTCCACAGTTTCAACAAGATATTGAACCTTTTTCTCAAGATTTTCACAATTTTCACAAATGAGAGTATCACACTTACAAGAGGTGTTTTTGAAATGATTTTCCATCTTTTCAAAATAAATTTTTGCTTTTCTCAGATCCTCTTCAAGTGATTTAACTCTCTTTTCAAGCCCATTGTTAAGATCTCTCAATCGGTTGTTTGAAAGCACCAATCGATTAGCTTCATCATGAGTTTCTTGAAAAGCTTCAAGCAATTCACAATAATTTTGTTCATTTAAGGAAGCACAAGAACTTACCTCACTTGAACTGCAAGCATCATCATCATCCTCAGCCACTAAACATATGTTGGCTTTTTCATCTTCACTTGATGAGGAACTTGATGAACACACTTCATTTTCATCCCAAGCTATGTAGGCTCTTTTTGTCTTGCCTTTCTTCTCCTTATAGCTTGTCTTTTTCTCCTTGCTCTTGTTGGGACAATCTGCCTTTATGTGACCTTGCTCACCACAACCAAAACAAGTATAGTTATTTGAATTTAAATCATTGGATTTCTTGTTTCCATACCTATCCTTGTTGTTGTCTTTGTTGCGGTTTCTCTTTAGGAATTTGCTGAATTTTCTTGACAGCAAACTCAGATTTTCCTCATCACTATCATCACTTGAATCTTGCTTTCCCTTGTGTTTGGATGCTTTCAAGGCTATGCTCCTTGTGTGCTTATCTTGATTCTCTTGAACATTGAGTCTATTCATCTCTAGCTCATGTTCCCTAAGCTTTCCAAACAAAGAAGCAACACTTAAGGATGTTAGATCTTTAGATTCAGAAATTGCAGTTACCTTTGGTTGCCATGCTCTATCAAGACATTTCAAGATCTTGATGTTTAGCTCTTCTTTGTCAAAAGTCTTGTCTAGGCTCATAAGGTGATTGATGATATGAGTAAACCTTTTCTGTACTTCAGCAATTGTTTCACCTTTAAGCATTCTGAACATTTCATACTCTTGGATTAGAGCATGCTTTCTAGCTCTTTTAACTTCATTTGTTCCTTCATGAGTGACCTCCAAAGTATCCCACATTTCCTTTGACAATTTACATTGTGATACCCTGAAAAACTCATCAGAATTTAAAGCAGAGGTTATAATATTTTTGGCAATGCAATCAAATTTGGCCTTTTTGCTTTCTGCATCAGTCCATTGAGACCATGGCTTCTCAATGACAGAACCATCTTTTTCAAACTTTGGTATAAAAGGACCATTTTCAATTGCATCCCAAATTCCTTTGTCAAGAGATTCCATGAATATTTTCATTCTAACTTTCCAAAACTGGTAATTCAAACCACAGAACAAGGGTGGTCTGTTTATTGAAGCACCTTCCCCAAAAGGTAGTCTATCAGCCATTTTAAAAGATTTTAGGATCAACTTGAATGACTTTCAAGAACCAAGCTCTTGATGCCAATTGTTAGAAATTATGGCTTTAAACTAGAGGGGGGGGTGAATTGTTTAAAGAGGTTTTCGCAAACTTTTCCAAGCTAGAATGAATATCTTTCAGAAATCAAATGATTAAGCAATTCAGTTTGCCAAAACAGCAAGCAAAACAGCACTGCCAGGAAAACAATCGGTTGTTTCTTCGAAACAATCGGTTGTTATTCTTGCCGGTTGACCCGCCTGTCGATTGACTCACGACACTCACACGCCTCCTTCCTCACGTTGATATGTGCTTGGTTCTTTCGAAGCAATCTGCACCTGCAAAAGAGAAAAGGGGGCGCCCTAGAGGCCGTTTGCACTCCGACGCTCAAGTCAGTGTAGGGCAAGCAACACCAAGTGTATTGAGTTTCTCTCTGTGTTTAGGTCTAGAAACTGCGTACCTTTGTGAAGTATCTTACTGTCCCTTATATAGTCTAGGGTTTACTGCGCCGCTAGCCCTAATTAGGGTTCACTGCGCTACTAGCCATATTTAGGGTTTACTGGAATACCCTTGCGCCGCTATCACCCAATCTTAGGGTAATCTAGCACATAAGGTTTCCTTCTCTGGAGTGCAAACTCTCACAGGGTGACCACCTGGGTGCCTCCTTGTGCACCTAGTCTCTGGGGCCACCTGTTCTGGGAGTGCCTTCACTGTTTACGTGCCATGCATGTAGCTTCACTGGGAAAACCCTAGCTCTGGTGAGTACTCGTCCCCTCAGGACTCTACACCCAACTGTGCTCTCCCTGCTACCCGCATAGGCACTTCGTGATCCAGGCCTCTCCCTAATTCTGGGTATTCAACTAGTCATTGGCCCCCTCTGGGAACTAATCTTAACTGTTCTGTTTATGCTGTTCAAACCACCCAAGGCCGATATCACCTCGCCACACACTGTCGCCGAGGACTCCTCGACCTGCTGAGTGACGATGACACCTCCGCCCATCCTGGTGATCTGACGACTACTCACCCGTCTCTATAGGCTGATGACTCGTCACCCCTCTCTGCAGGCTGCTGACTCGTCACCCTTCTTTTTAGGCTGATGACTAATCACCCCTTTCTGTAGGCTGATGACTAATCACCCCTTTCTGTTCAATACCCCCTGTGGGGTCCACTCCACGTGGCTTTGGCCCATGCTGTGGGACCCAGCTGACGTCCGAGGACTGGTCAGTACAATTGTTTATACCAGCAAACAACAAACAAACTGAAATTAAAGAGTTAGGGATAGAGAGATTGTACACAGCAACAGCAAACACAGCAAAAGCTTCATCATCCTTCAAAGGATTTGGATTCTTCAAAACCTTGAACACCACTTGGTTCAACAGGTTTGACAGTCAAACCCTAAGGCTGCCCATTTTTTCACTCTTCCCATCCTACCCCTTATGCTTGCTCTCCAAGGCTCCTTCACCTATAAATAAGGAGGCCTACCTCATGTACTTTCATGTTGAAATTAGAGTAAAGTTACTATACACAATTTGTGTTAGAGTTTGTGAGCATTGTCTCCTAACACCATTGTCTTATCTTGTGAGATTTAGAGAGCTCTCAAGTGGCGGCAGTCTTCACTCATCTTGGAGTAAACCACCATCCAAGTGGCGTGATCACTTCTCTAGCTTCATTCTCCTAAGTTTCCTTTCACTTATCTTTTTCCATTCCATTTCCATTCCAAATTTCAATTTCGAAATCTATGTCTTGTTCTTGCTTTAAAGCTTTGTTTCCTATTCGGTTTCCGTCATTATGTTTAGTTTCCTCTCTTTAATTTCAGCACCTTTATTTGTCATCATCTTCACCATAATTGTGTTTACCTTTTGCCTTTGTGAAATGAACCTTCACATCTACTTAACCACTTGGTTAAGTTAATGTCCAGTGGGGATTTTCCTTAGGTTCTCACCTTAATCATCCTAAAATCTCAATCCTAATTAAAGTGCAACCATAAAATGCTAAATCATAAAATCAACTCACATCATGAACGTCGCCCCCGCTCAACTCCATCCCAATGGCTAGGCCTTTGTCTGGGCCTTCGCCATCTTGTGCGAGCACTTTGGCCACCTCCCCTCTATGGATGCCTTCTTGTACTTCTTCGAGGCCTAGGGAAGAACTTATGGGTGAGCATCAACGGGGTTGCTGGAAGAGCACTGCTGACTCTCTTCCAGCAATCCTACAAAGGCTTGAAGGGGAAATTCTTCAAAATCCACTGCAACAAACGCAACCCCACCCTCCTTGATGGGTTCCCCCTATATTAGGTCGAGACACCCACGCTGGTGAAGCCTAGGAGTCTGTTAGACTTGCACCCCAAAGATCGATAGGTGTGTGAGTTCCTTTCTGGCCTCGAGACTGTATTCAGTACGACTGACCTGATAAAGAATGAATAAAGTATGTTCTTGCCGGTTGACTCTCCTGCCGGTTGACTCTACGACACTCACACGCCTCCTTTCCTCACCTTGAATTATGCTTACTGTCTCAAAACAACCTGCACCTGTAAGATAGAAAGGGGCGCCCTAGAGGCCGTTTGCTCTCCAACGCTCTAGTCAGAAACTAGGGCAAGCACACTGTAACGCCCCTCAAAATATTGGTCATTTTTATATAATAAAATAAAGGTGACACAATAATATCAAAAATTTAACATAGATATATACATAATATAATTCGTCCATTAATACAAATGTGCCTCAAAATAATATCCCTTTTCGAGGAAGTTTTAATACATCTCCATACAGGAGTTTTCAAAATAAAACAAAACAACAGCATTCAAAAACCGGCGATCTCCTCCTCCAGAAATGCTCACTGAGGAGCTCCACTGCCTGCAACATCATCTGCTCCCGTGTAAATTACACACGATCATCACAGTTTTTAGAAAACAACCACAAAATAAAACACAGGGGTAAGCTAGCTATTTTTAAAATGTTAAATATGAAACTTTAAAATCAACATAATCGGCTTTTAAACACCCACATAATTCCATCACTTTCTCATTCATTTCACATAGCCATCAAATATTCACACATTTCACAATTTCCTCAAGTATCAATCATTCCACAAAAATCCATCAAGTGTCTATCACATTTCAATATTTCTCTTTCTCACGTCAGACTTCCACTGACCCATCACACATAGACACTTGACACTACTTCCGGAAGACTCGTGCGTTGAACTTAGCATCCAGAGACCTGCACCTGTCATACCACACCACTGTGAAATCCACACAGGGTCGCTGTGAAATCCACACAGCCATGCGCATAAACATAATCTCAATATCATCACTCTCCCGGTATGACAGGGTTAATTCATATAACAAGTCAAGTTAGTTATCTTTCAAACAACTTACCCATACATATGAACCTCCTTCGACTCTCAACAACTGAATAACTTCATCTATGTGATTCCATTATATCAGCAGAGTCAGGATCGTCTCATTCACAGGATACTCACTGATCAATACACTCTAATACCAATCTCAACATGGTATTTCCTTTCCTGAAAATACTATGTCTTGATCACAATTTCACATTCATCCAGTACATCATACCACACGTAAAAGCACTATTCCATCATATAATATTTTAAATCTTTTCTTAAACAATCCCAATCATAGAAACAATCATACCAAAGTTCAGATTTTCGAATATCATATGCATTTCACCTTTCAATCTCAAACAATTTCAAAACGACACTAAAACAGGGGTTTCGAAATTTGCATTTAAAACCGGCGATCACGTCGCCCCACACATAAAAACAGAGCATCATGAAATAGAATATGAAACCGGCGACCACGTCGCCCTCACTTCAGAACCTACTCGCCTAACATTTTTATAAACGAAAATGCTAGCTTCCCTTACCTGGACTTGCGCAAAAACACTAAGAGCTCCAAAACCCACCGAAGCTTAAAGATGTCCTAACCTGCACCATGGAGCCTTTATCACAAAACTGACTATACTACTCATTTTCTACGCTAACAGAGACGATTTCTGGAGCTAAGGGATTCGCGAGCAACGCCTATGCAGAGGCAACCCTCTCAAGCTCAGATTCAACTCGAAAAACAGAGTAAAACGACTTACTCTATTCTACCGTCCTGACGGGAGAACTTGCAGAGACTTCCCAGAAGGACAATGGCAGTCGTCGATCGTAGCACTGGTACGTGAGGATAGCCGCGTCTTCGAGTGGAGGAGAAAGGAGAAAGGGGGACTAAATGAGCTGATTCCCTCAGCTCTTAAGGTCGAACGACTCTTTAGCCTTCTCTGCCATTTCCCACTCTCTGAGCAACCTTGCGTGCACACTTCCTTGAACAGTATGGCCACGTGGGTTTCTGCGCATACCAACTCTCTGATGCTAACTATTCTGAAACACCCTTTTTGTCTACGTGTCGCGCATGCAGAACGTTCATGCTGGGAGCCTGGGTCCTACCTTATCTGTGTGAAACACGACATCGCGCGATAACCATCCACCGATGACTGCTCGCGCGATGACCATGCCTCTCATACCGGCGATGACCGATTCCTCTTCCTGACGGACGACTGATTCCTCATCCTGGCAGACAACCGATGTCTCACCCTGGAGGACCACCGATGTCTCGCCCTGGCAGACAACCGATGTCTTGTGCGCCCATGCATGCAACACTAAGGACGATTTCTTATGCTCAAGCATAGAGCTTCGCATGCCCAGCGTATCTAAGGCTCAACCCACACCTTGATACGCGTGGTTTTTGGAACCCACTATGGTTGATCCAGCATCTTGACCACATGCTAAGTGCACTTTCGGCGATCATGTACACCATAGGCGATTGGCGATCATGTGTACTCTAAGCGATTGGCGATTTCATACGGGGGAAGTCGGAGGATGCCACCTTCTTCAACAAACGGCGATATCATCGACTTCTAAGCTACACCTTCCTTTCTCTTACCCTTCTTGATTCACGTGCCTCCCTCCCTTGAAGCACGCCCACTTGATTACCTCACGATAAAGTCATCGCACCTGACTACTTGGTTGGTACAATGGTTAACCGATTGCCCTCTACTAGCTGATCCCAGACCTTGGGCGACGTCCGAGGTCTGACCACTATGATATTTCTATTTTTATGTCCTTTTTATTTTAAATAATAACATACTCAAAAATTATTTAAAATCTTTCACTTCTATTCCAATTAATTTATAGGTCCTTACACACACCAAGTGTATTCAGTATCTATGTATCAGTCTAGAAACTGCGTACCTTTGTGAAGTATTTTACTACCCTTTATATAGTCTAGGGTTTCCTCTACGTTGCTACCCATATTCAGGGTTTACTAGAATACCCTCGTGTCGCTATCACCCAAACTTAGGGTAATCTAGCACGTAAGGTTTCCTTAACTGGAGTGCAAATTCTAACAGGATGGCCACCTGGGTACCCCCTCGTGCACCTAGTCTCTAGGGTCACCTGTCTTGGGAGCGCCTTCATTGTTCACGTGCCGTGCATGTAACTTCACTGGGAAACCCTAATCCTGATGAGTACACGACCCTTCAGGACTCTGCACCTAACTGTGCTTTCCCTGCCACATGCATGGGCGCTTCGTGACTTAGGCTTCTCCCTACCTCTGGGATTTTACTGATAGCTGGTCTTCTTTCAGGATCCACATCAGATGCTCTAGTCCTATTGTTCAGAACACGCAAGATCGATGTCACATCGTCCCACTCTGATGCCGAGGACTCATCATCCTGTTGAGCGACGAGGACACATGAGTTCACTCTGGTGATCAACATGCTAATGACTAATCATCCCGCTAGTCCATACTGTTAGAAAAGATGGCTTTAAACTAGAGGGGGGGTGAATTTCTTAAAGGGGTTTTCGCAAAATTTTCAGAGCTAGAATAAATTTATTTAAGAAACCAATTGATTCAGTAATTCAGTTAGCCAAAACAGCAAGCAAAACTGTAACACTAGAAAAAACAATCGGTTGTTGTTCTTGCCGGTTGACTCGCCTGTCAGTTGACTCCACGACACTCACACGCCTCCTTCCTCTCATTGATACGTGCTTGATTCTTGCAAAACAATCTGCACCTGCAAAAGAGAAAGGGGCGCCCTAGAGGGCGTTTGCACTCCGACGCTCAAGTCAATAGTGGGCAAGCAACACCAAGTGTATTGAGTTTCTCCGTGTTTAGGTCTAGAAACTGTGTACCTTTGTGAAGTATTTTACTGTCCCTTATATAGTCTAGGGTTTAACTGCGCCACTAGCCCTAATTAGGGTTTACTGCGCTGCTAGCCATATTTAGGGTTTACTGGAATACCCTTGCACCGCTATCACCCAATCTTAGGGTAATCTAGTACATAAGGTTTCCTTCTCTGGAGTGCAAACTCTAACAGGGTGACCACCTAGATGCCTCCTTGTGCACCTAGTCTGTAGGGCCACCTGTTCTGGGAGTGCCCTTGCTGTACACGTGCCATGCATGTAGCTTCACTGGGAAAACCCTAGTTCTGGTGAGTACTCGTCCCCTCAGGACTATACACCTAACTATGCTCTCCTTGCTACCCGCATAGGCTCTTCGTGATTCAGGCCTCTCCCTACCTCTGGGTATTTAACTGGTCATTAGCCTACACTGGGAACCAATCTTAGTTGTTCTGTCTATGCTGTTCAAATCACCCAAGACCGATGTCACCTCGTCACACTCTATTGCCGAGGACTGATCACCCTGCGGAGTGACGAGGACACATCAGCCCTTCCTGGTGATCGTCACACTGATGACTAATCACCCTTCTCTGTCGGAACATGCTGATGACTAATCACCCTTCTCTTTGGGAACATGCTGATGACTAATCACCCTTCTTTCAGGGGACACACCGATGACTGATCACCCTACTCTGAGGGGAATGACTGATCACCCTTCTCTGAGGGGAATGACTGATCACCCTTCTCTAAGGGAACACACTGATGACTGATCACCCTCTAATCCAAGCTGCCTACGGGGTCCACTCCACGTGGCTTTGGCCCATGCTGTGGGACCCAGCTGATGTGGTTCGCCCTTTACTACCTATTCTCGGTGTCCGAGGACTGGTCGGTACACAAGCCCCCCAGTCTCAAGCTGTTAACTTGTTTCAGCGAAGAGACTAAGTCATTGGCTCGGGCGACCTACGTGGCTCTGCGCGTATGGACATGAGTAGCGCGCTGAAGGGACATCTCACCACCTTGTCATCGCCCACATCTCTTACCCTCTGAGGACTTCATTGGTGAGCTCTCTGCTCGAATTGAGGACTTCTTTCTCGACAAAGAGGTGTAAATCACCCTTCTCCCCGATGACCTTTCACCGATGACTGATCGGTGCTTCATTACCTCTCGCGCTCTGCTGTTAGGCGCTCATCTAGGCACTGATCTGCTGGTGGTGGTCACTTTAGCAACTGACCACCGATCACCGTTCTGAGTGATCTCCCCTCTGATTCACCTGCTATCTTCTACCACGTGTCACCCTGTGAATGGTCCACGTGGTCATCTGCTGCTGACGTCATCGACTACCGGTGACCGACCGGATCACAAGCCCCCCAGTCTCGAGCTGTGAACTCGTTCTCAGCGAAGAGACTAAGTGGTCGATGGCAAGATCATTCCTCCTCCTTGAGCTTCTCCATTTGCAACTTCTTCTTTTCTCTGTAATTTCTTTTTCTGCTTCATAACTTGTATGAACCTTTTAGCTGTAAAGGCTCACTGCATTGACTTCAATATGGATGAAATCTTTGCTCCAGCTGCATGTCCCTTTCCATTTTTAACTCTCTGCATGTGACTCAGCATTGTCTTTAACAGCTTTTATGCATAACTTCATGTTGGACGACTGACTTGACGGGCCTAAATGCTTCGGCTTCTCGCAGCAGAACTTGCTTCTACCACCGACCACCGACTAGCATGTTGGTGCACCACCGATCCGTCATCGCGCTTCAGGCTCTGCTTTACTTCTCTGTTACTCCAGCGCTAAGCACATAGAGGGCCTGAACGCCAAAGATGATGCTTGTGTTTTGGGGAAGAAAAGTGCTTCTCGATGACCCTTCTTGCCTCAGCCTCGCTGTAAGAAGTCGAGGTGAGGTCTTTCTCCTCTCGCCTCAGCCTCGCTGTACAAAGTCGAGGTGAGGTCTTTCTGCTCTCACCTCAGCCTCGCTGTACAAAGTCGAAGGTGAGGTCTTTCTTCTCTCGCCTCAGCCTCGCTGTACAAAGTCGAGGGTGAGGTCTTTCTTCTCTTGCCTCTGCCTCGCTGTACAAAGTCGAGGGAGAGGACTTTCTTCTCTCGCCTCAGCCTCGCTGTAAGAAGTCGAGGGTGAGGACTTTTTCTCTCGCCTTAGCCTCGCTGTAAGAAGTCGAGGTGAGGTCTTCTCTCTAGCCTCAGCCTCGCTGTAAGAAGTCAAGGGTGAGGACTTCTCTCGCCTCAGCCTCGCTGTAAGAAGTCGAGGGTGAGGACTTCTCTCGCCTCAGCCTCGCTGTAAGAAGTCGAGGTGAGGTCTTCTCTCTGGCCTCAGCCTCGCTGTAAGAAGTCGAGGGTGAGGACTTCTCTCGCCTCAGCCTCGCTGTAAGAAGTCGAGGGTGAGGACTTCTCTCGCCTCAGCCTCGCTGTAAGAAGTCGAGGTGATGTCTTCTCTCTGGCCTCAGCCTCGCTGTAAGAAGTCAAGGGTGAGGACTTCTCTCGCCTCAGCCTCGCTGTAAGAAGTCGAGGGTGAGGACTTTTTGTCTGGCCTCAGCCTCGCTGTAAGAAGTCGAGGGTTAGGACTTCTCTCGCCTCAGCCTCGCTGTAAGAAGTCGAGGGTGAGGACTTTTTCTCTCGCCTTAGCCTCGCTGTAAGAAGTCGAGGGTGAGGACTTCTTCTCTCGCCTCAGCCTCGCTGTATGAAGTCGAGGGTGAGGACTTTTCTGGTGAACCTTTCTTTCAAGTTGGGAGTTCTCACTCGAAGAGGAGGTGTTCCTTACGAATCTTCCTTCCTACTTACGAGACCTCTAACCCGCACTATCAGGTTCTAACTGACCTCACATCGCTCATAGGCGAGGGAGGATTTCACTGGGCGAACCCTTCTTTCACGTTTGAAGTTCTCACTCGAAGGGGAGGTGTTCTCTACAAACCTACCTCTCCGCTTACGAGACCTCTAACTCCAAGTGACAGGCTCTAACTGACCTCACATCGCTCATAGGCGAGGGAGGATTTCACTGGGCGAACCCTTCTTTCACGTTGGATGTTCTCACTCGAAGGGGAGGTGTTCTCTACGAACCTACCTCTCTGCTTACGAGACCTCTAACTCCAAGTGACAGGCTCTAACTGACCTCACATCGCTCTTAGGCGAGGGAGGATTTAACTGTACACATGTCATACCTGAGGGGCCTTTCCGCTTTTCTCTGCGCGCCTAAGTTATTCCCTTGGGAAGTAACTTAGCGCGTTTCTTCCCTCTGAGCGAGTCTCATGCCCCCACGAGAGCACCCGAGGTGGTTGGTGTAAGCACACTCGCCAGGCGCTGCATCCTGCATGCACGATCTCCCCACACAGTGCCATGCACGTAATGGGTTAAGAGAGTCACCGATCTGACTAGCTTTCTTACACCATCCTCATGCACAACCCTACTGGCGAGCAACTCCTCTTCTCCTGGTTTGGAATCATGCGAGGTGAATGCGTAACGCTCTCGCTGGGAGCCTGGGTCCCAGTTTAACTGCGTGTAGCAAGAAACTCCGATGACCATGCATGATCGGTCATCGTCCTTTAGGCCCGAACGCCGATCACCGTCGATGACACCTGGTACCGAGGGGCGAAGAGTGTTTCTCGATGACCCCTCTTGCCTGTTCCAATGTCATCAACCTCACGCGAATCGGGTTATTCTGTCCCTTTCCCACTCCTGGGGTGAGAAGAACTTTAAAACTGCGAAATACTTGCACACTTGATATACTTAAATCCTTTATTGGGCGGCCTCGTTAAAGAGAGTGCCCCCTGATCTGCTCAACTGTTTATAATATGTATGTTCTGAATGTGTGTACAACGCAAGAACGCATCTATTTTACAATTTAACTGAAGTAGAAATTCAAGTGTGTAGCGTTCAATGCCCTGGGGATAGCTATTCCATCCAGAGTCTCCAGTCGATGACCTCCTTGGCGATGCCTGACTCACGAGGACTGATCGTGCCCTTTGCTTCAGCTTCCACCTGAGCTACCTGGGAGCCCCCCAACGTAGCATCTTCCTTCACCTGATTTCCCCGAGCACAGGGATGTCATGTTGCTGGTCGCCTGCCTGGGGCCCCGAAGCGCGATCACCCTGCGCCTCCCGCAGGTAATCGGTCAGGAATCCTGTCTTCACCAACTCAACAAGTTGATGCCCCAATGACAGGCAGGTGTGGAGTGTGTGTCCATAAGCCTGATGGAATTCACACCACTCATCCTTCCTCCCTCCAAGCACCTTGTCGATTTTCTCTGGTACTCGGAGTCTTGCAGCCACGGCAGGGATGGCGATCAGCTCCGCCAACTCCACCATGAAGTCATACCTAGGGGGTGCGTTGTTCTCCCTTGCACGCCCTCTAGTCTGGTCCTTCCTGGGTGCATAGGGACGAGGCCTTCCCTGCGCCTTCTTCCCTTCCTTGGCTTCATACACCCACGCCTGCTGCTGCAGCTTCCCCTGACCTCCGCGCGGCATCAATGGTGCAGCGCTGCCTCTCTTCTCAGAGACCTCTGTCTCTGCTACTATGTGCGCCACCGCGCGTTGCTGAATTTTAGCAAAGGTGGCAGGGTGGTTCCTAATGAGCGATTCACCGAAAGGACCAGGCAGTATGCCTTTCTTGAATGCGTGCACCAGCATGTTCTCGTCCTTGCTGGGCAATCTCACCACCTGCGCACTAAAACGGTTGAGGTAGTCCTTCAGCGACTCCCCCTGATATTGGCGCATGTCAAACAGATAGTAGGACACCACCGGTGGTGCTCTGTTGATGATATACTTCTCTGTGAACAACCTCGAAAACTGATGGAAAGAGGTGATGTGGCCCTCTGGCAGGCTCACGAACCACTCCATAGCTATCCCGCTCAGTGTACTCATAAACATCTTGCAGTACACCGCGTTTGAACCTCCAGACAGCATCATCTGAGTGTGGAAGGCTATCAGATGCGCTTCTAGATCTTCTTTCCCTGTGAACACAGTCTTTGGCCCCACGAATGTGGCTGGGACCACCGCGTCCATGATTTCTTTGGTAAAAGGCATGGGAAAGGCTCTTGGGGGCGTAGGTGAAGCCTGATCCTCTCCCACGCGATCCCCAGCTTGCTGCATGTGATGCAGATTCAAGCGTAGCTCTTCGTTGGCCTTGTGCAGCTCCTCATTCCTGGCCTGGGAAGCGGCCAGATCCTCCTGCATACGCACCTGATGCGCTCTGGACTCCGCCACTGTCTCCTGGAGGGCGCGCAACGTCTCCATGAGTTCTTGCATGGTAACGTTGTCGCCTCCACTTGGTGGAACAGACCCATGTCTTGTATTCCTCATCTTTTGTGATTTTTTCTCTCACTCTCGTGTATGGGACCTTGTTTTACTCCGGCCCCACGGTGGGCACCAAATGTTCTTGCCGGTTGACTCGCCTGTCAGTTGACTCCATGACACTCACACGCCTCCTTCCTCACATTGATACGTGCTTGATTCTTGCGAAACAATCTGCACCTGCAAAAGAGAAAGGGGCACCCTAGAGGCCGTTTGCACTCCGACGCTCAAGTCAATAGTGGGCAAGCAACACCAAGTGTATTGAGTTTCTCTGTGTAACATCCCGCCAAAATCCTTTTCATATTTATATAATGAAATAAAGGTAAAACCATAATATCGAAGTGAACATAAATATATATATGTAATGAAATTTCTCCTCACAGGGAGTTTAATACATATCCAGTCAGTTTTCCAAACTTAAACAAAATACAGCAAAATAAAAAAACAGGCGATCTCCTATCAGAAACAGAAAACAGGCGATCGCCTAACAAAAATAGAAACAGGCGATCTCCTTTCTGCGACCACTCATTGAGGAGCTCTACTTCCTGCAACATCATCTGCTCCCGTGTAAATTATACACGATCATCACAGGTTTAAGAAAACATCCACAAAACAAAAACGCAGGGTAAGCTAGATATCTTAAAGAGAATTTAGATATGAAACTTTAAAATCAAGATAAAACAATTTTCAGACACCCACATAAAAACCATTAACTTTCTCATTCATTTCACACACTTCACAATTTCATCAAGAGTCGTTCAATTCACATAATCCATCAAGTGTCTATTAATTTCAATGTTTATCTTTCTCACGTCAGACTTCCACTGCCTCACCACACATAGCCACATACCACACCACTGTAAAGTCCACACAGGACAGCTAGTGAAGTCCACACAGGACAGCTAATGAAGTCCACACAGGACAGCAAGTGAAGTCCACACAGGACAGCTAATGAAGTCCACACATGACAGCTAATGAAGTCCACACAGGACAGCTAATGAAGTCCACACAGGACAGCTAATGAAGTCCACACAGGACAGCAAGATATCATCAATTCACCCAATGCACCATACAACACTTAAATGAACGATTCCAACCACAACAACAATCGTACCAAGGTTCAGATTTTTCCAATATCACATGCATTTCACATATCAATCTCAAACAAGTTCAAAGCAACACTAAAACAGGGGATTTCGAAAACAACATTAAAACCGGCGATCACGTCGCCCCACACATAAAAACAGAGCATCGTGAAAAGAATATGAAACCGGCGACCACGTCGCCCTCACTTCAGAACCTACTCGCCTAAAGTTTTTATAAACGAAAATGCTAGCTTCCCTTACCTGAACTTGCGCAAAATCACTAAGAGCTCCAAAACCCACCGAAGCTTAAAGATGCCTTAACTCTGTTCTAGCGTCCTGACGGGAGAACTTGCAGAGCACAACGTCAGGAATCCAGGGTAGTCGCCGATCTCCAACTGGTTCGCTAGGACGTCTGAACGCAGGGAGAAGGAGAGGAAAGAAACAGGGAACCAAGGCTAACTCACTCAATCACTCTCAAACCACAGCAACGTTCACTGCCTCTCAAGAGTGAGTTTTTAAAACTAAGCCAACTTGCCCAGAAATGCCGCTGCCCCCTGCCCACTCTGCAGGAAAGCTTGCGTGCACACTTCCTTGAACAATATGACCACGTGGGTTTCTGCGCATACCAACTCTCTGATGCTAACTATTCTGAAACACCCTTTTTGTCTACGTGTCGCGCGTACAGGACGTCTCATGCTGGGAGCCTGGGTCCCACCTTATCTGTGTGAAACATGACATCGCGCGATAACCTTCCACCGATGACTAATCCTGGCGGACGACCGATGTCTCTCTCTGGAGAACGACCGATGTCTCTCTCTGGAAGACGACCGATGTCTCTCCCTGGAAGACGACCGATGTCTCTCCCTAGAAGACGACCGATGCGTCCCTCATCCTGGCGATGACCGTGTGTCTCTCGCCCTGGCGATCCCCGCGTGTCTCTCGCCCTGGCGTTGCCCGCATGTCTCTCGCCCTGGCGATGCCCGCATGTCTCTCGCCCTGGCGATGCCCGCATGTCTCTCGCCCTGGCTATGACTTATGAAACATCGCCACGCCTTGCTGAAGGTTCTTCATCCCACTATGTTATGTCCAAGGTATCACCTCCACATGGCTTGGTGACGTCGGTAGCTTCACATTTCCAAGAATAGATCAGCACTACTCCTCGTGCGCCCATGCATGCAACACTAAGGACGATTTCTTATGCTCAAGCATAGAGCTTCGCATGCACAGCGTATCTAAGGCTTAACCCACACCTTGATACGCATGGTTTTTGGAACCCACTATGGTTAATCCAGCACTTTGACCACATACTAAGTGCACTTTCGGCGATCATGTACACCATAGGCGATTGGCAATCATGTGTACTCTAGGCGACAGGCGATTATGTGCCAGAGAAGTCGGAGATCGCCTCCGTCTTCAATAACAGCGATCTCGTAGACTTCTAAGCTACACTTTTCTTCCTTTACTCTTCTTGATCCACATGTCTTCCTCGAGCACACCCACGTGATTACCTCACGATAAAGTCATCGCACCTGACTACTTGGTAAATACAATGGTCAGCCGACCGACCTCTACCAGCTGACCCCAGACCTTGGGCGACGTCCGAGGTCCGACTACTATGAAACTTCTATTACCAACTCTTTGTATTTTAAATAATAACATCTTCTGAAATTATTTAAATATAACACTTTTATTCCAATTAAAGTTTCTAGGTCCTTACATTCTCCCCAACAAGAAAAATTTTCGTCCTCGAAAATTGAATTACAAGGAAAAGAGGTAGGGATAGGCTTCTCTCATGGTTTCTTCTAATTCCCAAGTTGAATCACCCGATCTGTCATCCCACACCACCTTCACCATGTTGATGGTCTTGCCTCTAAGCTGCTTACTCTGTTGATCGTCAATCCTGACTGGTTTCGCTTCAAACGACAAGTCATCCCTGATCTGCACAACGTCCACTTCCAACACGTGACTAGGGTCTGCAAGATACTTCCTTAGCTGTGACACGTGAAAGACTCTATGCAGATTTGCTAAATGGGGAGGTAGGGCGATCTCATAAGCCACTGGACCAATCCTCCTTAAGATCTGATATGGTCCAACAAACTTAGGAGACAGCTCCTTTGACCTGATAGCTCGTCCTACACCCTTGGTCGGTGTCACTTTCATAAATACATGATCTCCAACTACAAACTCCAAAGGTCTTCTCCTCATTGTCAACATTATCACTGCCTCTACAAGAGTTATTATCCTTGTGCTCATTTAAGGCCAGAAGTGTCTTCACAGCCTTGTCAGCTTCATCATCATAGCCACCACCAGAGTTGTTACCCTTGTCCTCATGAGCGACATAGAGTGGCTCCCTCAAAGTTATTCCCTTCATATTTTCCAGATCCACAGGGGTTTCCCAACCAAACGATTCTTGCTCACCTTCTTAGCAACTTCAACTTTGGGGATGGATGATGATTCACTTTCTAAGGTAGAGCAATCCGACGAAGATCCATCTACCACTGACATTAGCTGCAGTTACAACACCTTCCCACCACCCATCATACCACCAGGCATCCACTCCTGATTCAAACTCAAGTGGGCGACCTGAATGGCGTTTAGGAGAGCATGGCTTGACTGTTAAACGGCCCGAACATCGCATACCCAATTAATCAATAGCTGTCCCTCTAGATGAAGAGACCCATTCCTCTAGTTTCTGTGGTCCCTCTTTATCAAGCAACTCATCGTACTGGACCTTCAGCAGCGTTGGAGACACACTCCAGATTTTTCATCTAAACCAGCATTCTCTAACGCCACTATCTTGCCAAAGTACCTCTATTCTAGCACCGTTTCTTGTCGAACCGATCTGGTAGCAGCAAAAGACTGAAAGAGAATGGCTTCTTTCCTTCAGGCGCCCCTCTAGTTCATCTTTTCTTTGATTACTAATAGCATATTATGAAAAACCCACCTCTTTAGCAACTGGTTGGGATTTTAGAGTTGCTCACTCAGGAATTCCAATGGATACATCCATATTAGCATTGCATGGGATCTCAGGGTGCTCAATGTTCAATACACAGATCATAAGTCCCTCACTGTGTTCAGGGTGAGGACTTGTTGCTACGGCTGACGATGCAGCATTGTTTCTAGGATCAGAAACGAGATGCTGATCACCACAACTGCCACCTAATGGATTGGCTGCAAATCCCATCCCATCAGAAACACAAGGCACAGAAAGTTTTGCTTCCACATCCAACTTTTTGCAATTCACTAACATCACCAGAAGAACTCAACGGAAGTGAATCAACACCATCATAACATGGCTTATCCTTATTCTTATCCGTAGCCATTACCTCCTTCCCTTCTACATTCACAGACAAAGCTGCATCCTCATTTGCCAAGTTCAGGAGCCTTTAACTTCAACCCACCATTCCCACACTCATCTTTCAAATCCCGATCAACAAAACAACCCCATTCTGCGTGAAACCTTCCCTCTTAGGAGGTAGTCCAGGTATTTCTTCTGGAAATACATCCATGAAATCTTTCACCACATGTATCCTGCTTACGTCCTCTTCACTCTTCACTCCCCCCTTTAGCTAGGATCACAAAACACGTCGCCCCTTCTTTCAACTCCGACCTCACATGCTGAGCAGATATCACACCTGACTCTTGGAGATCGGGGAACAGCACCTTCTGGCTACCGCAATCTGTGAGAACATGATTGGCAGATAGCCAATCCATTCCTAGGATAACATCCAGATCCTGAAGAGGTAGACAGATCAAATTCACTTTGAACCTGCGTCCCTCTACTATCACTGGACATTCAGAGCAAACTGGGGAGGTCAAAACCTGTCCTGATGCAGGTGTAGAGACCAACCGTTCAAACGGCAGCTCCTTCACTAGAAGGCCCAGTTCGGTTGCACACCGATTTGACACAAAAGAGTGTGTCGCTCCAGAATCAAACAAAACTCTAACGTATCTACCAGCTATAAACAAGCACCTTGTACTAGGTTACCTGACTAAGATGCATCCGCTCTAGACATGGCAAACACTCTCCCTGCTGCCTGAGGTCTGCTGCCTTCGTTCCTCAACTGCTGGGAACCACTGGGTTGAGTCGCCCTATTCCCGTTAGGACATTCTCTAGCAAGGTGTCCCGTCTTTCGGCAGATGTAGCATCTTCTCTCTGAATTTCTCTTGGGGCACACATTGGATGTGTGTGGTCCACCACAATGGAAACATCTGAGTTTCCAAGGCTGTTGCTGCTGAAACTGGGGCGGTGCTGCTTCTGCCCTATGCTGTGGAGGTCTCGCATAAGGCTTATTCTGCTGTTGCTGCACCTTGGCCTTCCCACTGGAAGAACCCCCTGGGTGTGACCTGATCACCCGAGAGTCACTCTTCTCCAGTGTCTCCACCATCATCGCCTTCTCCACTAAGGCGTGAAATTCTCTTATGCATATAGGTGCTATGGTCCTCTTCAGCTCATGCTTCAGTCCTTCTTCAAATTTCCTACACCTCCAAGCCTCAGAGGTCGCCTGGGTATAGAATCGGGCGAGGTACTCAAACCGAGCAGCATAAGCATTCAGTGACATCTCCCCCTGCTCCAATCTGAGGAATCCTGCTTCCTTCGCAAACCTCGCACTATCTGGGAAGTATTTTTCCAGAAATCTCACCCTGAAGCTCTCCCAGTTTAAAACATCAGCTCTGGCTTCCATCATCTGCTGAGCTCCCATCCATCAGAACTCGGCTTCTCCAGATAGCAGATAGGTGGCGAATACCAATTTCATCTCTTCAGGGCAGGAGGTCGCCCTAAAGATTTTCTCCAACTCCCTGACCCACTGATCTGCTTGATCAGGGGTAGCGTTCCCACTGAACTTGGGTGGGTTGTGCCTCATGAACTCGGTCAGTCCCATCTGTTCCTGAGGCTGACCGACGTGGGAAGCTGTTTCAGCCGACCGAGCAGTTTCCCAATGGTGCATTGCAGCCTGATGATTCTGAGCCATTGCTGCATTCTGTTGTTGGATGGCAGTTGCTATCATCTCAATAGCCTTGGCAATTTGGCTCATTTCCGAAGAAGGTTGGGGAGGGGTAGGAGGTCTACGTGCCATCTTTCTTCGTTTCAGATTTTGAAACTATAGGGTTCTATATTCCCTACAACTACAAGAATGAGATCGATAAGAAATCAATTCATTCAGGAGGTAACATCTAGACCTTACAAAGGTCAGCATCTCAAAGTCATTAAGAATTTGAGTTTATCAGCCGATCATGATACTTATAACATCAAGCATAACACCAAAACAGCCACTGGTATATAAAACCATCAATCCAAACAACCACTTTAAATCAATTACCAAAAACACTTAATAAAATGAAATAATTCACACCAGAATTCAATATATGCTAAACATCAAACCTTTAGAATTAAGATTGAGAATCATCTCGATCCAGTTATGAGTGTGCACCCTCACTACTTTATCAAGATCCTTTCATTCTTAATACTAAAATTTTTAGTTAGAGCATATATTCACTACAGCACACACAAAATTTCAATAAGAAAACCTTCAAAACTTTTCACTATAGCTTTTATTAAGACTCCAATAGCAGAAGAAACACAATGAACCCACTCTCCTCAGGTCATCCTAAGGACGAACTGCTCTGATACCATTAATGTAACATCCCGCCAAAATCCTTTTCATATTTATATAATGAAATAAAGGTAAAACCATAATATCGAAGTGAACATAAATATATATATGTAATGAAATTTCTCCTCACAGGGAGTTTAATACATATCCAGTCAGTTTTCCAAACTTAAACAAAATACAGCAAAATAAAAAAAACAGGCGATCTCCTAACAGAAAACAGGCGATCTCCTATTAGAAACAGAAAACAGGCGATCGCCTAACAGAAATAGAAACAGGCGATCTCCTTCCTGCGACCACTCACTGAGGAGCTCTACTTCCTGCAACATCATCTGCTCCCGTGTAAATTATACACGATCATCACAGGTTTAAGAAAACATCCACAAAACAAGAACGCAGGGTAAGCTAGATATCTTAAAGAGAATTTAGATATGAAACTTTAAAATCAAGATAAAACAATTTTAAGACACCCACATAAAAACCATCAACTTTCTCATTCATTTCACACACTTCACAATTTCATCAAGAGTCGTTTAATTCACATAATCCATCAAGTGTCTATTAATTTCAATGTTTCTCTTTCTCACGTCAGACTTCCACTGCCTCACCACACATAGCCACATACCACACCACTGTAAAGTCCACACAGGACAGCTAGTGAAGTCCACACAGGACAGCTAATGAAGTCCACACAGGACAGCAAGTGAAATCCACACAGGACAGCTAATGAAGTCCACACAGGACAGCTAATGAAGTCCACACAGGACAACTAATGAAGTCCACACAGGACAACAAGATATCATCAATTCACCCAATGCACCATACAACACTTAAATGAACGATTCCAACCACAGCAACAATCGTACCAAGGTTCAGATTTTTCCAATATCACATGCATTTCACATATCAATCTCAAACAAGTTCAAAGCGACACTAAAACAGGGGATTTCAAAAACAACATTAAAATCGGCGATCACATCGCCCCACACATAAAAACAGAGCATCGTGAAAAGAATATGAAACCGGCGACCACGTCGCCCTCACTTCAGAACCTACTCGCCTAAAGTTTTTATAAACGAAAATGCTAGCTTCCCTTACCTAAACTTGCGCAAAATCACTAAGAGCTCCAAAACCCACCGAAGCTTAAAGATGCCTTAACTCTGTTCTAGAGTCCTGACGGGAGAACTTGCAGAGCACAACGTCAGGAATCCAGGGTAGTCACCGATCTCCAACTGGTTCGCTAGGACGTCTGAACGCAGGGAGAAGGAGAGGAAAGAAACAGGGAACCAAGGCTAACTCACTCAATCACTCTCAAACCACAGCAACGTTCACTGCCTCTCAGGAGTGAGTTTTTAAAACTAAGCCAACTTGCCTAGAAATGCCGCTGCCCCCTGCCCACTCTGCAGGAAAGCTTGCGTGCACACTTCCTTGAACAGTATGACCATGTGGGTTTCTGCGCATACCAACTCTCTGATGCTAACTATTCTGAAACACCCTTTTTGTCTACGTGTCGCGCGTGCAGGACGTCTCATGCTGGGAGCCTGGGTCCCACCTTATCTGTGTGAAACATGACATCGCGCGATAACCTTCCACCGATGACTAATCCTGGCAGACGACCGATGTCTCTCTCTGGAGAACGACCGATGTCTCTCTCTAGAAGACGACCGATGTCTCTCCCTGGAAGACGACCGATGTCTCTCCCTGGAAGACGACCGATGCGTCCCTCATCCTGGCGATGACCGTGTGTCTCTCACCCTGGCGATCCCCGCGTGTCTCTCGCCCTGGCGATGCCCACATGTCTCTCGCCCTGGCGATGCCCGCATGTCTCTCGCCCTGGCTATGACTTATGACACATCGCCACGCCTTGCTGAAGGTTCTTCATCCCACTATGTTACGTCCAAGGTATCACCTCCACATGGCTTGGTGACGTCGGTAGCTTCACATTTCCAAGAATAGATCAGCACTACTCCTCGTGCGCCCATGCATGCAACACTAAGGACGATTTCTTATGCTCAAGCATAGAGCTTCGCATGCACAGCGTATCTAAGGCTTAACCCACACCTTGATACGCGTGGTTTTTGGAACCCACTATGGTTAATCCAGCACTTTGACCACATACTAAGTGCACTTTCGGCGATCATGTACACCATAGGCGATTGGCGATCATGTGTACTCTAGGCGACAGGTGATTATGTGCCAGAAAAGTCGGAGATCGCCTCCGTCTTCAATAATGGCGATCTCGTAGACTTCTAAGCTACACTTTTCTTCCTTTACTCTTCTTGATCCACATGTCTTCCTCGAGCACACCCACGTGATTACCTCACGATAAAGTCATCGCACCTGACTACTTGGTAAATACAATGGTCAGCCGACCGACCTCTACCAGCTGACCCCAGACCTTGGGCGACGTCCGAGGTCCGACTACTACGAAACTTCTATTACCAACTCTTTGTATTTTAAATAATACATCTTCTGAAATTATTTAAATATAACACTTTTATTCCAATTAAAGTTTCTAGGTCCTTACACTCTGTGTTTAGGTCTAGAAACTGCGTACCTTTGTGAAGTATTTTACTGTCCCTTATATAGTCTAGGGTTTAACTGCGCCGCTAGCCCTAATTAGGGTTTACTGCGCTGCTAGCCATATTTAGGGTTTACTGGAATACCCTTGCGCCGCTATCACCCAATCTTAGGGTAATCTAGCACATAAGGTTTCCTTCTCTGGAGTGCAAACTCTAACAGGGTGACCACCTAGATGCCTCCTTGTGCACCTAGTCTGTAGGGCCACCTGTTCTGGGAGTGCCCTTGCTGTACACGTGCCATGCATGTAGCTTCACTGGGAAAACCCTAGTTCTGGTGAGTACTCGTCCCCTCAGGACTATACACCTAAGTGTGCTCTCCCTGCTACCCGCATAGGCTCTTCGTGATTCAGGCCTCTCCCTACCTCTGGGTATTTAACTGGTCATTAGCCCACACTGGGAACCAATCTTAGTTGTTCTGTCTACACTGTTCAAATCACCCAAGACCGATGTCACCTCGCCACACTCTATTGCCGAGGATTGATCACCTTGCGGAGTGACGAGGACACATCAACCCTTCCTGGTGATCGTCACGCTGATGACTAATCACCCTTCTCTGTGGGAACATGCTGATGACTAATCACCCTTCTTTCAGGGGACACACCGATGACTGATCACCCTACTCTGAGGGGAATGACTGATCACCCTTCTCTGAGGGGAATGACTGATCACCCTTCTCTAAGGGAACACACCAATGACTGATCACCCTCTAATCCAAGTTGCCTGCGGGGTCCACTCCACGTGGCTTTGGCCCATGCTGTGGGACCCAACTGACGTGGTTTGCCCTTTACTACCTGTTCTCGGTGTCCGAGGACTGGTCGGTACAGTTGTTTCTTCGAAACAATCGGTTGTTTATACTAGCAAACAACAAACAAACTGAATTTAAAGAGATAAGGATAGAGAGATTGTACATAGATGTTTATACTGGTTCACTCCAACCCAGAGCTACATCCAGTCTTCTCAGAAACCCTGAGGAAATCCACTAAGCAATCACACCTTGATCACTTACACAACAACCTAGAGAATGACCTTGAAAACCTCAAGAAACACACTCTCCTTGGCCAACACTAAGATTACTGATCTTGAACACCTTAAGAACACACAGCCAATCTCAGCAAAAACACACAGACGAAAAGTTTCAGCAGTTTACAAAGATTACACTTGTTACAGATGAATATCTGAAATCAATACAAGTAGAATCCTATCCCAACACCTTGATCAATCACAAAACTCTTAAGCAATCTCAGCACTTTGAAAAACTCTCTTAGAAAAACTTTTACAAAAGATCTCTCTTTTTTTCAAAAATAGTTTTTCTAAATTTATACCAAGATATAGTTTGTTATCAAATCTTAACAAACTCTTAACTTCTTTAAAAAGATTGGTCAAAGCATTTAATGGCTGGAGCGTATTCTGTTTCAAATCATTTAAAGCTCAGTCAAAGAAAACAGTTATTCTGTTATGGTTCCAAAACAAACAATCGATTGTTTCCTCGAATCAATCGGTTGTTTTGTTACTTAACAGATTTCACCATTTGAAAACAATTTTCAAACTTTCTCAAAACACTTAAGTGTAAACAATCGGTTGTTTCAACTTAGCTTGAAAAACTCTTTGCTTTGTTAAAGATTGAGATGCTAATTGCTTTGAGATTTAATCTAAGGGTGGATTACAACATAAAACTACCCCAGAACAAAACTATAAACCAGCACAGCAGCAACAAGCAAAGCAGAGGCTTCAACATCCTTCAAAGGATTTGGATTCTTCAAAATATTGAACACCATTTGGTTCAACACATACTACTTGTAGGATCCATCCCACGTGGTTTTGGCCCATGCTGTGGGACCCAGCTGACGTGGCTCACCTTTACTAGCTATTCTCGGTGTCCGAGGACTGGTCGGTACACAGTTCTATGGCCTTAAAGGGCTATATCGGTACCTTTCTTCTTGATCTGCTCATCATTGTTTGTTTCGCATATTTCTATTTTTTTATTACCCTTTACCTGTTGCTAACTGAATCTTCCTGTTTTATTGTAGGCATGGAGATTGGTGCCAATAGGAAGAGGCGCCTGGCCGCCCTAGCCGCAAAAAAGGGTGGTGCTAGCCCCTTCACTACTGCTCCAGCTGAGGCTGCTGCTGTCGGCCCCTCTGCCGTCGTCCTTCCCCTCCTGCCTGCTCCAAACCATCCCCACGCCACTAGATCCCAGGGTGTGGTTGTGGCCGCTGAGGCCACCCCTTCTGAAGACGAGGACACCTACTCTGGCTTGGTCTTCAATAAGAAGCGTAAAGAGGAAGCTACCATCCCAGTGGCTTTAAGTTCAGAAGATGGAGGGACCCCTTCCTTCAGGGAGTGCCCACCAAGCGCCTCCTCTCCCCCTGATACTGAAGAGGGCCAGGGGGAGAACGCCCCTGAGGGTGGAGCCTGGGGTCCTCCCACTGCCCTATCTCCATTCCTCCAGTGGGTACTAAAGTCCATCCAAGCTCGAGAAGATCTGGAGAGCATGGAGGTGGGCTCTATCGCAGAACAGGTGACCAAGAGCTTCAGGAAGGCTCTTGCTGGGTCCAACCTCCTTCTCACCAAGGTGCAAGGGGCCCAGGAAGAGGTTGAACAAAGAGTGCTTACAGCTTCTGGGACGGAGTGTCGCCTAACGGGGCTCACCTTGGAGGTGGCTGAGCTCCACAAGGCCGACAAAGAGACCAAGGACCTCTTGTTTGCAAAATTGCAAGAGGCCTTTCGGTTATATGCAAAGAACAACGACTTCCACCTCTCCATGGAGGACCTGACAAAAGAACTGGGTGGCAAGGATGAGGCCATGGCCCAGGCTGCCGAGGAGCTGGAGCGGAGCAAAGAAGACCTGGCCCAAAGGAAGGTGGAGCTGGCCAGGCTACGAGAGGAGATGGGCCAGCTGAAGAAGGAGATGGCCTGCAAGGAGGAGCTCTTTTAGAAGACTACCGATGATCTGACCAATGAGGCAACTGAAGCCTATGGTGAAGGGTTTGGGGACACCATCAAGTTGCCTGCGTGAATCCTGGGGTGGATCTTTCCCAAACTGGTCTAACAAATGACATCGTCGATGGGCAACTGGTGGAGGCCCCTGCGGACTCTTGATTTCCCTCTTCTTTGTAAAACTTTTTTAATTATCTATACATTCTATCTTTAATGAATTTGTTCTTCAATGTCTCTACCTTCTCTTTATAACTCTCACATTTTTGTGCACGAATGAACATAATTTTGTAATGCTTCTTCTTTCAATACTATCTCTGCGTTTGTGGGGCCTTCTTACTTCAAGATGGACTCGTATGATGAACTTGTGCTGATTTGTATATGTTATTCTTCACTTTTTGCATATGTTTCTAAGGCAACCTTCCTACTCAAAATTGCCCCGCGAATTCCTTTGCCCAAACACCATAATGTCTGCTTAACTCAATTTCATGCACTGGCCTTTGCCTTGGCGTGTTAGTCATGATAGGAAATTTCGTTGGTATCGACCTTGGCTGATGAGTCAAGGAGGACCTCTTTCTCGCCTCAACCTTGCCGTACAAACACAAGGAAAAGGACTTTCACTATGTCGACCTCGACCGACAAGTCAAGGAAGACCTCTTACTTGCCTCGACCTTGCCGTACAAAGACAAGGAAGAGGACTTTCACTGCGTCGACCTCGACTGAAAAGCCAAGGAAGACCTTTCACTTGCCTCAACGTTGTTGTACAAAGACAAAGAAGAGGACTTTCACTACGTTGACCTCAACTAACAAGCCAAGGAAGGCCTTTCACTTGCCTCAACCTTGCTGTACAAAGACAAGGAATAGGACTTTCAGTGCGTCGACCTCGACTGACAAGCCAAGGAAGACCTTTCACTTCCCTCAACCTTGTTGTACAAAGACAAGGAAGAGGACTTTCACTGTGGAACCATACTATTCTCTTCCTTGGCATATAAGGCAAGGGAGAGGTTCGCTTTCTGTTTAACACAAATATATTTTTCTTAATTCTTTTTTCTTTATTTGGGTGACCTTGTTAAAAAACCCCATAGGGAAAAAGAGTGTCCCCATAACTGAATACATCAAAAATACAATTTAACTGAATGCAACTAAATAAAATTTGAATGCAAAGTAATTAACTGAAATAGAATTTGAGGTTGGCACCATTCCATGTACGGGGGATTGCCCCACCTTCCAAGGTCTTCAACCTGTATGCTCTGTTCCCAAGGGCCTTTGTCACACGGAATGGACCAATCCACTTGGGAGACAACTTGTTCTCTAGCTGGTAAGGATGAGCCTTCCGCATTACCAAGTCAACTACCTGGAATTGCCGAAGTCTTAGCTTGGATTTGTGCTTATACTTTGTCCTTCTCTTTAAAGCTTCAGATCTGATGTGGGCCTCTTCTCTGACCTCATTTAGCAGATCTAAGTTCACTCTTCTTTCTTCGTTAGATTCTTCAGCCACAAAATATGAAAGCGAGGTGATCTCTCCTAGATTTCTACGGGAATCATAGCATCTGACCCATACACCAAGCTAAAGGGTGTTTCTCTGGTAGTGGACTGTGGGGTGGTGTGATACGCCCCCACAATCCTGGGAACTTCCTCTGCCCAAGTTCCTTTAGCTTTCTCTAATATTCTCTTTAAGCCCCTGAGTAGGACTTTGTTGGTTGATTCGACCTGCCCGTTAGTCTGGGGGTGCTCGACTACGCAAATACCTACTTGATGCCGAGCTCTATGCATAAATTGCTCAACTGTTGGCTTATGAACTGGGTGTCATTGTCAGACACCAATTGTTTTGGGACTCCAAAACGGAAAACTATATTCTTCCACACAAAGTGCTGGACTTTGTGAGCTGTAATTTGTGCCACTGGCTCGGGCTCGACCACTTGGTAAAATATTCCATTTGCAGTAGTCATTGATTTTAAATTTGAGTTTTGTTGCTTTAAAACTTGCTTGATCTCTCTTTGGTGGATTTGACCGAAAAAGTGCTTTGGTGAGTGTGGAGCTAAAATTTTGTTTTGGTGAAAGCCATATCACTAAAGAGGAGCTGGATTAAAGATTTAATGTTGAATAACCTAAGGAGACAAAGCAAGGCATAACAGCAACCTCATTGAAAAATACACAAATATATACAAAGGAGCTACAAGTGAAGGAGTGCATAGAATAGGACTTTAAATTTTTGTGCATCATAATTTGTTGACCTAATTTCTTTGTATTTCTTTGAGTTGTAATTTGCAAGGACATTGATTAATTAGTGTATTAATACCTCTTACACGGTGAGTGTGTCTTCAAGGTTCCAAAGTGCCAAGCAGCCTCACCTTAGATTCGACTAGTTTTAAAAGCTTTTTAGATAGCAATTTTCATTTGTGTTCTATTGCTTTGGATTAGTTTTTTTGCATCAAAATTTTGTTTTCATCTTTGATTGTGCTCTAAGTAAATTTCTTAGAGAAAGGTTTGTGAAGGTGTTGTGGGATAGTATCTGGCTAAGGAAAGGCTTGGGACTTAAGTGATCCTAGTGATCCACCTCCCTTTCTTGGAAAATTACCTACTTCACTCCACCTATCTTTCTTTTTGAAAATTACATTATTACAAACCCTAAACATATTTAGTCATTCTTCTAGTCACAGTGAAAGTGATAGAAAATCCACAAAATCGCTTTTGAAACAATTGGCTAGAGATTTTCAATTACTATCACTAAGACAATTGCAACATGAGGCTCAACTTTTGGAAGATAAAAAAGAAAGAGATGCCCATCTTGCAGTTTTGGAAGAGGAGTTAAATATTGTTAGAGAAAAAGATGAATACATTCGAAAATTAAAAAAATCACATGCATCTAGTTCTAGGTCAAGTGACTCACATGCTGAGGGGAGTCTGAGAGTAAATGATTATTATCAACCTCCACCTAGAAGAACTAGGAGAGAAAGCCACCCAAAAGAGATTAGGGTAGACTTACCTCATTTTTATGGAAAGGAAAATGTTGAAACATACCTAGATTAGGAAATGAAAGTAGAACAACTTTTTGCTTGCCATCATGTTAGTGAGGAAAGGAAGGTACCCTTAGCCACTTTAAGCTTTCAAGGAAATGCTATGTATTGATGGACAGCCTTAGAGAGAGATAGGCGCCTCCATAGGGACCCTCCCATAGAATATTGGAATGACCTTAGGTGATGTGAGTTGATTTTATGATTTAGCATTTTATGGTGGCACTTTAATTAGGATTGAGATTTTAGGATGATTAAGGTTCTAACCTAAGGAAAATCCCCACTGGACATTAACTTAACCAAGTGGTTAAGTAGATGTGAAGGTTCATTTCACAAAGGCAAAAGGAAAACACAATTATAAGGTGATGATGATGACAAGTTATGGTGTGGAATTACATAAGGAAAACAAGAGCAACATATAAAGACCGAATAGACATAATGAAGCAAAATAAGAACATGTTTATAAATAGATGGAATGATAATGGAAGGAAAAGATGAAGGAAAAGAAAGGTTGTGAGAAATGGAATTGAGAATGGTTGCACACCACTTGGATGGTGAAATGACTCCAAGATAAGTGAAGGATGCCGCCACTTGAGAGCTTTCAAAACTCATAAGATAAGACCAATTTTGGAGGAGCTCACTCACTTACAATTCACACAAGAATTTGTGTATAGTAACTTTACTCTAATTTTCAACTTGAAAATACATGAGGTAGGCCTCCTTATTTATAGGTGAAGGAGCCTTGGAGAGCAAGCATAAGGGTTAGGATGGGAAGAGTGAAAAAATGGGCAGCCTTAGGGTTTGACTAAGTCAAACCCGCATCCTAGGCTTGTCGTTCTAGAAACTAGGTCAAAAAGCCTTCCAAAAGGGCCAAGAACATCCTAAAATGCTAACTACATCCCCTATTATACTAAAGGCACCTTATTCTAGCCTATATTTGCTATTTGGACCCTCAAAGTGAGCCCAAATTATTTACAATATTTTCTAATCATTAAGAAGACCAACAGGAAGAACTTTAGGTGCTCTGGTCTTTGTCCCATTCTCCATCTGGTGAGATCTCTACTTTTAGGTGACTTCTCTTTATATTCTTTAGCATCCTTGATCATCACCTTGTGGGCTTGGTTTGCATCATTAGGGGAGCCTGAGACGCTGCCATATTCCTTCATACTACGATAGGGAGTTAATGGACAAGCTCCAAAGACTCCAATAGAAAAACATGAGAGTAGAGGAGTATAAGCAAAAAATGGAGCTCTACATGATGAGAGATTCTATTAGGGAAGAAGCCACCACCACCATAGCTAGGTTCCTGAGTGGTCTCAATCTTGAGATAAAGGATAAAGTGGAACTTTTGCCCTATCGGGACTTGAATGACTTGATCCAACTTTGTATAAAAGTTGAACAACAAAATTTGATGAAAGGATCAAGTTGCAAGGAGAGTTCTTACTCTAAATCTTATCCCAAGAAAGAGTATAGAAGAGTGATCCGGTCGGTCATCTGTAGTCGATCACGTCAGCAGCAGATGACCACGTGGACCATTCACAGGGTGACACGTGATAGAAGAAAGCAGGTGAATCAGGGAGGAGATCACTCAGAATGATGATCGGTGGTCAGTTGCTAAGTGGCCACCACCCCCCCCAGATCAGTGCCTAGATAAGCGCCTAGAAGCAGAGCATGAAAAGTAATGAGGCACCGCACGGTCATCGGGGGAAAGTAATGAGGCACCGCACGGTCATCGGGGGAAAGTAATGAGGCACCGCACGGTCATCGGGAGAAAGTAATGAGGCACCGCACGGTCATCGGGAGAAAGTAATGAGGCACCGCACGGTCATCAGGGCATGGTCATCAGGGTTTCTTGCTACACGTGTTAAACTGGGACCCAGGCTCCCAGCGAGAGCGTTACGCATGCACCTCGCATGATGTCAAACCAGAAGAAGAAGAGTTGCTCCCCGGTAGGGTCGTGCATGAGGATGGCATAAGGGAGCTAGCAAACTGGTCAGTGATCAGTGACTCTTTTAACCCATTACGTTCATAGCACCGTGCGATGAGGCCATGCAGGCAGGATGCGCCTGGTGAGTGTGCTTAGACCAGCCCCACCTGGTGCTCTCCTGGGAGCATGCACTCACTCAGAGGACGTGCGGTGAGACCATGCAGGCAGGATGCGCCTGGTGAGTGTGCTTAGACCAGCCACACCTGGTGCTCTCCTGGGAGCATGCGACTCACTCAGAGAGAAGAAACGCGCTAAGTTACTCCGCAGGAGGATAACTTAGCCGCACAGAGAAACGCGCAGAAGCCCTCCAGGTGTGACACGTGTATGGTTAGATGCCAGTTGCATGGCTCCACGTGTCACCATCTGAGAGAGAGGCGCGACCCAAGTATAAAAGTACTCCACGATATGTCAGGTACACACAAGTTTTTCAGATTACAAGTTTACACAGATTGCATAAACATTTCTGAGTCATTGTGGGAACGTTTGTACACATTGCACGGTGATAACAGAATTGAGCTATAGAGAGAGAAAGTGGATCAGAGCACACACGAGTCTCATAGAGAGATTCAGTAAGAGTTTTTGGTGTTCCTGTTATCTGACTTGAGCGTCGGAGCTACAACGGCCGCTAGCGGCACCGTCTGTGTGTTTTGCAGACATCGTTTGGAGTTCCAGTGAAGGTTCTTGGAGCGTTCTTGCAGAACGTGCAGTTGCAGAAGGCTAGACGAAGGAGTGACGAGGCATATCCTCCACGTTCGAGTCAGCAGCAGGATCATTTGGCGCCCACCGTGGGGCCCGTGTGAATCTTGTTCCCATCCACGTCGCAGTTCTTGAGATTTCTTGAAGTTTCTTGAGGTTTTGCTGGAAAGATGAGTAGAAGAACCAGACAAACCACACCCGCGCCATCTGTTGAAGAAGGAGCTGTTACCATGGTGCAGGTCATGGAGATGATGCGCGTGCTGCAGGATAATGTCACGGCATCGAGAGCGGAGCAGGAGAAGATGCGTGTAGAGTTGACTGCATCGCAGGGCAGAAAGGAAGAGTTGAATCGTATAAACAAGGAATTGCATAGGGAGTTGCAGGCGCAGAGGGAGCGCGCAGTTGAAGATAGGACGTCGATGCCGCCATCGCCTCCTAGAGCATTCCCTATGCCTTTCTCCCCCGAAATCATGAACATAGTGGTGCCTCCCAACCTGGTGGGAGTGAAGGCGTCGTTCACGGGGATGGAAGATCCAGAAGCACATCTGACAGCCTTCGACACTCAGATGATGTTGTTTGGAGGCTCAGATGCTGTGTACTGCAAGATGTTTATGAGCACACTGAGCGGAGTAGCTATGGAGTGGTTCGTGAGCCTGCCAGAGGGCCACATTGTAAGGACCTGTAAAATTGAATTGGAATAAAAAGAGATATATTTTAAATGAATTCTAAGTATGTTTTTATTTAAAATAAAAAGGAAGGAAAGTGTAGTTTGGAAGACTATGAGATCGCCTAGTAGTACATGATCGCCGGTCGCCTGCTACACATGAGCGCCAGGGCGCGAGGCATGCAGGCATCGCGCGGGCGCGAGGCATGTGGGCATTGCCAGGGCGCGAGAGGCATGCGGGCATCGCGTGGGCGAGAGGCATGCGGGCATTGCCAGGGCGCGAGAGGCATGCGGGCATCGCCAGGGCGTGAGGCATGCGGGCTTTGCCAGGGCGCGAGAGGCATGCGGGCATTGCCAGGGCGCGAGGCATGAGAGCGTCGCCAGGGATATACATCGGTCGTCTCCCAGAGGGAGACATCGGTCGTCTTCCAGGGCGAGGGAGACATCGGTCGTTCGCCAGGATGAGTCAGCGGTGGAAAGTTGTCGCGCGATGACGAGCTTCACACAGATAAAGTGGGACCCAGACTCCTAGCATGAAACGTCCTGCACACGCGCCACGTAGACAAAAAGGGTGGTTCAGAGTGGTGACATCAGAATGTTGGCATGCGCAGGAGACAACAGTGGTCGTACTGTTCAGAGCAGTGGTTGGCATGCACAAGCGACAACAGTGGTCGTACTGTTCAGAGCAGTGGTTGGCATGCACAAGCGACAACAGTGGTCGTACTGTTCAGGGCAGTGGTTCTCAGGCTTTCCTGCAGAAGGGGTGGCAGCAGCAGCATACGTGGGCAGGTAAATTGGGATTCAAAAGCCACTGCGGGAAGGCAAAGAGCGTTACAGACTCAAGAGGGTAAGAGTGAGTGCAAACTTCCTCCCTCCCTTCTTCTCTCCTTTGCGTTGTGACTCAGGCAACCTCAAGCAATCAGTGCGACAAGCGACGTTTGCCCTTAGAGTACCTAAGAGGTTCTCTGCAAGTTCTATGAACCAGGCGCTGAAAACAGAGCTAAGGCATCCTTTAAGCTCGGTGGATTTTTGGAGATCTTGGTGTTTGCGCAAGTCCAGGTAAGGGAAGCTAGCCTTCATTTTCAATACAAGCCATAGATTAGCTGTTTCTGAAGTGAGGGCGACGTGGTCGCCGGTTTCGTTTTCATCTTCGTGAATGCTCTGTTCTATGTGTTTGGGCGACGTGGTCGCCGGTTTTATATACAGACTTCGAAATACCTTGTTTTTGAACCAGATCGCCGGTTTTGGCGCTGTTTTACGAACTCCCCTGTTTTTGGTGTTGTTTTGAAACTGTTTGAGATGTAAATGTGATATTTGAAAACATGAACCTTGGAGTGAGTTTTGCTGTGATTGAAATCATTCATTTAAGTGTGGCATGATGTGTTGAATGTTGTGAATGTGAGATCAAGGCATAGTATTTTCAGGAAAGAAAATACCGTGTAAGATCGTGTAGGATGTGCATTGACCGGTGATTCGTTATGATATCCTGACTCTCCTGATATAATGGAATCATATAGATGAAGTTATTCGGGCGTTGAGAGTCGAAGGAGGTTCATACGTATGGGTGAGTTGTTTGAAAGAGAACGAGCTCGACCTGTTGTGTGGATTAACCCTGTCATGCTAGGATAGTGATGATATTGAGATTCATTTATACGCTTGTGAATGTGTGTGATTTCACGGCGACCCTGTGAATGTGTGTGATTTCACAGTGGGCAGTATGACAGGTGCGAATCTATGAGTCTAGTCAATGCATGAGTCTTCCGGAAGTAGTGTCAAGTGTCTTGTGTGATGAGTCAGTGGAAGTCTGACGTGATAAATGAGAAACATTGAATTGATAGACACTTGGTGCATTATGTGAATAGAACGACTCTTGAAAATATTGTGAAACATGTGATTTCTTGATGGCTGTGTGATATGAATGAGAAAGTGATGGACTCTTGTGAATGTTTAAAAAGGCTGATCTACGTTGGTTGTCCAGTTTAAAATTTAAAGTTTAAAAATATCTAGCTTACCCTTTGTATTGTTCTCTGGCTGTTTTCTCTTAAAACTGTGATGATCGTGTATTTTACACGGGAGCAGATGATTTTCCAGGAAGTAGAGCTCCTTAGTGAGTGGTCGCCGGAAGGAGATCGCCTGATTTTTGTTCTGGTAGCAGATCGGCTGTTTTGGGTCCTCTGATAGGAGATCGGCCTCTTCCGATAGGAGATCAGTCTCTTCCGATAGGAGATCGCCTGCTTTGTTTTTTTTACTGTATTTTGTTTATGTTTCTGGAAAATTTGACCGAATTTGTATTAAACTCCCTGTGAGGAGAAACTACATTTCATATATATAATATTTTGTTCACTTCAATCTATTTGTTACCTTTATTTTCATTATATAAACATGAATAGTATTTTGGCGGGATGTTACACACATCACCTCTTTCCATCAGTTTTCAAAGCTGTTCACGAAGCAGTATATTGTCAACAGAGCGCCACCGGTGGTGTCTTACGATCTGTTCGACGTTCGCCAGTACTAGGGGGAGTCGCTGAAGGACTTCGTCAACCATTTCGGTGCGCAGGTGGTGAGATTGCCCAGCAAGGACGAGAACATGCTGGTGCATGCATTCAAGAAAGGCGTACTGTCTGGTCCTTTCAGTGAATCCCTCATCAGGAGCCACCCTGCCACCTTCGCCGAGATTCGGCGACGCGCGGTGGCGCACATAGTAGCAGAGACAGAGGTCTCTGAGAAGAAAGGCAGTGCTGCACCGTCGAAGTCGTGCGGAGGTCAGGGGAAGCAGCAGCAACAGGCGCGGGTGCATGAGACCAAGGTAGGGAAGAAGGCTCAGGGAAGGCCTCGTCCCTATGCACCCAGGAAGGACCAGACCAGGGGGTATGCATGAGAGAACAACGCACCCCCTAGGTATGATTTCATGGTAGAGTTGGCAGAGCTGATCGCCATCCCTGCCGTGGCTGCAAGACTCCGAGTGCCAGAGAAAACTGACAAGGTACTTGGAAAGAATAAGGATGAGTGGTGTGAATTCCACCAAGCTTATGGACACACGCTCCACACCTGCCTGGCGTTGGGGCATCAACTTGCTGAATTGGTGAAGACAGGATTCCTGACCGATTACCCGCGCTTCGGGGTCCCAGGCAAGTGACCAGCAACATGAAATCCCTGTGCACGGGGAAGTGAGGTGATGGAACATGCTACGCTGGGGGGCTCCCAGGTAGTGTAAGGACCTGTAAAATTAAATTGGAATAAAAGGAATATATTTTAAATGAATTCTAAGTATGTTTTTATTTAAAATAAAAAGGAAGGAAAGTGTAGCTTAGAAGACTATGAGATCGCCTTGTTAGTACATAATCGCCTGTCGCCTAGACTACACATGAACGCCAATCGCCTGTAGTGTACATGATCGCCAATCGCTTGTAGTGTACATGATCGCCAATCGCCTATGGTGCACATGATCACCGAAAGTGCACTCAGTATGTGGTCAAGATACTGGATCAACCATAGTGGGCTCCAAAAACCACGCGTATGAATGTGTGGGTTAAGCCTTAGATACGCTGTGCATGCGAAGCTCTATGCTTGAGCATAAGAAATCGTCCTTAGTGTTGCATGCATGGGCGCACGAGGAGTAGTGCTGATCTACTCTTGGAAATGTGAAGCTACCGACGTCACCAAGTCATGTGGAGATGATACCTTGGATGTAACATAGTGGGATGAAGAACCTTCAGCAAGGCGTGGCGATGTGTCGTCGGGCATCGCCAGGGCGCGAGGCATGCGGGCATCGCCAGGGCACGAGGCATGCGGGCATCGCCAGGGCGGGAGGCATGCGGGCATCGCCAGGGCGCGAGGCATGCGGGCATCGCCAGGGCGCGAGGCATGCGGGCATCGCCAGAGCGCGAGGCATGCGGACATGGCCAGGGCGCGAGGCATGCGGGCATCGCCAGGGCGAGAGACATGCGAGCATCGCCAGGGCGCGAAACATGCGCACATCGCCAGGGCGCGAGACATGCGGACATCGCCAGGGCGCGAGGCATGCGGGCATCGCCAGGGCGAGACATCGGTCGTCTTCCAGAGAAAGACATCGGTTGTCCGCCAGGATGAGTCATCGGTGGAAGATTATCGCGCGATGTCGAGTTTCACACAGATAAGCTGGGACCCAGGCTCCCAGCATGAGACGTCCTGCACGCGCGACACGTAGACAAAAAGGGTGGTTCAGAATAGTGACATCAAAGAGTTGGCATGTGCAGAGACACACGTGGTCGTACTGTTCAAGGAAGCGTGCACGCAAGCTTTCCTGCAGAGTGGGTGGTGGCAGCGGCAATTGTGGACAAGTTGGTTTAGATTCAAAAACTCACTTCTGAGAGGAAAAGAACGTTGCAGTGGTTCAAGAGTGACAGAGTGAGTTTACCTTCATCCTTCTCTTTTCTCTCCTTTGCGCTGCGATTTAGGCATCCTCAAGCACCAGTACGACGAGCGACGACTGCACTTGGACACCTGGGAGGTTCTCTGCAAGTTCTCCAAACTGGACGCTAAAACAGAGTTAAGGCATCTTTAAGCTTCGGTGGGTTTTGGAGCTCTTGGTGTTTTGCGCAAGTTCAGGTAAGGGAAGCTAGCATTTTCGTTTATAAAAACTTTAGGTGAGTAGGTTCTGAAGTGAGGGCGACGTGGTCGCCGGTTTCATATTCTTTTTCACAATGCTCTGTTTTTATGTGTGGGGCGACGTGATCGCCGGTTTTAATGTTGATTTCGAACTTCCCTGTTTTAGTGTCGTCTGAAAGTGTTTGAGATTGAAATGTGATATTCGAAAATCTGAACTTTGGTATGATTGTTGCTGTGATTGGAATCGTTCATTTAAGTGTTATATGATGTGTTGAATGTTGTGAATGTGGGATCAAGGCATAGTATTTTCAGGAAAGGAAATACCGTGTTGAGATTGGTATTAGAGTGTATTGATCAGTGAGTATCCTGTGAATGAGACAATCCTGACTCTGCTGATATAATGGAATCACATTGATGAAGTTATTCAATTGTTGAGAGTCGAAGGAGGTTCATATGTATGGATAAGTTGTTTGAAAGATAACTAACTTGACCTGTTATATGAATTAACCCTGTCATACCAGGAGAGTGATGATATTGAGATTATGTTTATGCGCATGGCTGTGTGGATTTCACAGCGACCCTGTGTGGATTTCACAGTGGTGTGGTATGACAGGTGCAGGTCTCTGGATGCTAAGTTCAACGCACGAGTCTTCCGGAAGTAGTGTCAAGTGTCTTGTGTGATGAGTCAGTGGAAGTCTGATGTGAGAAATGAGAAACATTGAATTGATAGACACTTGATGGAATTATGTGAATTGAATGACTCTTGAGGAAATTGTGAAATATGTGATTACTTGATGGTCATGTGAAGGGAATGAGAAAGTTGATGGTTTTACGTGGATGTCTTAAATTTTTTTTATCTTGATTTTAAAGTTTCATATCTAATTTCTCTTTAAAATATCTAGCTTACCCTGCGTTCTTGTTTTGTGGATGTTTTCTTAAACCTGTGATGATCGTGTATGAATTTACACGGGAGCAGATGATGTTGCAGGAAGTAGAGCTCCTCAGTGAGTGGTCGCCGGAAGGAGATCGCCTGTTTCTGTTTCTGTTAGGCGATCGCCTGTTTTCTGTTTCTGTTAGGAGATCGCCTGTTTTTCTATTTTGCTGTATTTTGTTTAAGTTTGGAAAACTGACTGGATATGTATTAAACTCCCTGTGAGGAGAAATTTCATTATACATATATATATACATATGTTCACTTCGATATTATTGTTTTACCTTTATTTCATTATATAAATATGAAAAGAATTTGGCGGGATGTTACATTAATGGTATCAGAGCAGTTCGTCCTTAGGATGACCTGAGGGCTGTGGATCCATTGTGTTTCTTCTGCTCATAAAATTTATTTGAGTTTAAAAAAAAAAAAAAAAAACTATAGTGAAAGGTTTTCAAATGTTTTCTGATTGAAATCTTGCTTGTGTTTTAGTAGATATAGGCTCTAAATGAAAAATTTTGGTATTAAGAGTGAAAGGATCTTGACAAAGTAGTGAGGGTGCACACTCATAACTGAATCGAGATGTTCTCAATCTTAATTCTAAAAGTTTGATGTTGAGCATATATCCACTTCTGGTGTGTTTTATCCCAATTATTAAGTGTGGTGATATTTGATTGGTAGTTTGTACCCATGACTGTTTGGTATTATGCTTTCTATTTTGAGCATTATGATTCTGTTGATGAACTCAAATTCTTAATGACTTTGAGATGTCGACCTTTGTAAGGTCTAGATGTTACCTCCTGAATGAATTGATTTCTTATTGATCTCATTCTTGTAGTTGTAGGGAATATAGAAACCAATAGTTTCAAAATCTGAAACGAAGAAAGATGGCACGTAGACCTCCTACCCCTCCCCAACCTTCTTCGGAAATGAGCCAGATTGCCAAGGCTATTGAGATGATGGCAACTGCCATCCAACAACAGAATGCAACAATGGCTCAGAATCATCAAGCTGCAATGCACCATTGGGAAACTGCTCGGTCGACTGAAACAAATTCCCACGTCGGTCAGCCTCAGGAACAGATGGGACTGACCGAGTTCATGAGGCACAACCCACCCAAGTTCAGTGGGAATGCTACCCCTGATCAAGCAGATCAGTGGGTCAGGGAGTTGGAGAAAATCTTTAGGGCAACCTCCTGCCCTGAAGAGAAGAAATTGGTATTCGCATTGTTAGGAAAGATGGCTTTAAACTAGAGGGGGGGTGAATTGTTTAAAGAGGTTTTCGCAAACTTTTCCAAGCTAGAATGAATATCTTTCAGAAATCAAATGATTAAGCAATTCAGTTTGCCAAAACAGCAAGCAACACAGCACTGCCAGGAAAACAATCGGTTGTTTCTTCGAAACAATCGGTTGTTTATACCAGCAAACAAATAAACTGAAATTAAAGAGTTAGGGATAGAGAGATTGTACACAGATGTTTATACTGGTTCACTCCAACCCAGAGCTACATCCAGTCTTCTCAGAAACCCTGAGGAAATCCACTAAGCAATCAACACTAGATTACTTACACACAACCAAGAAAGTGACCTTGAACACCCTCAAGAAACACACTTTCCTTGGTCAGCACACCACACTAAGAAAGCTGATCTTGATCCCCTCAAGAACACACAGCTCTTCTTAGCAACAGCACAAAACGAATGTTCACAGAATTACAAGGATTACACTTGTTACAGAAGCAATCTGAAATCAATACAAGAGAATCCTATCTCAGCACTTTGATCAACCAAAACACTAAGCAATCTCCAACTCTTAGAAAAACTTTCACAATTCACTTAGGTTCTTCTTTTTCTTTAAAACTCAAATCTGTTTTTCTGTATATATATATATAGAAGATGTTTGTAATCAAACCTTAACAAACTCTTGATTGCTTTAGAAAGATTGGTCAAAGCATTTAATGACTGGAGCGTATGAATTAAAACCATTTAAAGCCCAGTCAAAGTCAAAACTGTTTTCTGTTATAAAAACATAACAAACAATCGATTGTTTCCTCGAATCAATCGGTTGTTTTGTTACTTAACCAATTTCCACATTTCAAAACAGTTTTCAAAACACCTAAGCTTAAACAATCGGTTGTTTCGATAAAACAATCGGTTGTTTTAACTCAGTTTGAAAAACATTTTACTTTGTTTGAAAGTTGAGATGCTTGAGCTTTAGATTCAATCAAAGGTTGAGTTACACAACTCAAACTACCCAGATCCTAACTAAACCAGCACAGCAACAGCAAGCACAGCAAAAGCTTCATCATCCTTCAAAGGATTTGGATTCTTCAAAACCTTGAACTCCACTTGGTTCAACAATCTCCCCCTATTTGATGAAGACAAATCCCTGATGCTTGATCCCTGATGCTTGTGTTGATCTGATTAAATCTGAAGCAGTTCCTGCAAACGAACTTTTAGCAGACATAGAACTTCTGATATTTGGTTAAAAAAATATACACAGTTAAAGCTTAAACAATTAATATCAGAAAAAAAACAGTCTTAAACAAGTATCTAAGCAAACAAGCATAAAACAAGCATAAAATCTCCCCCTATTTGTCTTCACAAATAGACAAATATAAGAGATAAAGCCATAAAAAGTTCATATTACATCAGAATTATAAAAGCAACAGCAGAAGGAAAGAAAAGAAAATCAAACTTCAACAGCAGCAAAAACAATCGATTGTTTCGACAATCCAATCGGTTGTTTTTCTTTCATTCTTCCTTATCTCCAAACTGAAGATCAAAGATTTGGTTCTGAATAGCTTCAATTTGTTCATCTAGGCTTATGAACCTTGCATCCATGTTGTCAAACCTGGTATCAAACCTCTGGAAATTGCTAACACACAAATCATGGAGGTTTCTTTGGTTTTCAGCAAAGCTATCCATCCTATTCATCATGAACCTTTCAAAAGGTGACATTGATTGAATCCTTTCTTCTGGATGTTCAGCAGCTGCACTGGGTCCAGCATCTTGAAATCCTCCTGTTGGATCTTCATGTTCAACATCCATATCTGTAGGTTCTTCTTGAGCAGCACCACTAGAGGAGGCACCATGATCACCATCCTTGCTTACCCATTTTCCACCTATTTTTGTAAATCCCATCTTGCTGAGTGATCCATTGTTCAACTCTTGAGTTGACTTGACCAGCTCAGAAGTCTCATCTTCCAGATTAACTTCAAAATAGTTTAGGAATTTAGATATCAAAATAGCATAGGGATAGTGATAGTCACCCAACCTCATTGCTTTTTGCATGTGCTCTTTGATGATGTGAATCCAATTTAGCTTGACCTTCTTGGTGATGCAGAAGATGTAAACCAGATCTTCTTCAGTCAAAACAGAATGGTTGCTCCCCCTTGGAGTTAGAATCCATGTCACAATGAGAGCAAGCAGCCTCTCATCCAGTTTCAATCCTCCAACTGAGCATGCACTCACTTGAGCTTGAGTGTTTTTCAAACAGCTTCTGTAAAACTGAATTTTGTTGAAATCCTCCACCACACCAAGATTGCCTTTGCTGATTCGCATACCAGAAAACTTGAGTCCAGCAACAGCAGCCCAAACCTCATGGGTTATCTCCATGTCCACACCTTTTACATGAGAAACTAGGTTGTTTCCCTCAAATTTCAAATTGGTGTAGAAGACCTTCACCAAGTCTGGATATATGTTGCCCTTCATCTCCAGAAACCTTCTGAGATACTGATCTTTGAGAAGATTCCTCACATTGTCCAGCTTTTGACTTTTCAGCCAATCAAAACTCACAACCTTGGGGTTGTTGATTTTCTTGAGACTTGTCTCATATCTATATTTTTCTATGAGATCTTTATCTCCAGAAAACCATCCTTCCAGCCTTCCTCCAGACCTTACAGCTCTGGTTTTGATTCTTCCAGAAGTGGGAGGAGTTGATTCCATGGCAGCAGAGATGAGAAAACAGAGGGCAGCTCTTCTTTACAGTTTTTCTCAAGAGATGGTGCAAGAGATGTTGCAAGAGATGTTGCAATTGGTTGTTCATCTGCACCTGATTTTATAATCATCCAAAAACCAATTTATGATTAATTCCATTCAATGGGTACCTGATTTTCAGAGAGAGAAGACTGTTCAGAACATGTCAGAAAAAGCTGAAAAACACATGGTCTTCACATGTGGACTTTGACTTGTCATTAAGGCACTTGAATTTCCAAGATTTTGGAATATATTCCTTTATGATATTTGTAACTTCTTTTCTGAACTTGTTCAGCATTCAATCACAGTATCATTGACCAAGATTCTCTATTTGAAATGATCTGCAACGAATAGAAATCCAAAAAAATATAATTAAATCAATTTTCTCACAGTGCTGTCAGACCCAAAACAATCGGTTGTTTCGAAGAAACAATCGGTTGTTTTTCTGCAGCAGTTAAAACTTGATTTTAAGAAATTTTAACCAAAAACAGAAGCAGATAACAACAGATAACATTGACCAAAGAGGGATTAAACACAGGAAAGAACTTTAATATTTAAAAAATAGAGGACAGTAAAAAAAACTCATCCTTGTGTTGTTTCCTCAATGAGCCAATTGCTTGTTGATCAAGAAGGCTTCTTTTCATTGAATTGACCTTCTGCAAAGCATTGATTCAGCTTCAATGATTGCCCTTTGTCTTTCACAGTCTAACCAGTTGGCTCAGCTCCTCTTTTTCTATTAATTTTCCTGCACAAACATTAGTTCAAGCAACAAGATTTGGTCCTTTCACAAATGTGGGTCCAATTGGTTTCTTTTTCACACTTGGAACCTCACATCCTTTAGGGATCCATTTCATGTAGCCTCTTGGAACAGAAAACTTTCTTATTTTGCAGAATCTAACCGAATGGCCCTTTTTCATGCAATAAAAGCATGTAACAATCGATTGTTTCGTCTTAACAATCGGTTGTTTTTCTGGTTTTCTTAAAAAACTTTTTGAAAACCTATCTTGCTTGTTCTGTGGATTGAAGCCTAAACCAGCCTTTCCAAAAACACAACTTTGAGATGCCAAGACATTCTCAAAGTTTGATTTCCCTTTTGAAAGCTTGTCCACAGTTTCAACAAGATATTGAACCTTTTTCTCAAGATTTTCACAATTTTCACAAATGAGAGTATCACACTTACAAGAGGTGTTTTTGAAATGATTTTCCATCTTTTCAAAATCAATTTTTGCTTTTCTCAGATCCTCTTCAAGTGATTTAACTCTCTTTTCAAGCCCATTGTTAAGATCTCTCAATCGGTTGTTTGAAAGCACCAAGCGATTAGCTTCATCATGAGTTTCTTGAAAAGCTTCAAGCAATTCACAATAATTTTGTTCATTTAAGGAAGCACAAGAACTTACCTCACTTGAACTGCTTGAATCATCATCATCTTCAGCAATCAAACATAGGTTTGCTTTCTCATCTTCACTTGATGAAGAACTTGATGATGATACCTCATTTTCATCCCAAGCTATGTAGGCTCTCTTTATCTTGCCTTTCTTCTCCTTGTAGCTTGCCTTTTTCTCCTTGCTTGTGTTGGGACAATCTGCCTTAATGTGACCTTGCTCACCACAACCAAAACAAGTATAGTTATTTGAATTTAAATCATTGGATTTCTTGTTTCCATACCTATCCCTGTTGTTGTCTTTGTTGCGGTTTCTCTTTAGGAATTTGCTGAATTTTCTTGACAGCAAACTCAGATTTTCCTCATCACTATCATCACTTGAATCTTGCTTTCCCTTGTGTTTGGATGCTTTCAAGGCTATGCTCCTTGTGTGCTTATCTTGATTCTCTTGAACATTGAGTCTATTCATCTCTAGCTCATGTTCCCTAAGCTTTCCAAACAAAGAAGCAACACTTAAGGATGTTAGATCTTTAGATTCAGAAATAGCAGTTACCTTTGGTTGCCATGCTCTATCAAGACATTTCAAGATCTTGATGTTTAGCTCTTCTTTGTCAAAAGTCTTGTCTAGGCTCATAAGGTGATTGATGATATGAGTAAACCTTTTCTGTACTTCAGCAATTGTTTCACCTTTAAGCATTCTGAACATTTCATACTCTTGGATTAGAGCATGCTTTCTAGCTCTTTTAACTTCATTTGTTCCTTCATGAGTGACCTCCAAAGTATCCCACATTTCCTTTGATGATTTACATTGTGATACCCTGAAAAACTCATCAGAATTTAAAGCAGAGGTTATAATATTTTTGGCAATGCAATCAAATTTGGCCTTTTTGCTTTCTGCATCAGTCCATTGAGACCATGGCTTCTCAATGACAGAACCATCTTTTTCAAACTTTGGTATAAAAGGACCATTTTCAATTGCATCCCAAATTCCTTTGTCAAGAGATTCCATGAATATTTTCATTCTAACTTTCCAAAACTGGTAATTCAAACCACAAAACAAGGGTGGTCTGTTTATCGAAGCACCTTCCCCAAAAGGTAGTCTATCAGCCATTTTAAAAGATTTTAGGATCAACTTGAATGACTTTCAAGAACCAAGCTCTGATGCCAATTGTTAGGAAAGATGGCTTTAAACTAGAGGGGGGGTGAATTGTTTAAAGAGGTTTTCGCAAACTTTTCCAAGCTAGAATGAATATCTTTCAGAAATCAAATGATTAAGCAATTCAGTTTGCCAAAACAGCAAGAAACACAGCACTGCCAGGAAAACAATCGGTTGTTTCTTCGAAACAATCGGTTGTTTATACCAGCAAACAAATAAACTGAAATTAAAGAGTTAGGGATAGAGAGATTGTACACAGATGTTTATACTGGTTCACTCCAACCCAGAGCTACATCCAGTCTTCTCAGAAACCCTGAGGAAATCCACTAAGCAATCAACACTAGATTACTTACACACAACCAAGAAAGTGACCTTGAACACCCTCAAGAAACACACTTTCCTTGGTTAGCACACCACACTAAGAAAGCTGATCTTGATCCCCTCAAGAACACACAGCTCTTCTTAGCAACAGCACAAAACGAATGTTCACAGAATTACAAGGATTACACTTGTTACAGAAGCAATCTGAAATCAATACAAGAGAATCCTATCTCAGCACTTTGATCAACCAAAACACTAAGCAATCTCCAACTCTTAGAAAAACTTTCACAATTCAAAACAATCGGTTGTTTCGAAACAACCGATTGTTTATACCAGCAAACAAATAAACTGAAATTAAAGAGTTAGGGATAGAGAGATTGTACACAGATGTTTATACTGGTTCACTCCAACCCAGAGCTACATCCAGTCTTCTCAGAAACCCTGAGGAAATCCACTAAGCAATCAACACTAGATTACTTACACACAACCAAGAAAGTGACCTTGAACACCCTCAAGAAACACACTTTCCTTGGTCAGCACACCACACTAAGAAAGCTGATCTTGATCCCCTCAAGAACACACAGCTCTTCTTAGCAACAGCACAAAACGAATGTTCACAGAATTACAAGGATTACACTTGTTACAGAAGCAATCTGAAATCAATACAAGAGAATCCTATCTCAGCACTTTGATCAACCAAAACACTAAGCAATCTCCAACTCTTAGAAAAACTTTCACAATTCACTTAGGTTCTTCTTTTTCTTTAAAACTCAAATCTGTTTTTCTGTATATATATATATAGAAGATGTTTGTAATCAAACCTTAACAAACTCTTAATTGCTTTAGAAAGATTGGTCAAAGCATTTAATGACTGGAGCGTATGAATTAAAACCATTTAAAGCCCAGTCAAAGTCAAAACTGTTTTCTGTTATAAAAACATAACAAACAATCGATTGTTTCCTCGAATCAATCGGTTGTTTTGTTACTTAACCAATTTCCACATTTCAAAACAGTTTTCAAAACACCTAAGCTTAAACAATCGGTTGTTTCGATAAAACAATCGGTTGTTTTAACTCAGTTTGAAAAACATTTTACTTTGTTTGAAAGTTGAGATGCTTGAGCTTTAGATTCAATCAAAGGTTGAGTTACACAACTCAAACTACCCAGATCCTAACTAAACCAGCACAGCAACAGTAAGCACAGCAAAAGCTTCATCATCCTTCAAAGGATTTGGATTCTTCAAAACCTTGAACTCCACTTGGTTCAACATTCGCCACCTATCTGCTATCTGGAGAAGCCGAGTTCTGGTGGATGGGAGCTCAGCAGATGATGGAAGCCAGAGCTGATGTTTTAGACTGGGAGAGCTTCAGGGTGAGATTTCTGGAAAAATACTTCCCAGATAGTACAAGGTTTGCGAAGGAAGCAGAATTCCTCAGATTGGAGCAGGGGGAGATGTCAGTGAATGCTTATGCTGCTCGGTTTGAGTACCTCGCCCGATTCTATACCCAGGCGACCTCTGAGGCTTGGAGGTGTAGGAAGTTTGAAGAGGGACTGAAGCATGGGCTGAAGAGGACCATAGCCCCGATGTGCATCAGGGAATTTCACGCCTTAGTAGAGAAGGCGAAGATGGTGGAGACTCTGTGATGGAGATCAAGTAGAAAAGGATTTCACTAATGGAGGAAGAGGTCATCCACCCAAGCATTTAAAATTCTTCTTACTAGTCTTCTTAAAAAGTAGAACATTTTGGGTTCTCTTGAAAATTCAAAAGATAGTAGTATAAATAAATCTTTGTAAATAATCTTGTATAAATTTGTAAATAATATAGAAATATCCTTAGGAGTATGCCAAAGAGGAAAACCAAAAGAAACCTCTAAATGTAAGGCATTTTAGGCACTTTCTTTAGGAAAAAGTGGAAAAAGTGACTTTTCTACTCCTTTCTCTCTTAGGCACTAGAAGGAGCTAGAAGAGTGACTCTTCCCACTCCTTCCCCTTTGTAACATGACCAGCCCTCTCCATTATAAATAGGGGTGCTTGGTACTTTGAATAAAAGAAGTTGAAAGTTAGAAGAAAAGAAACTATCTTGAAATTGAGAGAGAGTGAGTTTGTGAGACTTGTCTCTTCTTCTCCTTCATGTCTTATCTTGTGAGCTTTGGAGACTCTCAAGTGGCGGCACCACCCACTCATCTTGGAAGAACCACCCTCCAAGTGGCGTGAATCACATCTCCAAAAGGCTACAACCACATAAGTCATTTCTATTCATCTTCTAAAAATACCCATTTGTGTTTTCTTGTAGTTTTTCCATTTTTAATCGGTTCAATCTTTTCCATGAATTGTTTCCTTTCATTTGCTGCCATTGTTCTGCACTTTGTTGGTTTATTTCCTTGTTTTCTTGCTGTTTTAATTTCGTCCAAACCATGGGTTTCCATATACATGTGTTGTTCTTGTTTTCCATCCATGGGTTTTTGTTCTTTGATGAATTTCTTTGTGATTTTCTAATTCCTATTGAATTTCAATCAGTATTTTCACTTGTTCTTGGTGTTCTTATGTTGTTCTTGTGTTTCCTTTGAAGTTTGGTACTGTTCTTGAATTACCCATTCATATTCCATTGTTATCTTACACTACAAGTTACCTATTCATGTGTTTTTAGTATGAACCTTTGTTTTCTTGAGTAGAAACTCTATTAATTGCTCTTTAGAATTTTGATCCTAATTCTTGAAAGTGTCATGAATACAATGAAACCTATATCAACTCAACCCAAACCAAGAAAGGTTCATAAGAGACTCACATCATGTGGTATCTAGAGCCATGGTGTTGATTTGTTGATTGTGAGTTGAATAGACACTTTCTTTTTGGGCAATTTTTTTTTCCAGCACCTATAATTTCGTGTTTCTTGTTTTTCCAGCACCTTATATTCATACTTTTGTTTGGTTTGAATATGTTTTAGTTGTGCCTTTTCATTGATCATACTTTTTGCTTTGAGTTTTATGTTCATAGTGTTCTAGGTGTCCAAATCTTGTCTCTACTTGCTTGCTTTTGATTTTGAAAGTTTGTGTTTCTCTTGAATTTGTTTTAGTACTTGTGATTGGAGGTTCCAAACATTTGATTTCAAGTGTTCAATTGTCTTGAATCCTTCATAAAATTTTTGTGCAATTTGATTGATGTTTCAACTTCCATATGATGCATATTATGGTTCTTTCACTACATAAGTTCCATTTGGTATAAAAAAAAAAAAGAAAAAAAAAACAGAACTGAAACAGAACAAAACAGAACCAATTCTGTTTTTAAATCCTTCAAAACAGTTTGGTATTTGCATCTATTCATTCTTTTGCACATTAATTTTCATACCAAAGTTGGATTCATAGTGATTGGCAAATTGTTGTCTACTTTGTGGAACTTTTGATCCTTGTATTTTGACAAGTTTATGAGCTGTACTTTCTTTCTTGATTATAAAGTTTAGTGAGTATTCTTTGAGTCTTATTGTGTACCTTTTATTGCTTGTCTTTCATTCCTTAAGTTTTGTCATATATCTTGTATTCTTTTTGCACTACCCTTTCTTGTTTTGTACCTTTTCTTGCTTGTCTTTTATTGTTCTTTAAGTTTTGTGGTGGTTATTTTTGGATGAGTGGTTGAGTGCTTTGGCATCTTTCATTTGAGGTTACTCCATTCCACAAGAGAAGCTTGATTGAGGGAAGTATAATTTCTTGGAGTGATTTTGAGTGCCTTAATTTTTTTACCAAAACCGCACCACTTATTTCTTTGTTTTCTAACCTTGTTTTCTTTAATTGTTTGCTATTTGTGTTTGCTGTACTGTTTTGAAAATGGCTCAATATTCAAGTGGAGAATCTTCCAAACCACACTCTCCACAAAAAGCTTTCATTCTTGGTGAATTAAAAGAAGCCAAAAGGTCACTTGCACAAAAAGATGAAGCTATAAGACAATTGGAAGAAAGATTGCAAAGGCTTGAAGTGACTAATGAAAGGTCCAGCCATACACACCATAGAAGACGCCATTCTTCAAGGCATTCATCAAGAACTTCTTCCAACTATCATGGACATGAAGATGAAACCGAATGGAGGAGGCATCATCATTATGAAGAAAGGCGCCAACATGTGGCAAAGCCTTATATGCCTTTTGTAAAATTACCTAGCTTTAGTGGTGAAGGTGATCCAAATGTATATTTGGGGTGGGAAGCAAAGGTTGAACAAATCTTTCATGTACATGAGGTCCAAGAAGACCAAAGGGTAAAACTAGCTACTTTAGAATTTCTAGACTATGCCATGCAATGGTGGCATAAAACTCTTATGGACATTGGGCTAACCAAGAGACCTCCCGTGGTTTCTTGGAACAATTTGAAAGAGTGTATGCGCGCTAGATTTGTTCCACCACACTTTAGGAAAGACCTATTGTTGAAGCTCCAAAGGCTTCACCAAGGCACGCTAAGTGTGGATGCTTATTATAAAGAACTTGAAACGCTTTTAACTCATATTAACATGCATGAAAGTGAAGAATCTAAGATGGCTCATTTTGTAAGTGGATTAAGACCAGATATTCAAAATGTTGTAGAACTTTATGAGTACACTTCTTTGGAAAAATTGGTTCACCTAGCCATCAAGGTTGAATCACAAATTTTGAAGAAAAATTCTTTTAAGAAAACTCATAATGATGGTTTCTATAACTCACCTTGGAAGGGTAAAACTCACATTTCAAAACTTGATACTCCTTCCAAATCTTTTAAAGAATCCACTCAACAAAAGGACTCTCATAATTCTTCTATTTCTAAATCACCAACCAAAACCTCAAGTAAGAAATGTTTTAAGTGTTTAGGTTATGGTCATATAGCCGCAAATTGTCCAACAAAAAGAACCATGATGGTAAAAGGGGGTTTAGTTGTAAGTGAACATAGTGATAATTCTTCTAAATCTAACTCCCCTTCCCCTAGCCCTAGTGATAATGAATGTAAAATACCATGTGAAGGTGACTTATTGGTGATAAGGCACATGATGGGCACAATTCAAAAACCTTTGGATGATACCCAAAGAGAAAATATTTTCCATACCCGGTGCCTTATCAACAAAAAGTTATGTTCCATGATAATTGATGGGGGTAGTTGTACAAATGTGGTAAGTACAAGAGTGGTGGAGAAGCTTATGTTACCCACTATCTCTCATCCCAAGCCCTATAAGCTCCAATGGCTTACTAAAAATGGAGAAATCATGGTTAATAAACAAGTCCTCATAAATTTTGAAATAGGAAAGTATAAAGATGAGGTTTTATGTGATGTTGTGCCTATGGAAGCAACCCATATTCTTTTAGGGAGGCCTTGGCAATTTGATAGACATGTTTTACATGATGGCCCCACCAATATAATGTCTTTTTCCTTCCAAGGGCGCAAGGTTACCTTAAAACCCCTCTCTCCACAAGAAGTTCATGAGGACCAATTAAAAATGAAAAATAAAAGAGAAAATGAAAAAGAAGAAAATGATAAAACGAGTCATAATACCTTATCAACTAAATCAATCTTTTTGACTCATGCTATGCCTCAATTTGAGCATCCAAGGTATTCTTCTTCTTTGTCTTTTTCATTACCAAAAGTTCCTACTTGCACTCCATATTGGTTGAAAAATGTTAGGGATGATTTTTCCATACCTACTAATGGTTTTTACCCTTTAAAGGGAATTTTTCCTAAGAGAATAATCATTCCCACACATTTTTTTCCAACATGGTCTGTCTATAGGACTTCTTTTTCCGACATCCCAATGATTCATAATGCTAAGTCAAGTTTGCCTTTATTATCATCCACTGCTTTATTTGATAGCAAACTGACTTTGTTATATGTAGGGATTCTGAATTCGTGGACGAATTCTCTCCAACCTGGGGAGCATGATGGAGATCAAGTAGAAAAGGATTTCACTAATGGAGGAAGAGGTCATCCACCCAAGCATTTAAAATTCTTCTTACTAGTCTTCTTAAAAAGTAGAACATTTTGGGTTCTCTTGAAAATTCAAAAGATAGTAGTATAAATAAATCTTTGTAAATAATCTTGTATAAATTTGTAAATAATATAGAAATATCCTTAGGAGTATGCCAAAGAGGAAAACCAAAAGAAACCTCTAAATGTAAGGCATTTTAGGCACTTTCTTTAGGAAAAAGTGGAAAAAGTGACTTTTCTACTCCTTTCTCTCTTAGGCACTAGAAGGAGCTAGAAGAGTGACTCTTCCCACTCCTTCCCCTTTGTAACATGACCAGCCCTCTCCATTATAAATAGGGGTGCTTGGTACTTTGAATAAAAGAAGTTGAAAGTTAGAAGAAAAGAAACTATCTTGAAATTGAGAGAGAGTGAGTTTGTGAGACTTGTCTCTTCTTCTCCTTCATGTCTTATCTTGTGAGCTTTGGAGACTCTCAAGTGGCGGCACCACCCACTCATCTTGGAAGAACCACCCTCCAAGTGGCGTGAATCACATCTCCAAAAGGCTACAACCACATAAGTCATTTCTATTCATCTTCTAAAAATACCCATTTGTGTTTTCTTGTAGTTTTTCCATTTTTAATCGGTTCAATCTTTTCCATGAATTGTTTCCTTTCATTTGCTGCCATTGTTCTGCACTTTGTTGGTTTATTTCCTTGTTTTCTTGCTGTTTTAATTTCGTCCAAACCATGGGTTTCCATATACATGTGTTGTTCTTGTTTTCCATCCATGGGTTTTTGTTCTTTGATGAATTTCTTTGTGATTTTCTAATTCCTATTGAATTTCAATCAGTATTTTCACTTGTTCTTGGTGTTCTTATGTTGTTCTTGTGTTTCCTTTGAAGTTTGGTACTGTTCTTGAATTACCCATTCATATTCCATTGTTATCTTACACTACAAGTTACCTATTCATGTGTTTTTAGTATGAACCTTTGTTTTCTTGAGTAGAAACTCTATTAATTGCTCTTTAGAATTTTGATCCTAATTCTTGAAAGTGTCATGAATACAATGAAACCTATATCAACTCAACCCAAACCAAGAAAGGTTCATAAGAGACTCACATCACTCTGGAAAAGGGTGATTCTCGGGTGATCAGGTCACACCCAGGGGGTTCTTTCAGTGGGAAGGCCAAGGTGCAGCACCCATAAAGCAAGCCTTATGCGAGACCTCCACCACATCGGGCAGGAGCAGTTTCGCCCCTATTTCAGCAGCAACAAACATGGAAACCCAGATGTTTCACGTGCCAAAAGATGGGGCACATTTCTAGAGATTGCCCTAGCAGAAATAGGATGACTCAACTCGTTGGTTCTCAGCAGTTGAGGAATGGAGGCAGTAGACCTCAAGCAGCAGGGAGAGTGTTTGCCATGATAGGAGCAGAGGCGTCTCAGTTAGGTAACCTAGTGCAAGGTGTTTGTTTTATAGCTGGTCGAAGTGTAAAAGCCTTGTTTGATTATGGAGCGACACACTCCTTTGTGTCAAGCCTATGTGTAGCCGAGTTGGGCCTTCTAGTGAAGGAGTTACCATTTGGACTGTTGGTCTCCTCACCTGCGTCAGGACAGGTGTTGACCTCTACAGTTTGCCCGGAATGTCCAGTGATAGTAGAGGGACGCAGGTTCAAAGTAAACTTGATCTGCCTACCTCTTCAGGACCTGGATATTATCCTGGAAATGGATTGGCTATCTGCCAATCACGTTCTCATAGACTGCGGTAGTCAAAAAATAGCGTTTCCAGACCTCCAAGAGTCAGATGTGATATCTGCTCAGCATGGGTGGTCGGAGTTGGAAAAAGGGGCGAGGTGCTTCGTGATCCTAGCTCGGTTGGAAGTGAAGAATGAAGGGGACGTAAGCAGGATACATGTGGTGAAAGATTTCATGGATGTATTTCCAGAAGAAGTACCTGGATTACCTCCTAAGAGAGAAGTGGAATTCTCTATTGATTTGGTACCTGGAGCTGGACCAGTGTCAATGGCACCTTACAGGATGGCTCCAGCCGAGTTGGTAGAATTAAAGAAGCAAGTGGAAGAGTTGTTAGAAAAACAATTCATCAGACCCAGTGTATCTCCATGGGGGGCTCCAGTGCTCCTAGTTAAGAAAAAGGATGGAGGGTCTCGGTTGTGTATAGATTACAGGCAGTTGAACAAGTTGACCATCAAGAACAAGTACCCCCTACCTAGAATTGATGATTTGATGGATCAATTACATGGGGCCTCGGTGTTCTCAAAGATTGATCTGAGATCGGGGTACCACCAAATTTTGGTAAAAGCTGAAGATGTTCAAAAGACAACATTTAGGTCTCGTTATGGGCACTATGAGTATGTGGTGATGCCGTTTGGAGTAACAAACGCTCCAGCTCTGTTCATGGATTTCATGAATAGAATTTTTCGCCCTTTCTTGGATAAGTTTGTGGTAGTCTTCATAGACGACATACTCATTTATTCAAGGACCGAGGAAGAACATGAAGAACATCTGAAGACAGTATTGGAGATCCTGAGGGAGAAGCAATTATATGCCAAATTCTCTAAGTGTGAGTTCTGGTTGAAGGAAGTCAACTTCTTAGGACATGTAATATCTGCCCAGGGGATCTCGGTGGATCCAGCCAAAGTGGAGGCAGTGCTTCAGTGGGAATGTCCTAAGACAGTTACTGAGATAAGGAGTTTTGTGGGTTTAGCAGGCTACTATCGGAGGTTCATTGAGAACTTTTCCAAGGTAGTGGCTCCTTTAACACAGTTGACCCGCAAGGATTAACCTTTTGCTTGGACCGACCGATGTGAGCAGAGCTTCATGGAACTAAAGGAAAGGTTGACTAGTGCTCCAGTGCTGGTGATCCCAGATGTAGGAAAACCTTTTGATGTCTACTGTGATGCTTCACATTAGGGTTTGGGATGTGTTTTGATGCAAGAGAAAAGAGTGGTTGCATATGCTTCAAGGAAACTCAAGGTTCATGAGAGAAACTATCCTACTCATGATTTGGAGTTGGCGGCTGTGGTGTTTGCCTTGAAGATTTGGAGGCACTATTTATATGGGGCTCGGTTCCAGGTGTTCAGTGACCATAAGAGCCTGAAATACCTGTTTGATCAGAAGGAACTAAACATGAGACAAAGAAGGTGGATGGAGTTTCTAAAGGACTATGATTTTCAACTCATGTATCATCCAGGGAAGGCCAATGTAGTGGCAGATGCTTTGAGTAGAAAATCAATACAAGTAGCCACCATGATGATGGAAGAGCAGAAACTGATCGAGCAATTCAGAGACTTAAACCTTGGGGTAGAATTTCATGTAAATCACATTAGTTGTAGTAAGCTGGCTATAACTAATGACTTCCTTGGAGTGATAAAGGATAAGCAGTTGGAGGACCCTAGTCTGAAGCGTACTGTGGAGTCACTAGGGACCGACCAGGCTAAAGACTTTGTGATGGGCGATGATGGGATCTTGAGATTTAATGGCAGAATTTGCATACCTGCAAATGAAGAGTTGAAGAAGATGATCCTAGAGGAAGGTCACCAGAGTCGCCTTAGCCTACATCCAGGCATGAACAAGATGTACCATGACTTGAAGGAGTCATTTTGGTGGTCGGGCATGAAGAGAGACATCGCCCAGTATGTTACTACCTGCTTGACGTGTCAGAAGGCAAAGGTAGAGCATCAAAGACCTGGCGGTTTGTTACAGCAATTGGATATCCCTGAATGGAAATGGGACAGCATCGCCATGGATTTTGTTACCCATTTACCCAGATCGGTAAAGGGTCATGATGCAATCTGGGTCATCATTGATCGGCTGATGAAGAGTGCTCACTTTCTTCCGGTGAATATGAGGATGCCTATGGCCAAATTGGCACAACTGTACATCAGAGAAATTGTGAGGTTGCATGGAGTGCCTTCCAGCATTGTTTCGGATAGAGATCCCAGGTTCACTTCACGGTTTTGGCAGACCTTATAAGATTTCTTGGGAACCAAGTTGAGAATGAGCTCGGCATATCATCCTCAAACAGATGGACAGTCAGAGAGAACGATCCAGTCCTTGGAAGATCTGCTGAGGACGTGTGTCTTGGATCAATTGGGAAGTTGGGATGAAGTGTTGCCGCTGGTGGAGTTTACTTATAATAACAGTTACCACGCCAGTATTGGGATGGCACCATATGAAGCCCTGTATGGGAGGAAATGCAGAACTCCCTTATGTTGGTACCAGGAGGGCGAAGCAGTCTTGGTTGGGCCAGAGTTGATTCAGCAGACGACCGAGAAGGTGAAACAGATACAAGGCAGAATGAAAGCTTCTCAAAGCCGGCAGAAATCCTATGCAGATCAGAGGAGAAGACCTTTGGAGTTTGCTGCTGGGGATCATGTGTTTATGAGAGTGACGCCAACCAAGGGTGTAGGACGAGCTATCAGATCAAGGAAGCTGTCTCCTAAGTTTGTTGGACCATATCAGGTCTTAAGGAGGATCGGTCCAGTGGCTTATGAAATCGCCCTACCTCCCCAATTAGCAAATCTGCATAATGTCTTTCACGTGTCACAGCTAAGGAAGTATCTCGCAGACCCTAGTCACGTGTTGGAAGTGGACGATGTGCAAATCAGGGATGACTTGTCGTTTGAAGCGAAACCAGTCAGGATTGACGATCAACAGAGTAAACAGCTCAGAGGCAAGACCATCAACATAATGCAAGTGGTGTGGGATGAGAGATCGGGTGATTCAACTTGGGAGTTAGAAGAACCCATGAGAGAAGCCTATCCATACCTCTTTTCCTTGTAATTCAATTTTCGAGGATGCAAATTTTTCTTGTTGGGGAGAATGTAAGGACCTGTAAAATTAAATTGGAATAAAAGGAATATATTTTAAATGAATTCTAAGTATGTTTTTATTTAAAATAAAAAGGAAGGAAAGTGTAGCTTAGAAGACTATGAGATCGCCTGGTTAGTACATAATCGCCTGTCGCCTAGACTACACATGAACGCCAATCGCCTGTAGTGTACATGATCGCCAATCGCCAGTAGTCTACATGATCGCCAATCGCCTATGGTGCACATGATCGCCGAAAGTGCACTCAGTATGTGGTCAAGATACTGGATCAACCATAGTGGGCTCCAAAAACCACGCGTATCAAGGTGTGGGTTAAGCCTTAGATACGCTGTGCATGCGAAGCTCTATGCTTGAGCATAAGAAATCGTCCTTAGTGTTTCATGCATGGGCGCACGAGGAGTAGTGTTGATCTACTCTTGGAAATGTGAAGCTACCGACGTCACCAAGTCATGTGGAGATGATACCTTGGACGTACCATAGTGGGATGAAGAACCTTCAGCAAGGCGTGGCGATGTGACGTCGGGCATCGCCAGGGCGCGAGGCATGCGGGCATCGCCAGGGCGAGAGACATGCGGGCATCGCCAGGGCGCAAAACATGCGGGCATCGCCAGGACGCGAGACATGCGGACATCGCCAGGGCGCGAGGCATGCGGGCATCGCCAGGGCGAGACATCGGTCATCTTCCAGAGAAAGACATCGGTCGTCCGCCAGGATGAGTCATCGATGGAAGATTATCGCGTGATGTCGAGTTTCACACAGATAAGGTGGGACCCAGGCTCCCAGCATGAGACGTCCTGCACGCGCGACACGTAGACAAAAAGGGTGGTTCATAATAGTGACATCAGAGAGTTGGCATGCGCAGAGACACACGTGGCCGTACTGTTCAGGGAAGCGTGCACGCAAGCTTTCCTGCAGAGTGGGTGGTGGCAGCGGCAATTCTGGACAAGTTGGTTTAGATTCAAAAACTCACTTCTGAGAGGAAAAGAACGTTGCAGTGGTTCAAGAGTGACAGAGTGAGTTTACCTTCATCCTTCTCTTTTCTCTCCTTCGCGCTGCGATTCAGGCATCCTCAAGCACCAGTACGACGAGCGACGACTGCACTTGGACACCTGGGAGGTTCTCTGCAAGTTCTCCAAACCGGACGCTAAAACAGAGTTAAAGCATCTTTAAGCTTCGGTGGGTTTTGGAGCTCTTGGTGTTTTGCGCAAGTTCAGGTAAAGGAAGCTAGCATTTTCGTTTATAAAAACTTTAGGCGAGTAGGTTCTGAAGTGAGGGCGACGTGGTCGCCGGTTTCATATTCTTTTTCACAATGCTCTGTTTTTATGTGTGGGGCGACGTGATCGCCGATTTTAATGTTGATTTCGAACTTCCCTGTTTTAGTGTCGTCTGAAACTGTTTGAGATTGAAATGTGATATTCGAAAATCTGAACTTTGGTATGATTGTTGCTGTGATTGGAATCGTTCATTTAAGTGTTATATGATGTGTTGAATGTTGTGAATGTGGGATCAAGGCATAGTATTTTCAGGAAAGGAAATACCGTGTTGAGATTGGTATTAGAGTGTATTGATCAGTGAGTATCCTGTGAATGAGACGATCCTGACTCTGCTGATATAATGGAATCACATAGATGAAGTTATTCAGTTGTTGAGAGTCGAAGGAGGTTCATATGTATGGGTAAGTTGTTTGAAAGATAACTAACTTGACCTGTTATATGAATTAACCCTGTCATACCGGGAGAGTGATGATATTGAGATTATGTTTATGCGCATGGCTGTGTGGATTTCACAGCGACCCTGTGTGGATTTCACAGTGGTATGGTATGACAGGTGCAGGTCTCTGGATGCTAAGTTCAACGCACGAGTCTTCCGGAAGTAGTGTCAAGTGTCTTGTGTGATGAGTCAGTGGAAGTCTGACGTGAGAAATGAGAAACATTGAATTGATAGACACTTGATGGAATTATGTGAATTGAACGACTCTTGAGGAAATTGTGAAATATGTGATTACTTGATGGTCATGTGAAGGGAATGAGAAAGTTGATGGTTTTACGTGGATGTCTTAAATTTGTTTTATCTTGATTTTAAAGTTTCATATCTAATTTCTCTTTAAAATATCTAGCTTACCCTGCGTTCTTGTTTTGTGGATGTTTTCTTAAACCTGTGATGATCGTGTATGAATTTACACGGGAGCAGATGATGTTGCAGGAAGTAGAGCTCCTCAGTGAGTGGTCGCCGGAAGGAGATCGCCTGTTTCTGTTTCTGTTAGGCGATCGCCTGTTTTCTGTTTCTGTTAGGAGATCGCCTATTTTTCTATTTTGTTGTATTTTGTTTAAGTTTGGAAAACTGACTGGATATGTATTAAACTCCCTGTGAGGAGAAATTTCATTATACATATATATACTTATGTTCACTTCGATATTATTGTTTTACCTTTATTTCATTATATAAATATGAAAAGAATTTGGCGGGATGTTACAGGTAGCTCAGGTGGAAGTTGAAGCAGAGGGCATGATCGCTCCTCGTGAGTTAGGCATAGCCTGGGCGGTCATCGCCAATGAAAGGAGACCCCGTCCAGAGTAGTTGAGGCATTGAAGAATGGAGCTTATCGGCTGGAGACTCTGGATGGAGCAGCTATCCCCAGGATGTGGAACGCTACACACTTGAATTTCTACTTCAGTTAAGTTGTAAAGTAGATGCGTTCTTGCGCTGTACACACACTCAGTATATATACTGTAAACAGTTGAGCAGATCAGGGGGCCACTCTTTTCCCTAAGGAGGGTTTTTAACGAGGCCACCCAATAAAAAAAGGATTTCAGTATATCAAGTGTGCAACTGTTTCCCAATTTAAAGTTCTCCTCACCCCAGGCGTGAGTGCAGGCAGCTAAGGTTTGAAAAGTCAGGGGTACTAGTAAGACCAAAAGAGGGAAAGGGAGGATTTCGAGAAACGTCCTTACCCACTTGGCGTATACCAATATTGGCTTAGTAAAGCCCTTAGTTAAGGCTCTTCTCACCCCAGGAGTGGGAAAGGGACAGAATAACCCGATTCGCGTGAGGTCGATGACATTGGAGCAGGCAAGAGGGGTCATCGAGAAACACTCTTCCTCCTCAGTACCAGGTGTCATTGACGGTGATCGGCGTTCAGACCTAAAGGTCGATGATCGAGCATGCATGGTCATCGGGGTTTCTTGCTAACACGTGTTAAGCTGGGACCCAGGTTCCCAGCGAGAGCGTTACGCATGATTCCAGAAGCAGAGCACTCATCAGTGCATGGTCATCGGGGTTTCTTGCTAACACGTGTTAAGCTGGGACCCAGGTTCCCAGCGAGAGCGTTACGCATGCACCTCGCATGATTCCAGAAGCAGAGCACTCCTCAGTACATGGTCATCGGGGTTTCTTGCTAACACGTGTTAAGCTGGGATCCAGGTTCCTAGCGAGAGCGTTACGCATGCACCTCGCATGATTCCAGACTAGAAGAAGAAGAGCTCCTTGCTTGAGGATGTGCGGTGAGTGTAAGGACCTGTAAAATTAAATTGGAATAAAAGAGTATATTTTAAATGAATTCTAAGTATGTTTTCATTTGAAATAAAAAGGAAGGAAAGTGTAGCTTAGAAGACTATAAGTCGCCTAGTTAGCACATGATCGCCAGTCGTCTACTACACATGATCGCCGGGGCGCGAGGCATGCGGTCATCGCCAGGGCGCAAGGCATGCAGGCGTCGCCAGGCGCGGGACATGCGGGCATCGCCAGGGCAAGAGCCATGTGGACATCGGTCGTCTTCCAGGGAGAGACATCGGTGGTCCACCAGGGTGAGACATCGGTTGTCTGCCAGGATGAGGAACCAGTCATCACTGGGATGAGGAACGTCAGTCATCGCCGGTAAGAGAGGAACATCGGTCGTCGTCCAGGATAAGTCATCGGTGGATAGTCTTCGCGCGAGAGGTCATCGGTGGATAGCCTTCGCGCAAAAGGTCATCGGTGGATAGCCTTCGCGCAAGAGGTCATCGGTGGATAGTCTTCGCGCGAGTGGTCATCGGTGAAAGGTTATCGCGCGATGTCGAGTTGCACACAGAGAAGGTGGGACCCAGACTCCCAGCATGAAACATCCTGCACGCGCGCCACGTAGACAAAAAGGGTGGTTCAGAATAGTGACCTCATAGTGTTAGCCTGCGCAGAGGCATGCGTAGTCGTACTGTTCAGGGAAGCGTACACGCAACCTTTCCTGCAGAGTGGGTGGAGGGAGCGGCATTTCTGGGCAAGTTGAGTTAGATTTAAAAGCTCACTTCTGAGAGAAAGGAACGTTGCAGTTGTTCAAGAGCGAAAGAGTGAGCTACCTCCTTTCTCCTCCATTTCTCTCCTTCGCGCTACGGTTCAGGCATCTTCACACAAGAGTACGACGAGCGACGACCACCATTAGAGCACCTGGGAAGTTCTCTGCAAGTCCTACAAACCAGACGCAGAAACAGAGTGAAAGCATCTTTTAAGCTTCGTTGGGTTTTGGAGTTCTTGGTGTTTTGCGCAAGTCCAGGTAAGGGAAGTTAGCCTTCATTTTCAATACAAGCCATAGATTAGCTGTTTCTGAAGTGAGGGCGACGTGGTCGCCGGTTTCGTTTTCATCTTCGTGAATGCTCTGTTCTATGTGTTTGGGCGATGTGGTCGCCGGTTTTAAATACAAACTTCGAAATACCTTGTTTCTGAACCAGATCGCCGGTTTTGGCGTTGTTTGCGAACTCCCTGTTTTTGGTGTTGCTTTGAAACTGTTTGAGATTTAAAGGTGGAATGCATGTAATACTCGAAAATCTGAACCTTTGAAATGATTGTTGCTGTGATTTGAATCATTCATTTGAGTGGTATGATGTTTTGAATGCTGTGAATGTGGGATCAAGGCATAGTATTTTCAGGAAAGGAAATACCGTGTAAGATCGTGTGTAGGTGTATTGACTAGGGGCTTGTCTAGAAGGAGATATCCTGACTCTGCTGATATAATGGAATCACGTAGATGAAGTTATTCAGTTGTGGAGAGTCGGAGGAGGTTCATATGAATGGGCGAGTAGTGTGAAAAAGAACGAGCTCGGCCTGTTATGTGAATTAACCCTGTCATACCGGGAGAATCATTGACATTGAGATTATATATGCGCATGGCTGTGTGGATTTCACAGCGACCCTGTGTGGATTTCACAGTGGTATGGTATGACAGGTGCAGATCTCTGAGCCTGAGTCAACGCACGAGTCAATCCGGAAGTAGTGTCATGTGTCTATGCATTGTGAGTCAGTGGAAAGTCTGACGTGTGAATCTTGAATACTGAAAGTAGCAAATGGACACTTGACGAGTATGTGGAATATGGAAATGTTGATGGTTGTAATTGATATGGATCATGAATGGTGTGAAGTTTTATGTTTACTATGGATTTAAAAGCTTTTAAAACATCTAGCTTACCCCTTTCTTTTGTATTGCTCTGTGGTTGTTTTCTCTTAAAAACTGTGATGATCGTGTATTTTGCACAGGAGCAGACGAGGTTGCAGGTGGTAGAGCTCCTCAGTGAGTGATCGCCGGGAGGAGATCGCCCATATATTTCTGATAGGTGATCGCCCTTTTCTGATAGGAGATCGCCCTTTCCTGATGGGAGATCGCCTATCCTGTTGGGAAATCGCCTGTTTTTATGTATTTTGTTGTATTTAGTTTACGTTTTTTGGGAAACCGGCAGATTATGTATTAAACTCCCTACGAGGAGAAAACTTCATTACATATATATATAATTATGTTCACTTCAACATTATTATTTTATCTCTACTTCATTTTATAATTATGCAATGGAATTGGCGGGATGTTACATTAATGGTATCAGAGCAGTTCGTCCTTAGGATGACCTGAGGGCTGTGGATCCATTGTGTTTCTTCTGCTCATAAAATTTATTTGAGTTTTAAATAACAACTATAGTGAAAGGTTTTCAAGCGTTTTTGTATTGAAATTTTGTGTGTGCTTTGGTGAATGTATGCCCTAACTGAAAATCTTAGTATTAAGAATGAGAGGGTCTTGATAAAGTGGTGAGGGTGCACACTCATAACTGGATCGAGATGATTCTCACTGTTAATTCTAAAGGTTTGATGTTTAGCATATATTGAATTCTGGGGTGAATTATTTTATATTATTGAGTGTTTTTAGTAATTGATTGAAAGTGGTTGCTTGGATTGATGGTCTTAAAGCAGTAGCTGTTTTGGTGTTATGCTTGATGTTATAAGTATCATGATCGGCTGATAAACTCAAATTCTAGATGACTTTGAGATGCTGACCTTTGTAAGGTCTAGCTGTTACCCCTTGAATGAATTGATTTCTTATCGATTTCATTCTTATAGTTGTAGGGATATAGAAACTAGTGGTTTCAAAATCCGAGAACGAAGAAAGATGGCACGTAAACCTCCTACCCCTCCCCAATCTTCTTCGGAGATGGGCCAGATCGCCAGGGCCATTGAGATGATGGCAACTGCCATCCAACAACAGAATACGGTAATGGCTCAGATTCATCAGGCGGTAATGCATCATTGGGAGACTGCTGGATCGACTGCAACAGCTTCCCATGTCAATCAGCCTCGGGAGCAGAGGGGGATGACCGAGTTCATAAGGCACAACCCACCCCAGTTCCGTGGGAATGCTTCTCTGAACCAACCAGATCAGTGGATTAGGGAGTTTCATGCCATGGTGGAGAAGGCAAAGAGGGTGGAGACCCTGGAGAGGAGTGATTCCAGGGTAATTAGATCACACCCAGGGGGTTCCTTCTGTAGGAAGGCCAAGGTGCAGCAGCAGCAGAATAAGCCTGATTCGAGACCTCCACAACATAGAGCAGGAGCAGTTCCGCCCCAATTTCAGCAGCAACAACCATGGAAACCAAGATGTTTCCGTTATGATAGGTCACATAACGTCAACGTGTACCCTAAGAGGAATTCAGAGAAAAAATGCTACATCTGCCGAAAGACGGGACACCTTGCTAGAGAGTGTCCTAACGAGTATAGGACGACTCAACCCAGTGTTTCCCAGCAGTTGAGGAACGAAGGCAGCAGACCTCAGGCAGCAGGGAGAGTGTTTGCCCTGTCTGGAGCGGAGGCATCTCAGTCAGGTAACCTCGTACAAGGTGCTTGTTTATAGTTGGTAGATACGTTAGAGTTTTGTTTGATTTTGGAGCGACACACTCTTTTGTGTCAAATCGGTGTGCAACCGAACTGGGCCTTCTAGTGGAGGAGCTGCCGTTTAAACGGTTGGCCTCTACACCGGCATCAAAACAGGTGTTGACCTCTACAGTTTGCCCCGAATGTCCAGTGATAGTAGAGGGACGCAGATTCAAAGTGAACTTGATCTGCCTACCTCTTCAGGACCTGGATGTTATCCTGGGAATGGATTGGCTAGCTGCCAATCACGTTCTCATAGATTGCGGTAGTCAGAAGATAGCGTTTCCAGACCTCCAAGAGGCAGACGTGATACCTACTCAGCGAGGGTGGTCGGTGTTGGAAGAAGGGGCGAGGTGCTTCATGATCCTAGCTCGATTGGGAGTGAAGAATGAAGAGGACGTAAGCAAGAGACCTTGGTGAAAGATTTCATGGATGTATTTCCAGAAGAAGTACCTGGGTTACCTCCTAAGAGAGAGGTGGAACTCTCTATTGTTTTGGTACCTGGAGCTGGACCAGTGTCAACGGCTCCAGCTGAGTTGATGGAATTAGAGAAGGAAGTGTAAGTTAGATTTAGTGTACCAAGGTTTAGTTTCAGCTACATATAAGTTATGGAGAGTATGTAAGCAGAATGTTGAGGGTTTAAAGACTTAAGCATGTGTATCCATGGGAAGCACTGGAGTTAAGTTCCAAGATGAAAGTAGGAATTTTCTTTGATCTGGAGATGGCTCTAGCTGGACACAAGGCTTAAAATGGAAATTTGAGTTTTGGTAGAGGATAAGTTTACAAGATGATTATATCATCTTGAGATGTATCAGTGATTTTGGGAAAGAGGAAAGATGAAATATCTTAATTGTGTTTAAAGTTACAGTTAGGCAAAGAAAATTGTTGGAAAGCAACAGGCGGAGAAATTGCTTGGATGAGAGAGAAAGTCTCACGTGGGATGGATGTTGTTTAATTGATTTGGATTTGAAAGCTGTATGTGATTCGAAATTTGGACACTAGTTTATGTTGAGTATGTAGGAGATGAATTGGATGTTACATTAATGGTAGAATTTGCATACCAGCAGATGGAGAATTTAAGAGATACCAGAAATTTTAACTTTGCTCTTCTGGCGAAATGGAAATGGTGGATGAGGAGTGATGAGAAAGGGAAATGGAAAGATATTCTTGTATCCAAATATGGCTCGGAACTTGGGAGAAGCCGAGCTCATTTGAAATATCAATCGTGGTGGTGGAGAGATGTACGTAAGGTGTGCGAGGAGGGTGAAGATGATGGTTAGTTCCAAAAAGTCATTGTTTGGAAAGTTGGGGGTGGGAGCAGAACTTTCCGTGCCTTGTGTTTCTAATGGGATGGGATTTGCAGCTAATCCTTTAGATGGGCAGTTGTGGTGGTCAGCGTTTCGTTTCTGATTTTAGAAACAATGCTGCATTGTCAGCTGTATCTGTTCTTCCAAGTCGGTGCTAGTATAGGGGTACTCTGGCGTGATGGTGGCATTGCAGAATGCTGATTTAGATGAAAAAACCTGGAGTGTGTCTCCAATGCTGCTGGAGGTCCACAACGATGAGTTGCTTGATAAAGAGGGACCGCAGAAACTAGAGGAATGGGTCTCTTCGTTTAGAGTGGCAACCACTGATTAATTTGGGTATGCGATGTTCAGACCGCTTAACAGTCAAGCCATGCTCTCCTGAACACCATTCAGGTCGCCTTCTTGAGTTTGAATCAGCAGTGTATGCCTGGTGGTATGATGAGTGGCGGGAAGGTGTTGTGACTGCAGCTAATGACGGTAGTAGATGGATCTTCGCCGGATTGCTCTACCTTAGAAAGTGAATCATCATCCATCCCCAAAGTTGAAGTTGCTAAGAAGGTGAGCAAGAATCGTTTGGTTGGGAAACCCTTGTGGATCTGGAAAATATGAAGAGAATAACTTTGAGGGAGCCACTCTTTGTCGCTCATGAGGACAAGGATAATAACTCTTGTAGAGGCAGTGATGATGTTGGCAATGAGGAGAAGACCTTTGGAGTTGTAGTTGGAGATCATGCATTTATGAAAGTGACACCGACCAAGGGTGTAGGACGAGCTATCAGATCGAAGGAGCTGCCTCCTAAGTTAGTCGGGCCATATCAGATCGTAAGGGGGATCGGTTTAGTGGCTTATGAAATCGCCCTACCTCCCCAATTAGCAAATCTGCATAATGTCTTTCACGTATCACAGCTGAGGAAGTACATGGCAGACCCTAGTCACGTGCTGGAAGTGGACGATGTGCAGATCAGGGATGACTTGTCCTTTGAAGCGAAACCAGTCAGGATTGACGATAGGCAAAGTAAACAGCTCAGAGGCAAGACCATCAACATGGTGAAAGTGGTGTGGGATGAGAGATCGGGTGATTCAACTTGGGAGTTAGAAGAACCCATGAGAGAAGCCTATCCATACCTCTTTTCCTTGTAATTCAATTTTCGAGGACGAAAATTTTTCTTGTTGGGGAGAATGTAAGGACCTGTAAAATTAAATTGGAATAAAAGAGTATATTTTAAATGAATTCTAAGTATGTTTTCATTTGAAATAAAAAGGAAGGAAAGTGTAGCTTAGAAGACTATAAGTCGCCTAGTTAGCACATGATCGCCGGTCGTCTACTACACATGATCGCCGGGGCGCGAGGCATGCGGTCATCGCCAGGGCGCAAGGCATGCGGGCGTCGCCAGGCGCGGGACATGCGGGCATCGCCAGGGCAAGAGCCATGTGGACATCGGTCGTCTTCCAGGGAGAGACATCGGTGGTCCACCAGGGTGAGACATCGGTTGTCTGCCAGGATGAGGAACCAGTCATCACCGGGATGAGGAACGTCAGTCATCGCCGGTAAGAGAGGAACATCGATCGTCGTCCAGGATAAGTCATCGGTGGATAGTCTTCGCGCGAGAGGTCATCGGTGGATAGCCTTCGCACAAAAGGTCATCGGTGGATAGCCTTCGCGCAAGAGGTCATCGGTGGATAGTCTTCGCGCGAGTGGTCATCGGTGAAAGGTTATCGCGCGATGTCGAGTTGCACACAGAGAAGGTGGGACCCAGACTCCCAGCATGAAACGTCCTGCACGCGCGCCACGTAGACAAAAAGGGTGGTTCAGAATAGTGACCTCATAGTGTTAGCCTGCGCAGAGGCATGCGTAGTCGTACTGTTCAGGGAAGCGTACACGCAACCTTTCCTGCAGAGTGGGTGGAGGCAGCGGCATTTCTGGGCAAGTTGAGTTAGATTTAAAAGCTCACTTCTGAGAGAAAGGAACGTTGCAGTTGTTCAAGAGCGAAAGAGTGAGCTACCTCCTTTCTCCTCCATTTCTCTCCTTCGCGCTACGGTTCAGGCATCTTCACACAAGAGTACGACGAGCGACGACCACCATTAGAGCACCTGGGAAGTTCTCTGCAAGTCCTACAAACCAGACGCAGAAACAGAGTGAAAGCATCTTTTAAGCTTCGTTGGGTTTTGGAGTTCTTGGTGTTTTGCGCAAGTCCAGGTAAGGGAAGTTAGCCTTCATTTTCAATACAAGCCATAGATTAGCTGTTTCTGAAGTGAGGGCGATGTGGTCGCCGGTTTCGTTTTCATCTTCGTGAATGCTCTGTTCTATGTGTTTGGGCGATGTGGTCGCCGGTTTTAAATACAAACTTCGAAATACCTTGTTTCTGAACCAGATCGCCGGTTTTGGCGTTGTTTGCGAACTCCCTGTTTTTGGTGTTGCTTTGAAACTGTTTGAGATTTAAAGGTGGAATGCATGTAATACTCGAAAATCTGAACCTTTGAAATGATTGTTGCTGTGATTTGAATCATTCATTTGAGTGGTATGATGTTTTGAATGCTGTGAATGTGGGATCAAGGCATAGTATTTTCAGGAAAGGAAATACCGTGTAAGATCGTGTGTAGGTGTATTGACTAGGGGCTTGTCTAGAAGGAGATATCCTGACTCTGCTGATATAATGGAATCACGTAGATGAAGTTATTCAGTTGTGGAGAGTCGGAGGAGGTTCATATGAATGGGCGAGTAGTGTGAAAAAGAACGAGCTCGGCCTGTTATGTGAATTAACCCTGTCATACCGGGAGAATCATTGACATTGAGATTATATATGCGCATGGCTGTGTGGATTTCACAGCGACCCTGTGTGGATTTCACAGTGGTATGGTATGACAGGTGCAGATCTCTGAGCCTGAGTCAACGCACGAGTCAATCCGGAAGTAGTGTCATGTGTCTATGCATTGTGAGTCAGTGGAAAGTCTGACGTGTGAATCTTGAATACTGAAAGTAGCAAATGGACACTTGACGAGTATGTGGAATATGGAAATGTTGATGGTTGTAATTGATATGGATCATGAATGGTGTGAAGTTTTATGTTTACTATGGATTTAAAAGCTTTTAAAACATCTAGCTTACCCCTTTCTTTTGTATTGCTCTGTGGTTGTTTTCTCTTAAAAACTGTGATGATCGTGTATTTTGCACGGGAGCAGACGAGGTTGCAGGTGGTAGAGCTCCTCAGTGAGTGATCGCCGGGAGGAGATCGCCCATATATTTCTGATAGGTGATCGCCCTTTTCTGATAGGAGATCGCCCTTTCCTGATGAGAGATCGCCTATCCTGTTGGGAAATCGCCTGTTTTTATGTATTTTGTTGTATTTAGTTTACGTTTTTTTGGAAACCGGCAGATTATGTATTAAACTCCCTACGAGGAGAAAACTTCATTACATATATATATAATTATGTTCACTTCAACATTATTATTTTATCTCTACTTCATTTTATAATTATGCAATGGAATTGGCGGGATGTTACAGTGAGACCATGCAGGCAGGATGCGCCTGGTGAGTGTGCTTAGACCAGCCCCACCTGGTGCTCTCCAAGGAGCATGCACTCACTCAGAGGATGTGCGGTGAGACCATGCAAGCAGGATGCGCCTGGTGAGTGTGCTCAGACCAGCCCCACCTGGTGCTCTCCTGGGAGCATGCACCCACTTAGAGAAAAAAGTCCTCTACCTCGACTTTGTACAGCGAGGCTGAGGCGAGAGAAAAAGACCTCACCCTCCACTTCTTACAGCGAGGCTGAGGCGAGAGAAAAAGTCCTCTACCTCGACTTTGTATAGCGAGGCTGAGGCGAGAGAAAAAGACCTCACCCTCGACTTTGTACAGCGAGGCTGAGGCGAGAGAAAAAGACCTCACCCTCGACTTCTTACAGCGAGGCTGAGGCGAGAGAAGCAAGACCTCACCCTCGACTTCTTACAGCGAGGCTGAGGCAAGAGGGGTCATCGAGAAACACTCTTCCTCCTCACAACAAGGTGTCATCGTCGGTGATCGGTGTTCAGACCTAAAGGTCGATGGCCTTGGGGTAAGCAAGAAGGGTCAACGAGAAGCACTCTTCTTACCCAAAACACAGGCATCATCTTTAGCGTTCAGGCCCTCTATGCACTAAGCGCTGGAGTGGCAGAGAAGTAAAGCAAAACCTAGAGCGCGATGACCGACCGGATCAAAGAGAAAGGGAGGATAGCCTTGCAAAAGATAGACCCAAAGAAACTCCCAAAAGTGTAGGAAAAGATGTGTCTACCTCACAACCCCACAATAGTGACATCTAGTGCTTCAAGTGTCTTGGTAGAGGCCATATAGCATCCCAGTGCCCAAATAGAAGAACCATGATCTTAAGAGGGAGGGATGAGTATAGCAGCCAAGATGAAGAGTCTAGTGGGGAAGAAGAGAAGGAAAGTATTGAGGGGGCATATCCTTGTGATGGAGAATTAATGATGATCAGAAGAACCCTCAACAATCAACCTAGTGTGAACCATGAAACACAAAGAAAGAATATCTTTCATACAAGCTGTAAAGTTTCAGAAAACATTTGTTCTCTCATTGTGGATAGTGGCTCTTGCTACGATTGTTGTAGCACTAGGATGGTTGAAAAGCTTAATCTACAATTAATACCTCATCCAAAACCTTACAAATTCAGTGGATGAATGAAGATGGGGAATTAACTGTAGATAAGCAGGTAAAAGTCAGTCTTTCCATGGGAAACTATAAAGATAAGATTTTATGTGATGTAGTACCCATGGAAGCCTGCCACATCTTATTGGGAAGACCATGGCAATTTGACAAGAAAACTATGCATAATGGTCTTACCAACGAGATAACTTTTACCCATAAGGAGAAAAAGTTTGTACTCTATCCTTTAACACCTTCAAAGTGGTAAAGAACCAAGTACAAATGAAAATAAAGAGAGAAAATGAGAAAGAAAAAAGAGAAAGAGAGGAGAATGAAAGGAAAGATAGAGAAGAGAAAGAAAAGAGAGAAAAAGTGATGATCGAAAAGGAAAGTACAAAAAATCCTTTGTTTGGAGTTGAACCAGACATTGACTTAAATTCTTCTTCTATAGAAAACCCTTGTGAGAATATGCTTGAAGAAAAATCTGTGTCTGATGCTGAACCAGATATAGATATAAACCTTTCCTCCACAGAAAAGCCAAGTGAGGGGTTGTTTGAAAAAGAAGAAGAGGAATCTAGAAAGAATGAAGAGTATCTTACAACACCTCCTACAAGCATAGTGGGAAAATAATCCTTAAAGGGGGATTGCAATACTTTGAACTCTCATTTTCCTTTGAATCATGATGCTTACTCTTATTCTCAAAAATCACAAAAACAACACTTTGTGATGTTGTTGCTTATCTTGGGCAATGAACAACACAAAGGAAGCAAAAATATTTTTGGAAAGGGCCCTATTTCTTTTCAACAAAACTTTCATAAAAATAGAAAAGGGCCTTATTTCCTTACTATTTTATTTGAATACACTAGTCTTAATTTTCTTATCTCACTTTTCTTTGATGTTTACTATAAGTTAATATTTGATCCTGGAGGACGAGCATAATTTTCAAAGCAGGATAAGGCTATTGTTCGAGATAAACCCTATAGATCTGAGGATAGATCCTCTCAAGAAGGAGGGGATGATGGAAGAGGCCCAAGCTCCAGCCTAAGTTCAGGCCCAACAACTAGGTCCATGGCAAAGAGGATTCAAGAAGATTGGCACTCTGCTACTGATGGCAGAGAAACTTTTCTTTATATGTTCAAAGATTCCTCAAAAGACCACAAGAAGTAAAGCCCAAGCCATGGGAGCTAGTTTCTTTATTTGTAATTTCAGTAGAGTATGGTTCATTTGGCATAATAGGGGGTGTATTTAACAATTTAGTAGAGTAGGGTTCATTTAGCACAATAGGGGGGTGTAGTTAACAATTTAGCTTGTACCTAGGCCTTTTAGGGTAGGAATGTAGCCCTACCTTCTAGAAGCATGCTAAGGGGCTGCATTGACCTTTAGTCAACACCCTAGCAGCCCCCTCTTTTATGTATTCCCCATCCTACCCTTGCTCCTTACTCTCCTATAAATAGGGTGCTTTGGCTCATGTTTTTTTAAGATTAATTTTAATGAGTAAATGCTGTCAAATTTTTGCTAACTTCTACTCTTTGTCTAGTCTCTCTAGGTTAGACACTTCGATCTCCATTTTCACCTTCTGATCCTGCCGCAGACTTGAACGTGGAGGATGTGCCTCGTCACTCCTTCGTCTAGCCTTCTACAACTGCGTGTTCTGCAAGAACGCTCCAAGAACCTCCTCTGGAACTCCAAACGATGCCTGCAAAACAACACAGACGGCGCCTCTAGCGACCGTGTGCACTCCGACGCTCAAGTCAGGCAACAGGACCACCAAAAACTCTCTCTGAATCTCTCTGTGAGACTCGTGTGTGCTCAGATCCACTTTCTCTCTCTATAACTCTGTAAAACTGTAAAAACTGTAAAACGTGTAAAAACGTAAAACTCGTGTACCTTACATGACGTGGAGTGCTTTTATACCTGGGCCGCGCCTCTCTCTCAGATGGTGACACGTGGAGGCATGCAACTTGCATCTAATCGTACGCGTGTCACACCTGAAGGGCCTTGCGCTTTTCTCTGTGCGCATAAGTTATCCTCTTGCGAAGTAACTTAGCGCGTTTCTTGCCTCTGAGTGAGTCGCATGCTCCCAGGAGAACACCAGGTGTGGCTGGTCTTGGCACACTCACCAAGCGCTGCATCCTACATGCATGACCTCACCGCATAGTGCCATGCACGTAATGGGTTAAAAGAGTCACTGATCACTGACCAGCTTACTAGCTCTCTTGTACCATCCTCATGCACGACCCTACTGGCGAGCAGCTGTTCTTCTTCTGGTTCGGAGTCATGCGAGGTGCATGCGTAACGCTCTCGCTGGGAGTCTGGGTCCCAGCTTAACTGCACCATAGAGTCCCGATCACAAAACTAACGAGATTACTCATTTTCTGCGTTAATAGAGACGATTTCTGAAGTTAAAAGAGTTGTATGCACAACTTATGCAAAGACGACCCTCTTAAATTCAGACTCGACTCAAAGAATAGAGCAAAACGACTTACTCTGTTTTAGGGCTTTGAGCAGAAAACTTGCAGAGTAACTTCCCAGGAGGACAATGGCAGTCGCCGATCGTAGCACTGGTACGTGAGGATAGCCGCGTCTTCGAGTGGAGGAGAAAGGAGAAAGGGGAACTAAATGAGCTAATTCCCTCAGCTCTTAAGGTCGAACGACTCTTTAGCCTTCACTGCCATTACCCACTCTCTGAGCAACCTTGCGTGCACACTTCCTTGAACAGTATGACCACATGGGTTTCTGCGCATACCAACTCTCTGATGCTAACTATTCTGAAACACCCTTTTTGTCTACATGTCGCGCATGCAGAACGTTCATGCTGGGAGCCTGGGTCCCACCTTATCTGTGTGAAACACGATATCGCGCGATAACCATCCACCGATGACAGCTCGCGCGATGACCATGCCTCTCATACCGGCGATGACCGATTCCTCTTCCTGATGGACGACTGATTCCTAACCCTGGCAGACCACCGATGTGTCACCCTGGCAGACAACCGATGTGTCACCCTGGCAGACAACCGATGTCTCACCCTGGGAGATAACCGATGTCTCACCCTGGCAGACAACCGATGTGTCACCCTGGCAGACAACCGATGTCTCACCCTGGCAGACAACCGATGTGTCACCCTGGCAGACAACTGATGTATCACCCTGGCAGACAACCGATGTGTCTCCTATCCTGGTTGATGACCGATGTTCCTCTCATCTTGTTGGCGATCTCTTATCGCCCTTGTGGGTGACGAGGACACATCGCCTCACTCTGGTCACTGATGTCACATCGTCACACCCAGCTGAGGGCTCGTCCTCCCATTCCTCTAAGTCTGTGGTATCACTCCCACATGACTCGGTGACGTCGGTAGCTTCTCCTTCCCGAGGACAGGTCGGTACCAACTCCTCGTGCGCCAATGCATGCAACACTAAGGACAATCTCTTATGTCCCAGCATAGAGTTTCGCATACATAGCGTATCTAAGGTGCAAATCACACCTTAATACGTGTGATTTTTGGAACCCCCCTATGGTCCCCCGACCGACCTCTACCAGCTGACCTCAGACCTTGGGCGACGTCCGAGGTCTGACCACCATGAAACTTCTATTACAAGCTCTTTTTATTTTAAATAATCACATCTTCAGAATTTATTTAAATATAACACTTTTATTCCAATTAAATTTTTCTAGGTCCGTACATACTGTACAGAACAGCTTTCTCTCTCTGAAAATTAGGTACCCATTGAATGAAATTAAACTCAAATTGTTTTTCGTATGGCTATAAAATCAGGTGCAGATGAACAACCAATTGCAACATCTCTTGCAATATCTCTTGCACCATCTCTTGAGAAAATCAGTGAAGAAGTGCTATCCTCTCTCTGCTGCCATGGAATCAACTCCTCCCACTTCCAGAAGAATCAAAACCAGAGCTGTAAGGTCTGGAGGAAGGCTGGAAGGATGGTTTTCTAGAGATAAGGATCTCATAGAAAAGTATAGATATGAGACAAGTCTCAAGAAAATCAACAACCCCAAGGTTGTGAGTTTTGATTGGCTGAAAAGTCAAAAGCTGGACAATGTGAGGAAACTACTCAAAGATCAATAGCTCAGAAGGTTCCTGGAGATGAAGGGAAACATATATCCAGACTTGGTGAGGGTCTTCTACACCAATTTGAAATTTGAGGGAAACAACCTAGTTTCTCATGTAAAAGGTGTGGACATGGAGATAACCCATGAAGTTTGGGCTGCTGTTGCTGGACTCAAGTTGATGTGAGTTGATTTTAGGTTCATTATATTTGTGACACTTTCTTAGAATTAGGATCAAGATTCTTAGCAATTTAGAGTGAGTCACCTAAGGAAAATCCCTACTGGACATTAACTTAACAAGTGTTAAGTAGATGTGAAGGTTCATTTCCAAAGGTCCAAGGTTAAAACACAATTAATGGTGATGAATGAATGAAGAACAAGGTGCTGAACTCAAAAAAAGAATAGGTGCAGAATTTAAACACAAAAAACAGAATGGAAACACAAATTGAAACAAAAGAACCGATTGAAATTCAAGAACAAGACATAGAATCAAAACTACCGATTGAAATGACTATGGAAGATGAAAGAAGATGAAACTTATGTGGTTGTAGCCATGGATTGGGAATGGACACGTCACTTGGAGGTGATGATCCAAGATAAGTGCAGATTTGCCGCCACTTGAGAGCTCCCAAAACTCACAAGATGAGACTATAAAGGAGAAAGCAATTCTCACACTCACACAAATTTGTGTATAGTAACTTTACTCTAAATTCAATCTTATTTTACATGAGCATAGCACCTCTATTTATAGTGTGAGAGGGCTGAAATTAAAGTGGGAAAATTCAAATGAGAAGCATTTGAATTTGGAGCCAAAACACATGTCACAAGGGAGGTGTGACTTGATTTCTACTTTGGCACCTCCTAAAACTACACCTACACCTACTTTTTATGTCACATGGAAGGTGTGACTTGTTTTTGTACATTAGCACCCCTTATTTTAATATCTACACCTTCCTTTAATGTTCTACTAAAAACTACACAAAAGAAATTACAAAAGAGATACATCCATTCATGCTTATTTCCCAAAGCTTTAGCCTTGCTCCTATTGATGCTCATGGATTGGGCTTGGGCCCCACTTGACTTGGGCCCCACTTGACTTGGGCTTCTTGGCTTGGGCTTCTTGGGCTTGGGCTTCTTGGGCTTGGGCCCTCTTTATTTATACTACTACTTGGATTCTTCAAGAGAACCCAATTATTTACAAAAATGTTCTACTCTTTAAGAAGACTAGTAAGAAGAACTTCAAGTGCTTTGGAATATGGCCCTTTCTTATTTTTGTCAAGTCTTCTTTTGATTGTTGAGATGACCCTTTATATATAGCATCTTTGGTCATCCTTAAGTGGTCTTGACTTGCATCATACCCCCCAAGAATACTCATTAAGTTCCACAACATCTTGGATATCCCTTCTAAGACCACTAACAAATCTAGCCATTTTAGCTTCATCATTCTCATGCATATTGGCTCTAGTTAAAAGCGTTTCAAGTTCTTTATAATAAGCATCCACACTTAGCGTGCCTTGGTGAAGCCGTTGGAGCTTCAACAATAGGTCTTTCCTAAAGTGTGGAGGCACAAATCTAGCGCGCATGCAAGCTTTTAAATCATCCCAAGAGACCACGGGCGGCCTCTTGTTTAGCCCAATGTCCATGAGAGTTTTGTGCCACCATTGCATGGCATAGTCCATAAATTCTAGGGAGGCTAGCTTAACCTTTTGGTCTTCTTGGACCTCATGTACAAAAAATATTTGCTCTACCTTAGCCTCCCATCCTAAATACACATTAGGATCTCCTTCACCACTAAAACTAGGTAATTTTACATAAGGCATAAAAGGCTTAGCCACATTTTGGCGCCTATCTTCATGATGGTGATGCATCCTCCAAGCATTTTCTTCATGATATCCATAAGAATTTTGTGAAGACCTTGAAGTATGCCTATGATGATGGTGTTGTCTTCTCTCACGGTGGTGATGCATCTCTTCACGGTCCAACTCCAATCTTTGGAGCCTTGCCTCCATTTGTCTTAATGCCTCATCTTTTTGTGCAATTGTTAGTTTAGCATCCTTTAATTCGCCAATTAGGTATGTTTTTTGAGGTGAGTGAGGCTTAGATGATTCTCCACTAGAAAGATTAGCCATGATAAAATGAAACACAAAAACACAAAGAAGAAACTATTATAGAAAACAAAGTTAGAAAAACAAGGTGAAAAACAAATATAGCTTGCGGCAATGATGTAAAATCTCTCAAACCACTCCAAGAAAATATATCCTTCCTTTACCAAGCCTCTCTTGTGGATTGGATGAGCCTCAAGTGAAAGATGCCAAAGCAAACCACACTTAGTCAAAGAACAATTCACCACAAAACTAGAGGAAACAAGAAAGACAAGCAAGAAAAGGTATAAGCAAGAAAAGCTAAACCAAAGTGGAGGTAAAGATATGACAAAACTTTGGAAAAGAATATTGAATAAAAATGACAAGCAAAGAAAATAAGGCACTCAATAAAAGGTAGTACACAAATAGAACCTAGAGAATGGTACTAGAATTGGATTAACAAAACCAAAACAGTACTACAGAATATTAAGGTGTCAAAATGTGTGACTTAAACAAATTATGCTGAGCTGGATAATTCAAATTTGAATTTGAAATTTAAACCACAGAAATTTCAAGATCTTAGCTCAAATTTGGCGCTGGAATCACACCAAAATGATGCACCAATAAATTGTGATAATTTTTTCAAATCTGATGCTACTTCACCGTTTTTTTCGCGCCAGAATTGCACACTGATTGTATTTGATTTATCATTTTTTTTTCTATTTTGAATTTTTCCTCACTTTTTTTTTTCACTTTTTTCTAACACATCAATCTGTTCAGATCCAGAATTTTAGAATTTTTCATAAACGGAATTAAATTATGTAAACAAAAACGGCCAGCACAGTTTCAACAAAAACAGAGGAAGCCTAATTTGGAATTAAAACAATATTAAGAAACTTCAAAGACACAATAGAATTGATGTATGTGAACTTGTATGGATCTATCACACAAGCATGAACTCAAATCTAAAATTAAAAATGCACCAAAGGCTCAACAAAACAGATTAGAAACTGCACTCAAAATTAAAAGCAATCAACCAAAAATTATCAAGAAAAGTACTACATAGAAGTGATGACAATTTAGGAGAAACATGACTTGACAAAACTTGTATGGATTCAAAAAGCAAAAATGACTCAAACACAATTAATTTTGCACCAATTAAAACAGCAAGGAAAGACTCAAATTAAAGAAAAAACAAAATAACTAACACAACAAGGAACCTAAAAAAAAAAATCTGCACAAAAATAAAGTGCTGGAAAATGGAAATTGCTTGAATAGAAAGTGTCAATTCAACTCAACAAGAACAAAACATCACCATAGCTCATGATACCACATGATGTGAGTTGATTTTAGGTTCATTATATTTGTGACACTTTCTTAGAATTAGGATCAAGATTCTTAGCAATTTAGAGTGAGTCACCTAAGGAAAATCCCCACTGGACATTAACTTAACAAGTGTTAAGTAGATGTGAAGGTTCATTTCCAAAGGTCCAAGGTTAAAACACAATTAATGGTGATGAATGAATGAAGAACAAGGTGCTGAACTCAAAAAAAGAATAGGTGCAGAATTTAAACACAAAAAACAGAATGGAAACACAAATTGAAACAAAAGAACCGATTGAAATTCAAGAACAAGACATAGAATCAAAACTACCGATTGAAATGACTATGGAAGATGAAAGAAGATGAAACTTATGTGGTTGTAGCCATGGATTGGGAATGGACACGCCACTTGGAGGTGATGATCCAAGATAAGTGCAGATTTGCCGCCACTTGAGAGCTCCCAAAACTCACAAGATGAGACTAGAAAGGAGAAAGCAATTCTCACACTCACACAAATTTGTGTATAGTAACTTTACTCTAAATTCAATCTTATTTTACATGAGCATAGCACCTCTATTTATAGTGTGAGAGGGCTGAAATTAAAGTGGGAAAATTCAAATGAGAAGCATTTGAATTTGGAGCCAAAACACATGTCACAAGGGAGGTGTGACTTGATTTCTACTTTGGCACCTCCTAAAACTACACCTACACCTACTTTTTATGTCACATGGAAGGTGTGACTTGTTTTTGTACATTAGCACCCCTTATTTTAATATCTACACCTTCCTTTAATGTTCTACTAAAAACTACACAAAAGAAATTACAAAAGAGATACATCCATTCATGCTTATTTCCCAAAGCTTTAGCCTTGCTCCTATTGATGCTCATGGATTGGGCTTGGGCCCCACTTGACTTGGGCTTCTTGGCTTGGGCTTCTTGGGCTTGGGCTTCTTGGGCTTGGGCCCTCTTTATTTATACTACTACTTGGATTCTTCAAGAGAACCCAATTATTTACAAAAATGTTCTACTCTTTAAAAAGACTAGTAAGAAGAACTTCAAGTGCTTTGGAATATGGCCCTTTCTTATTTTTGTCAAGTCTTCTTTTAATTGTTGAGATGACCCTTTATATATAGCATCTTTGGTCATCCTTAAGTGGTCTTGACTTGCATCACAAGTACTCTGGCCTGCGAATCAGCAAAGGGAATCTTGGTGTGGTGGAGGATTTCAACAAAATCCAGTTTTACAGAAGCTGTTTGAAGTATACTCAAGCTCAAGTGAGTGCATGCTCAGTTGGAGGGTTGAAAATTGATGAGAGGCTGCTTGCTCTCATTGTGACATGGATTCTGACTCCAAGGGGGAGCAACCATTCTGTTTTGACTGAAGAAGATCTGGTTTACATCTTCTACATCACCAAGAAGATCAAGCTAAATTGGATCCACATAATCAAAGAGCACATGCACAAAGCCATGAGGTTAGGTGATTATCACTATCCCTATGCTGTTTTGATATCTAAATTTCTACTCTATTTTGAAGTTAATCTTGAAGATGAAAGTTCTGAGCTGGTCAAGTCAACTCAAGAGTTGAACAATGGATCACTCAGCAAGATGGGATTTACAAAGATAGGTGGAAAATGGGTAAGCAAGGATGGTGATCATGGTGCCTCATCTAGTGGTGCTGCTCAAGAAGAAACTGCTGATATGGATGTTGAACATGAAGATCCAACAGGAGGGTTTCAAGATGCTGGACCCAGTGCTGCTGAACATCAAGAAGAAAGGATTCAAACCATGTCTCCTTTTGAAAGATTCATGGTGAATAGGCTGGATAGCTTTGCTGAAAATCAAAGAAACCTTCATGATCTATGTGTTAGCAATTTCCAAAGGTTTGACACCAGGTTTGACAACATGGATGCAAGGTTTATGAGTCTGGATGAACAAATTGAAGCTGTTCAGAATCAAATCTATGATCTTCAGTTTGGAGATAAAGAAGAATGAAGGAAAAACAACCGATTGGATCATCGAAACAATCGATTGTTTTTGGTAGCTGTTGGTGTTTGGTTTTATTTTCTTTCCTTCTGCTGTTGCTGTTTTAATTCTGATGTAATATGAACAATATCTGGTTTTATCTCTTATATTTGTCTATTTGTGAAGACAAATAGGGGGAGTTTTATGCTTGTTTCAGGTTTTAAGAATGTCTTTAGTTGTTAAAAACTGTTTGGGTAATTTTTGTATGTTGTTTCTGATATTAATTGTTTAAGCTTTAACTTGTTTATATGTGTTCTTGCCGGTTGACCCGCCTGTCGGTTGACTCACGACACTCACACGCCTCCTTCCTCACGTTGATATGTGCTTGGTTCTTTCGAAGCAATCTGCACCTGCAAAGAGAAAGGGGGCGCCCTAGAGGCCGTTTGCACTCCGACGCTCAAGTCAGTGTAAGGCAAGGAACACCAAGTGTATTGAGTTTCTCTCTGTGTCTTGGTCTAGAAACTGCATACCTTTGTGAAGTATCTTACTGTCCCTTATATAGTCTAGGGTTTACTGCGCCGCTAGCCCTAATTAGGGTTCGCTGCGCTACTAGCCATATTTAGGGTTTACTGGAATACCCTTGTGCCGCTATCACCCAATCTTAGGGTAATCTAGCACATAAGGTTTCCTTCTCTGGAGTGCAAACTCTCACAGGGTGACCACCTGGATGCCTCCTTGTGCACCTAGTCTCTAGGACCACCTGTTCTGGGAGTGCCTTCACTGTTCACGTGCCATGCATGTAGCTTTACTGGGAAAACCCTAGCTCTGGTGAGTACTCGTCCCCTCAGGACTCTACACCCAACTGTGCTCTCCCTGCTACCCGCATAGGCACTTCGTGATCCAGGCCTCTCCCTAATTTTGGGTATTCAACTGGTCATTGGCTCCCTCTGGGCACCAATCTTAACTGTTCTGTTTATGCTATTCAAATCACCCAAGGCCGATGTCACCTCGCCACACGCTGTCGCCGAGGACTCCTCAACCTGCTGAGTGACGATGACACCTTCGCCCATCCTGGTAATCTGACGACTACTCACCCGTCTCTATAGGCTGATGACTCGTCACCCCTCTCTGTAGGCTGATGACTCGTCACCCCTCTCTGTAGGCTGATAACTCATCACCCCTCTCTGTAGGCTGATGACTCGTCACCCCTCTCTGTAGGCTGATGACTCGTCACCCCTCTCTGTTCAATACCCGGCTGATGACTCGTCACCCATCTCTGTAGGCTGATGACTCATCACCCCTCTCTGTAGGCTGATGACCCGTCACCCATCTCTGTAGGCTGATGACTCGTCACCCATCTCTGTTCAATACCCCCCTGCGGGGTCTACTCCACGTGGCTTTGGCCCATGCTGTGGGACCCAGCTGACCTCCGAGGACTGGCCAGTACACAAGCCCCCCAGTCTCAAGCTGTTAACTTGTTTCAGCGAAGAGACTAAGTGATAGGCGAGGACTGATCGGTACACATGTTCTTGCCGGTTGACCCGCCTGTCGGTTGACTCACGACACTCACACGCCTCCTTCCTCACATTGATATGTGCTTGGTTCTTTCGAAGCAATCTGCACCTGCAAAGAGAAAGGGGGCGCCCTAGAGGCCGTTTTCACTCCGACGCTCAAGTCAGTGTAAGGCAAGGAACACCAAGTGTATTGAGTTTCTCTCTGTGTTTTGGTCTAGAAACTGCGTACCTTTGTGAAGTATCTTACTGTCCCTTATATAGTCTAGGGTTTACTGCGCCGCTAGCCCTAATTAGGGTTCGCTGCGCTACTAGCCATATTTAGGGTTTACTGGAATACCCTTGCGCCGCTATCACCCAATCTTAGGGTAATCTAGCACATAAGGTTTCCTTCTCTGGAGTGCAAACTCTCACAGGGTGACCACCTGGATGCCTCCTTGTGCACCTAGTCTCTAGGACCACCTGTTCTGGGAGTGCCTTCACTGTTCACGTGCCATGCATGTAGCTTTACTGGGAAAACCCTAGCTCTGGTGAGTACTCGTCCCCTCAGGACTCTACACCTAACTGTGCTCTCCCTGCTACCCGCATAGGCACTTCGTGATCCAGGCCTCTCCCTAATTTTGGGTATTCAACTGGTCATTGGCTCCCTCTGGGCACCAATCTTAACTGTTCTGTTTATGCTGTTCAAATCACCCAAGGCCGATGTCACCTCGCCACACGCTGTCGCCGAGGACTCCTCAACCTGCTGAGTGACGATGACACCTCTGCCCATCCTGGTAATCTGACGACTACTCACCCGTCTCTATAGGCTGATGACTCGTCACCCCTCTCTGTAGGCTGATGACTCGTCACCCATCTCTGTAGGCTGATGACTCATCACCCCTCTCTGTAGGCTGATGACTCGTCACCCCTCTCTGTAGGCTGATGACTCGTCACCCCTCTCTGTTCAATACCCGGCTGATGACTCGTCACCCATCTCTGTAGGCTGATGACTCATCACCCCTCTCTGTAGGCTGATGACCCGTCACCCATCTCTGTAGGTTGATGACTCGTCACCCATCTCTGTTCAATACCCCCCTGCGGGGTCTACTCCACGTGGCTTTGGCCCATGCTGTGGGACCCAGCTGACCTCCGAGGACTGGCCAGTACACAAGCCCCCCAGTCTCAAGCTGTTAACTTGTTTCAGCGAAGAGACTAAGTGATAGGCGAGGACTGATCGGTACACAAGCCCCCCTAGTCTCGAGCTGTTAACTTGTTTCAGCGTAGAGACTAAGTCATTGTCTTGGGCGGCCTACGTGGCTCTGCGCATAAGTACATGAACAGTATGCTGAGAAGACACTTCACCAACCCCCTTTCATCTGCTAACACGTGGTCGTATCGACGGTTTGAGATTCATAACGTTTGCGCTCCCTAGGGGTACGTTAAACCTCTTCAAAAACCTCGCGCCACTTCACTGTTTCATCACTTTGCATTCTCACTTCTGCATACAAGAACACTCCAGTGCACGCTCTCTTCTTCCCGACAGACCTTTCACGCTTCTCCGCTCTTCATCAACCAAAGGTATGATTTTTATGCCTTCTTCTCCTTCGTAATGTGACTTGATCATCCATATTGTATGCTGTAACTGTTTTGGGCCTGTGTGTGGCTTATACATTCTAGGGTTTTGTTCTTCTTTCCTGGGTTCATTCTACCTTTGAGTCTTCGTCCCCCATTGTTTTCTTCTGAGCCTTTCTTCTTTTCCTGCCTCTCATTTGTTTAGATTCGAGATGGCCAGAACCAAAACCACTTCCAACCCTCCTCCAACGGTAGCGGTCGATTACAAGGCCCTCTACCCCTGGGCTTCTGAGGATCTTCTTGCCGAGACCTCCAAACTCACATCCTGCGAGGATCTTCGCAAGCACCGGGATGATGAGAATGAGATTAAAGGACGTGTCTTTGGCAGGGAAACTGACGCGTACGTCTCTGTGCGCCCCTGCCCAGTAAACGAGCCCGTATGCGCCGATGATCGTTGCAACAATGGGGAACCCTTCTTCTTCTTCTACGCCACCATCTTTAAAAGAGTCAAAGTCCGTCTCCCCTTCACAGGGTTTGAAAGGGCTTTGCTCACAGAGTTAAACGTGGCGCCCGCTCAACTGCACCCCAACAGTTGGGCCTTTATCAGGGCGTTCTCCATCCTCTGCAATAATCTAGGGTTCACCCCCTCTGTCGATGTCTTCCTTTACTTTTTCGAGGCGAAGAGCCCCGGCAAGAGGCTTTGGGTGAGCCTGAATGGGGTGGCTGGGAGAGTCCTTCTAACGCTCTTCTCGTAGTCATACAAGAACTTCAAGGGAAAGTTTTTCCAAGTCTGCTGCAACTCTTACGACCCCACCATGATGGATGGATTTCCCTTATACTGGGTGGGGGAGTTGAAGTTCAAAAAGCCACACAAGCTCGAGGAGTTGACAGTTCCCGATCAAGAACTCTGCCAAATCATTTCCAGCTGGGGGGTGGTTTTTGACTCCACCCAGCTGATTAGGCATGAGTATGACGCTGAGACTCTCAGCGTGTACCTTGGTACACTAACTTCATCTTGCATTTATCTGTTCACATGCTCAATACTTTGCCTTTCTAATACTTTCTCACTGCAGGCATGGTACTCAGCGCTGATAAGAAGAAGAGGCTGGCCGATGTGCTGAGTCGCCGCAATGCTAGCGGTTCAGCCCCTGCAGGTCCGTCCTCACCCGCAGGTGTTGCCCTGGAACCCATTGCTGAAAAATCCAAGAAGGCACCCCCTGTGGAGGTTTCTGACGATGAGGACACCTGCTCCGGCCTCGTCTTCAAAAGGAAAAGGGTGGAGACAGCCGCAGAGGTCTCTTCAGCCACAGAAGGGCACCCTTCTTCCTTTAGGGAGCACCCTCCCAGCGCCTCCTCCCCTCCTGAGCCAATCCTAACACTTGAGGGGGGTGGGAAGAGTGCTCCTTCCTCTGGTCCGATGCCTTCTGCCCCAGAGCTACCTTCTCTGCTCCAAAGGTCGCTCGCTCAAATGCCTGGCAGAGCTGTCTTGGAGGCCATGGACAGAAACTCTCTTGAGAACCTCCTCAGCCATGGTCTCGGGGAGTTCTTGGCCGCTTCCAACTCCTTGCTGGTCAGGGGTAGTGTTGAGGCAGAGCTGCTAGAGGAGACTGCCCAACTGAAGAGGGAGCTGGAACAAAAGGATCTCCAACTTCGTCAAGCGACCACGCGAGAGACTGCCCTCAATCAAGAACTGGGTAGTATCCGTCAATCCGAGAAGGAGACCAAGAAGCTTCTTTTCTCTAAGGGGCAGGAGGCCCTCCAGCTTGAAGCTAAGATACTCCCCCTCCGCAACAAGATTATTGAACTGGAAGAGCAAGCAGAGGGGGCTCAAGCTAAAATGGCCAAGCTGGAGGAGAGGGCGACCGATCGAGAAGTTCAACTGGGCAAGGTTGAGGAGGAACTTGCCCAACAGATCGAACTGTTGAAGAAGACTGAGGCTGAGCTTATTGATGACGCCGCCGATGCCTATGGGGAAGGTTTCGGTGATGCCCTTGCTCAGGTTGCCTGCGTGCATCCTGAGATGGACCTCTCACCATACTCCGCAACTCTGCAGGTGGTCGATGGGCAAATAGTGCCCAGATAGGTCCTCGAAACATTTGTATTTTAGCTGAACATCTTGTAATTATCCCCTTTGCAATATAAAACTTTGTTTATGCATCGTCTCGTCGTGTCGTATTTGATGGGCTCACGATCACAAATAATGCACCTGCAAAATGGGCCTCAAGTAACATGTTTTTCTGCTAACTTCATTAATGAACCTTTACTTTAAATTGGGCGTTCTCACTCGGAGGGGAAAGTGTTCCTTATGAATTTCCCATTCCCTTTACGAGACCTCTAACCCCACTTATAGGTTCTGACTGACCTGTCATCGTTCATGGACGATGGAGGATTTAACTAGGCGAACCTTTCTTTCACATTGGAAGTTCTCACTCGAAGTGGTGGTGTTCTCTACGAACCTACCTCTCCACTTACGAGACCTCTAACTCCACGTGACAGGTTCTAACTGACCTCACATCGCTCACAGGCGAGGAGGATTTCTCTGGGCGAACCCTTCTTTCACATTGGAAGTTCTCACTCGAAGTGAAGGTGTTCTATACGAACCTACCTCTCCACTTACGAGACCTCTAACTCCACGTGACAGGTTCTAACTGACCTCACATCGCTCACAGGCGAGGAGGATTTCTCTGGGCGAACCCTTCTTTCACGTTGGAAGTTCTCACTCGAAGTGGAGGTGTTCTCTTCGAACCTACCTCTCCACTTACGAGACCTCTAACTCCACGTGACAGGTTCTAACTGACCTCACATCGCTCACAGGCGAGGAGGATTTCTCTGGGCGAACCCTTCTTTCACATTGGAAGTTCTCACTCGAAGTGGAGGTGTTCTCTTCGAACCTACCTCTCCACTTACAAGACCTCTAACTCCACGTGACAGGTTCTAACATCATTGTACAAACACATTAAAAACATATATCTTTAACTAAATTTTATTGGGTGACCTCATTAAAAACCCTTAGAAGGGAAAAAAGAGTGTCCCCTGTATTGTGTTGCGTACAAGATTACATGGCTTTAACTGAAATAATACTTCAAGTGAGTCGCATTCCATGTTCGAGGAATCGGACCTCCTTCTAAGGTCTCAAGCCTGTATGCTCCATTCCCGAGGGCCTCTGTCACTCTGAAAGGACCAGTCCACTTAGGGGATAGCTTGTTCTCTATCTGGTATGGAGATGCCTTCCGCATGACAAGGTCTGCCGCCTGGAACTGCCGAGCTCTCAGCTTGGAACTGTGTTTGAGCTCGACTCTCCTCTTTATCGCCTCAGCCTTGATTCCAACTTCTTCCCTGGCTTCATCCAAAAGATCAAGATTCACCTTCCTCTCTTCATTGGATTCCTCAGCCACAAAGTTCTGAAAACGTGGCAAGCTCTCCTGGATCTCCACAGGGATCATAGCATCTGAACCATACACCAAACTAAAGGGAGTCTCCTTAGTAGTGGACTGGGGAGTAGTATGGTAAGCCCATACTATTCTGGGAACCTCCTCAGCCCACCTTCCCTTTGCTTTCTCCAGCCTTCTCTTCAATCCTCTGAGGAGGACTCGGTTGGCTGACTCGACCTGCCCATTGGTCTGTGGGTGCTCGACTGATGCAAACACCTGCTTGATTCCCAATTCTGTACATAGCTTTCCCAACTGTTGGCTTGCAAACTGAGTGCCATTATCAGACACTAAGCGTTTTGGTATGCCGAAGCGGCAAACTATGTTCTTCCACACGAAGTGTTGGATCTTTTGTGCTGTAATCTGTGCTACTGGCTCAGCCTCAATCCACTTCGTGAAATATTCTATGGCGACCACGAGGTACTTCATCTGTCTTATCGCCAAAGGGAAAGGCCCTAAGATGTCAATCCCCCAGGTATGAAACGGCCAAGGGTTGTAAATTGACCTGAGCTCTTCTGGTGGTGCCTTAGGCCAATCAGCATGCAACTGGCACTGCTTGCATTGTTGTGCATACCTAGTGCAATCTTCCCTCATTGTCGGCCAGTAGTACCCTGCTCGTACGGCCTTGGAGGCCAGCGCTCGGCCTCCGATATGACTACCGCAGATACCTTCGTGGAGCTCCGCCATTATCCTCACACACTGCTCGCCATGCACGCAGACTAAGATGGGGTGAGTAAACCCATGTCTGTACAACTCGCCTTCGATGAGCGTGTACTTGGACGAGTTTTTCTTTATCTTTTTTGCCTCCTCCGGCTCTGCTGGGAGCATTCCATCCGCTATGTAACGCTTATAGGGCGTCATCCATGTCTCACCATTTTGTAGTAGGCAGATCTGTGGTGCTTCTACCCCCATTAGCATGTGTGCGTTGACTCGTGGTTTTTTTAAAGTTTCTTGAGTCAACGACCGATGACTCCTCGTCTTGCCATCTGACTGGCTGATCTGATGGACTCCTACCAAGTTATCAGCTGTATAGGTACGAGGCGCCCTCAGGGTCTCTTGGATGACCGTCCTCTGTCTGCCCCCCTTTCCCGAGCTGGCGAGTTTGGCCAACAAGTCAGCTCTGGCATTCTACTCCCTGGGCACATGCACTAGTTCAAATATCTCAAATGAACTCTTCAATCTCTGGACATACTCCAAGTAAGAGGCCATCTGAGGGTCTTTGGCCTGGTATTCTCCGGCCACCTGACCGGTGACCAACAACGAGTCACTCTTGGCTATAAGGCTCTGTGCTCCCATCTCCTTTGCCAATAACATCCCAGCGATCAGAGCCTCATACTCCGCCTGGTTATTGCTGGCTTTGAACGCGAACCGCAGGGCCTGCTCTATTAACAACCCCTTGGGTCCTTCCAAGATCACCCCCGCTCCGCTGCCTTGCTGGTTCGAGGACCCATCTACCGACAATACCCATTTGAAGTTGGGTCCCTCTTGCTGGGCTTCGGTTGAAGACATCTCTGCCACAAAGTCAACGTAGACTTGTCCTTTGATCGGTCCCCTGGGTTCATACTGGATGTCAAATTCTGACAACTCAACTGCCCAACGCACCATCCTTCCTGCCACATCGGGCTTCTGCAAGACCTTACATATCGGCAGATCTGTCATCACCACCACTGTGAAGCTTTGGAAATAGTGGCGTAATCTCCTGGCTGAGAACACCACTGCTAATGCTGCCTTCTCTAAGGCTTGGTATCTCGTCTCGGGTCCCTGTAGCACCTTGCTGGCAAAATAAATGGGCTTCTGGCTCTGTTGCTGTTCTTGTACCAAGACAGAACTCACCGCCCTGTCTGTAACCGCAAAGTACAAACGCAGGGGTGTGCCGAGTTGAGGCTTGCACAAAACTGGTGGGCTGGCCAGGTATTCTTTGAGCTTGAGGAAAGCCTGCTCACATTCTGCCGTCCAGGTGAATCTGCTATTCCTCCTTAAGCACTGGAAATAAGGGTGACCTTTATCTCCCCCGGTTGACACGAACCTGGAGAGTGCAGCCATCCGACCTGTCAACTGTTGCACTTCTTTGACCGACATCGGGCTCTTCATGGCTATGATTGCTGCACACTTGTCAGGGTTGGCCTCAATCCCTCTTTTCGTGAGCAAAAACCCAAGGAACTTGCCTGCCTCCACCCCAAAGACGCACTTTTCGGGATTCAACTTTAACCTGTACTTCGCTATAGTGTTGAACAGCTCCTCCAAGTCGTCAATATGCTGATCTCGTGCCTGGGACGTCACTACCATGTCATCTACATATGCCTGCACATTGCGTCCCAGCATGGGGGCGAGGACCTTGTCCATCAGCCTCTGGTATGTGGCACCCGCATTCTTCAAGCCAAACGGCATGACTGTGTAGCAGTAACAAGACAGCTCTGTCATGAACGCCGTCTTGTTCTCATCCATCGAGTGCATCTTGATCTGATTGTACCCCGAGAAAGCGTCCAAGAAACTGAGCAGTTTGCAGCCTGAAGCACTGTCCACCAGCGCATCTATGTTGGGCAAAGGATAGGAATCTTTTGGACAGGCCTTGTTAAGATCTGTAAAGTCCACACACATCCTCCATTTCTCGTTAACCTTCCTTACCAAGACGACGTTCGCAAGCCACTCAGGGTATTGTATTTCCCGTATGTGACCTGCTTTCAGCAATTTGTGTGTTTCCTCCCTAACTACCTGCCTTCGCTCATCATTGAACTTCCGCCTCCTCTGGCGGACCGGCCTGGCCTGGGGATTTAGCGCCAGGCGGTGGCATAGGAAATCAGGGTCTATGCCAGGCATGTCTGAGGGGGACCAAGCGAAAGCGTCCAGATGCTTCCCTATAACTCCCGCTACCTGATCCTGGGTCTCCTGAGATAGGGATTTACCCAGCCTGAAGATCTTCCCTCCGATCTCCTTCTCCACGACCTCCTCCGCGGGTTCTGGTCGCCTCGCCCGGGCGACCTCTGCTCGGGTGACCCCGACATCACCTCGAGGCATACCTGCTTCATTGGCTCCTCCTCCCGGTGGTGAGGTGGTCACCATGCAGACTCCCCTCTTCGTCTTGAGGCTATTTTCATAGCACCTTTTAGCCTCCTTTTGGTCTGATTTGATGGTTACCACCATCCCCTCCATCGATGGCAACTTCATCTTCATGTGCCTTGTAGACACCACGGCCCCCAACCGGTTCAGGGCTGGTCTGCCCAGAAGTATATTGTAGGCAGAGGGAGCGTTCACTACAAGGTACCTGATGTTCTCTGTGCGGGACGCTATTCCGTCCGTGAACGTGGTCCTCAACTCTATGTATCCCCACAGTTCTACTTGATCTCCTGCGAACCCATATAAACAGCCGACGTAGGGTCGCAGCTGATCAGGAGACAACTGTAGCTTGTTGAAAGTCGACCAGAACATCACATCGGCCGAGCTCCCCTGATCGACCAGCACCCGGTGCACCTTACGCGCGACAGTGACTACTGAAATAACCACCGGATCGTTGTCATGGGGAACAACATCTCGGCGATCAGCTTTTGTAAAGACGAGATCAATGTCCGGAAAGTGATCTTCCTCGCAGGCCTCCACTGCCATCACTGAACGTGCATACTTCTTTCATTGTGAAGAGGTGCATCCTCCTCCTGAGAACCCACCTGATATAGTGTGGATCTCCCCATGAATGGGCACTTCATGCCCCTGGTCTGCCCTTGGTGCAGCAACTGTCTCACCTTCCGATGCCTCCTTCAGATAGTCGTTCAAAAATCCACTCTTCACCAACTCGTCCAATTGGTGAGCCAGAGCCAGGCAGTTTCGAACGGGGTGCCCAAAAGCCTGATGGAATTCGCACCATGCATTTTTATTGGGCCCCAACCTCTTGTCACTCTTTGGGGGCACCTTCAATCTTTCTGCCACATTAGGAATGGCAATCAATTCCTTCAATTCCACCACGAATTCATGCCTAGGGGGCATGTCATCTTTGCTTCGCGCCCTAGACTGTGGTTTTCGGGGCTCGTAGGGCTTCTGTTTCCCTTGAGCTTTTTTCTTCGTGGTTGCCTCATGTACCCGCAGCGGTTGAGGCCGAATAGGCGCTCGGGGCCTTAACGAAGCCGCACTTTCTCTCTTCTCGCTGAGCTCCCCCTCAGCGACAATGTGGGCCACAGCACGCCGTTTTATGTCGCTGAAGGTCTTGGGACGGCTGCGTATTAGGGACTCGCTGAAAGGCCCTGGCAATACGCCCTTCCTGAAGGCGTGCACCACCATGTCTTCATCCTTGGTGTGCAACCTTACCACCATCGCTCCAAACCTATTGAGGTACTCTTTGAGGGATTCCCTCTGATGCTGCCTTACATCAAAAAGATCGTAAGACACTGGTGGAGGGGCCCTGTTGACAAGATATTGCTCCCTGAACAGCGCGGAGAACTGAGCGAAAGACGTGATATGTCCTTCTGGCAAACTCACGAACCATTCTAGCGCAGTTCCTGTCAGTGTGGCCATAAAGAGCTTACAGTGCACTGCGTCGGACCCTCCTGACAACATCATCTGCGTGTGAAAAGCAGTGAGATGCGTTTCAGGATCTTCCTTCCCGGTGAACACGGTTTTGGGTCCTACAAAGGTAGCTGGGACCACCGTGTTCATGATTGCTTGGGAGAAAGGCATGGGAAAGGCCCTTGGAGGCACTGGTGGGGCTCGATCATCTTCCCCACGATCTCCAGCTTGTTGTATGTGCTGCAAATTCAAGCGCAGCTCCTCATTTGCCCGGTGTCTCTTCGTTCCTGGCCTGTGAGGCGGCCAGGTCTTCCTGCATACGCGCTTGATGCGCTTGAGACTCCGCCACCGTTTCTTGGAGGGCGCGCATCGTTTCCTCTGGGCACCAATCTTAACTGTTCTGTTTATGCTGTTCAAATCACCCAAGGCCGATGTCACCTCGCCACACGCTGTCGCCGAGGACTCCTCAACCTGCTGAGTGACGATGACACCTCCGCCCATCCTGGTAATCTGACGACTACTCACCCGTCTCTATAGGCTGATGACTCGTCACCCCTCTCTGTAGGCTGATGACTCGTCACCCATCTCTGTAGGCTGATGACTCATCACCCCTCTCTGTAGGCTGATGACTCGTCACCCCTCTCTGTAGGCTGATGACTCATCACCCCTCTCTGTAGGCTGATGACTCATCACCCCTCTCTGTTCAATACCCGGCTGATGACTCGTCACCCATCTCTGTAGGCTGATGACTCATCACCCCTCTCTGTAGGCTGATGACCCGTCACCCATCTCTGTAGGCTGATGACTCGTCACCCATCTCTGTTCAATACCCCCCTGCGGGGTCTACTCCACGTCGCTTTGGCCCATGCTGTGGGACCCAGCTGACCTCCGAGGACTGGCTAGTACAATATGTATGGTAACAAAATATCAGAAGTTCAATGTTTGCTCAAAGTTCAATTGCAGGAACTGCTTCAGATTTAATCACAACAACACAAGCATCAGGGATTTGTCTTCATCAAATAGGGGGAGATTGTTGAACCAAGTGGTGTTCAAGGTTTTGAAGAATCCAAATCCTTTGAAGGATGATGAAGCCTCTGCTTTGCTTGATGCTGCTGTGTTGGTTTATTGTTTTGTTCTGGGGTAGTTTATGTTGTAATCCACCCTTAGATTAAATCTCAAAGCAATTAGCATCTCAGGTTTTAATAAAACAGAGTGTTTTTTCAAACTAAGTTGAAACAACCGATTGTTCTATCGAAACAACCGATTGTTTATACTTAGATGTTTTGAGAAAATTTGAAAACTGTTTTTGAATGGAGAAAACTGTTAAGTGACAAAACAACCAATTGATTCGAGGAAACAACCGATTGTTTGTTTTGGAACCTTAGCAGAAAAACTGTTTTCTTTGACTGAGCTTTAAATGATTTGAAACTGAATACGCTCCAGTCATTAAATGCTTTGACCAATCTTTTTGAAAGCTTTTATGGGTTTGTTAAACAAACTTCTTTTTATATAATTCAAAAAATCTCTTTAAACAAAAAAAAAGAGAATGCTTTTGAAAAAAAAGTTTTACTAAGAGAGTTTTCAAAGTGCTGAGATTGCTTAAGAGCTAAAGAGATTGATCAAAGTGCTGGGATAGGTTTCTACTTGTATTGATTTCGGATCTTCATCTGTAACAAGTGTAATCTGTGTAAACTACTGAAACTTTTCTGTATTGTTGCTGAGATTGGCTGTGTGTTCTTGAGGTGTTCAAGATCAGCAATCTTAGTGTTGGCCAAGGAAAGTGTGTGTCTTGAGGTTTTCAAGGTCATTCTCTTGGTTGTTGTGTAAGTGATCAAGGTGTGATTGCTTAGTGGATTTCCTCAGGGTTCTGAGAAGACTGGATGTAGCTCTAGGTTGGAGTGAACCAGTATAAACATCTGTGTACAATCTCTCTATCCCTTACTCTTTAAATTCAGTTTGTTTGTTGTTTGCTGGTATAGACAACCGATTGTTTCGAAGAAACAACCGATTATTTTCCTGGCAGTGCTGTTTTGCTTGCTGTTTTGGCAAACTGAATTGCTTAATCATTTGATTTCTGAAAGATATTCATTCTAGCTTGTAAAAAGTTTGTGAAAACCTCTTTAAACAATTCACCCCCCCTCTAGTTTAAAGCCATCTTTCCTAACAAACCGAACTACCAGAACTTTAGCAATTGCAAACTTGTCTATTTCTACAGTGATTACCATCCTGAGCCGGGTCAATTGCAGTCAACTAATCGTCAATGAAGGTAATTGGGGGTATGTGTGGACATTTGTGCAAGGAAGTAGAGTAAACTGAATGAATAGCTAGAAGATGTTTCTTCCTGGCCAAATTTGGACATCCACCCCCTACGAAAACTCCTGCAATGTAGTTAATATCTTGGTTTGGTGTGCCAAGGGAAATGGGTCCAGCTATAGTGTTGATGACTTCGCGAACTCTTTGTCTTGTCCGATTGCCTCGTTCAGGGCTTTCACTTCGAGCATGAGTACGGTGTACTGGACTCTCACTTCGCTTTCTCGTTTCTTGATGATGATCGCTTTGTCGTTGGTAATCTCTTCGATACAGTCGGTCATCATCCCTAGAGGTACGACTGGTGCTTCTGGGGGGAGACCGTGAGGCAATCCTGGCCCTTTTGACAAATTGTCGGAGATGGCCAACTTGGATAAGTTCCTCTATCTTATCTTTCACTACTTGACACCCCTCTATCGTATGGCCGTAATTGCGATGGTACTGGCAATGTTTAGCAGTATCTGCATTCTTCGGTGTTTGGGCCTACTTCAGGGCTGGGATCAACTTAGCTTGTAGTGCTTCGTCTAAGACCCGACCTCTGGGAACAGTTAAAGGTGTGTAGTTGTTGAACCTTGGCATTCAGCCTCCACTATAGCGGTCAGTTCGCAGAGTCATCCGGTTGGGTTGATCTTTCTTTCTTTCTTTTTCCTTACTTTTGTCAATGTTTTTGGTAGTTCCAATTTCAGCTTGTTGATATTGCTGGTGGTAATCGATGTGTTCTTCTATCTGCATGAATTTAGTGGCTTGAGTTCTAAGTTTTTCCATGTTTTGCGGAGGTCTTTTAATAAGACTCTCTATGAATTGACTCTGTCGGATGGCCGAGACTAGATAATGTAGCGCTATATCCGGGTTCAGCTTTTTGATCCCCATGCATGCTTTGCTGAACCTGTCTAGAAAAGATCTTAGGGACTCACCCTTTTCTTATTTTACCATGAAAAGAGACATGGAGGACATGCGATGTGGTCGACTAGTCACGTACTGTGTGGCGAAATTTGTCGACAAAACATTGAAATCATCAATGGAGTTGGGAGGGAGTTCAGTGAACTAGCTGAGAGGTCCTTCCTAGAGCGAAGTGGGAAAAACCTTACACCAGACTGCCTTGTTAGTTGTATATAGCGTCATTTACGTCTTGAAAACATTCAAGTGCTCATTTGGATCAGTAGAACCATCATAAACTTTGATGGTAAGGCCTCTCCACTTGTCGGGGAGTGGAGCGTTAATAATTTCATCGGTAAATGAGTGACCTCGGACTTCCTTTTCCTTTTTCTGTACACCATCATTCCTGAAGCTTTGATGAGTTTGATGAGTGTGGTGGGTTTGGTGGGTTTGGTGAGTGGTGTGAGGCACTCGGGAGGCGGTCATTTAACCTCTTCTAGTTGTTTCATCAGCTTGGCATTTTGTTCCTCCAACATAGATATTTCCTCTTCCTGTTGACGCTTATCGTCTTCTTGACGTAGTTGGTCCTCGATCCCTTTTTTTCATAACTCCTCTCCATCTCAGCTTGGAGAGCTTGAATTATCGCCATCTGCTACTATGCCATGTTGTCGTTCATGTTGTTTCTTGTTGTTACCATCTTGCTTGAACGTGTGTTGGAGGTTGGAAGCTACCTCGACCCCGAGGTGGGCAGCAATTGTACCTGTATGGAAGGAGGGGCCCAGGCACTACCTGCTGCTGTGCGTAGAATTGCTTACGTATCAGTCTCCTTGTTCTCCCTGATCTCTCGAATGTTTCTCCTACTCGTCGGTCGGGTGTGGGGGGGGGGGACCTGCAAAAGGTACTCAGACGCTCAAGTAAGTGAGTGCTCTCAAGTGTAATGTGCTTAGTACTTGGAAAAACGTACCTTTTACTGGCTTGAGAGTTATATTTATAGAGTTACCTCATGGGCTTTGATCCCTATGGGCCTAGGATTGGTTGATGACATACTGGCATAGTGTATACCACGATATCAGGGAGCATATATCACGTTTGGATATATTTCCCAGATTCTTCGGAATGTGCATTGACTCCTTCAACTCCAAGTGTGACAGCTCATTTATTGTCATTCATGTAGGCGATATTCGGTTGACCATGTAGGCCAAAAAGGGGTCGTTCGATACCTACCGGTACAACATCCAGTCCCTAGAAACCACTGGGTATTCCACTATCTGACCAACAACAGATTACAAACAACACACAGCTACAAAGAGGTGATCTTGACCACTCAAGAACACACACCCTCTTTGATTTACCACACACACACAGTCAGAACACCATTTAACCTTACAGTACCTACAGCTTATAGATATACAACTTTGAAAACAATTACAAAAGTGAATAGAATAGATTACACCTGATATAGGAAATCACAGTTGATCCTAATCCACTCTTAAACCAATGCAAAGCCAAGACAGTCTTGCAATCTTGAATCCAATCTTTCACAAAAGTGTTTCTAAATCTCTCTTTTTATATTTTGAAATAGGAAGGTGTACTGACCAGACATCGGTCATCGGCAACAGACGTTGGATATCGGTGTTGGCCACGTAAGTGGGCCCCAGATATAGTAATAAGATATCATCCAGAACAAGAAAGACCTAAATTCATGAGAGGATTTATGCATGTGGTGCGTATAACTTGTTCAGGGCTAGCACGAGTAAGTATTCCCTGGAGGCACTAAGACCTATGAGGGTTAGGGTTTCCAGAGAAGGCAGCATGCATGGCACGTGAAACCACCTGTGATAGAAGGAGCCACCACCTACCTTTGAAGTCAACGACGACTGAGTCAATCGGTGACAACATTTGGCACCCACCATGGGGCCCGATAAAACAAGGTCCGATCCACAGTTGTGATCAAAGCTACCAAGCGACATGAGGAATACTAGGCAAGGCGCTGTTGGAAGGGACAAAGATGATCATGTAACCATGCAGGAACTCATAGAGACTATCCGCAACCTTCAGCAGGCATTTGCGGCATCCAGGGCTGACCAGGAGAGGGTTCTGGCTAAGGTTCATGCTGAACAGACCCTCAGATAGGATCAGTTTAGGGCCGAACTGGACGAATCGTTGGCAACCAATGAAGAATTGCGCAGGGCCAACGAGGAGATTAGAAGGGGAGTGGAAGAGCGCGTGACTGGAGAGGCAGGTGCATCCACCCCGATTAGGGCACGTCCCATGCCCTTCTCCTAGACGATCATGGAGGCAGTGATACCAGCAATTTTCATGATCCCAAAAATCACCGTTACAGGTGTCGAAGACCCAGAGGCCCATATCACGGCCTTCCACACACAGATGATGATCTTGGGAGGAACCGACGCCATGCACTGTAAGTTGTTTATGGGAACATTTTTAGGAACGATGTTGGACTGGTTCATTAGCCTCCCCGATGGACACATCACATCGTTTGATCAGTTCTTGATGCTATTCAAGGAGCAATTCATCATCAACCAGGCTCCCCCTCCCGTTTCCTTCGATCTTTTTGATGTGAAGCAATATCAGGGAGAACCGTTGAAGGACTTCCTGAACCAGTTTGGGGTGCTCATGGTGAAACTGCACACCAAAGACGAGGCTATGATGGTGCACGCCTTTGAGAAGGAGGAGTTTTGCACTCTGTTCGAATTTCATTTATCATTTTTTTTGTATTTTGAATTTTGATGTGCTTTTTTTTGTCACTTTTTCTCAACACATCAAACTACTCAAATCCAAAATTTCAGAATTTTGCACCAAAAAATGTAATTTCTAGGAACGATTCCAGCCAGCACAGTAGCAGTGAAAACAGAGAAATCCTAACTTGGAATTAGAAAACGGTAAAGAAACTTCAAAAACACAATGGAAATGATTGGAAACGAACTTGTATGGAACTAACACACAAGTATAAACTCAAATATGAAAATATAAAAGGCACCAAAGCTTCAAAAACAGAAATATAAACTGCACTCAAAACAAAATCAAGCAACCAAATCAACAATAAATTTAAAGTTCTATTGTATGCACTCCTTCACTTGTAGCTCCTTTGTGTATATTTGTGTACTTTTCAATAAGGTTGTTGTTGTCCCTTGCTTTGTCTCCTTAGGTTATTCAACCATAAATCTTTAATCCAGGTCCTCTTGAGTGATATGGCTTTCACCAAAATAAAATTTTAGCTCCACACTCACCAAAGAACTTTTTAGGTCAAATCCACCAAAGAGAGGTCAAGCAAGTTTTAAAGCAACAAAACTCAAATTTAAAATCAATGACTACTACAAATGGAGTTGATATTTGACAAGACTTGAAAGAGTATTCAATAAAATTTGACAAGCAAAAAAATTAAGGCACACAAGAAAAGGTAGCACACAAAGTGGAATCCTAGTGAATGGAACTAGAATAGATGAATAAAACCAAAACAGCACTACAAAAATTTTTTGTGTAAATTTTTCACAACTTTCCAAATTTATGCTGGATAGAATACTTCAAATTTGAGCTTGAAATTTTAACCATAGAAACTTCAATTTTTTATCTCAAAATAGGCCTTGTAATTTCACCAAAACAGTGAGCCAAATAATTGTAATAACTTTTCCAAAATCACTGCCGCGTCAGCATTTTTTCAAGGTCAATATTTTTGCACTCTGTTCGTATTTCATTTATCATTTTTTTTGTATTTTGAATTTTGATGTGCTTTTTTTTATAATTTTTCTCAACACATCAAACTACTCAAATCCAAAATTTCAGAATTTTGCACCAAAAAATGTAATTTCTGGGAACGATTCCAGCCAGCACAGTAGCAGTGAAAACAGAGAAATCCTAACTTGGAATTAGAAAACGGTAAAGAAACTTCAAAAACACAATGGAAATGATTGGAAACGAACTTGTATGGAACTAACACACAAGTATGAACTCAAATATGAAAATATAAAAGGCACCAAAGCTTCAAAAACAGAAATATAAACTGCACTCAAAACAAAATCAAGCAACCAAATCAACAATAAATTTAAAGTTCTATTCTATGCACTCCTTCACTTGTAGCTCTTTTGTGTATATTTGTGTATTTTTCAATGAAGTTGCTGCTGTCCCTTGCTTTGTCTCCTTAGGTTATTCAACCTTTAATCTTTAATCCAACTACTCTTTAGTGATATGGCTTTCACCAAAACAAAATTTTAGCTCCACACTCACCAAAGCACTTTTTAGGTCAAATCCACCATAGAAAGGTCAAGCAAGTTTTAAAGCAACAAAACTCAAATTTAAAATCAATGACTACTACAAATGGAGTTGATATTTGACAAGACTTGAAATTGTATTCAATAAAATTTGACAAGCAAAAAAATTAAGGCACACAAGAAAAGGTAGCACATAAAGTGGAATCCTAGTTGGTCTTGCCGGTTGACTCGCCTATCGGTTGACTCCACGACACTCACACGCCTTCTTCCTCACGTTCTGTTGTGCCTGGTTCTGTTTACGATTTTTGCATTTTAGGGTTTCTATTCTTCTTTTCTGCGTTCCTTCTTCTTTTGAGTCTTTGTCAGCCATAGTTTCGTCATCATTTTCTTCTAAAACCCTTTTCCTTCTTCCTGCCTCTCATTTCTTTTAGATTCGAGATGGCCAGAACCAAAACCACCTCCAACCCTCCTCCATCCATAGCGGTTGATTACAGGGCCCTCTACCCCTAGGCTTCTGAGGATCTCCTCGCTGAGACCTCCAAACTCACCTCCACTGAAGATTGGAGGAAGCACAAGGATGATGAAAACGAGATTAAAGGGCGTGTCTTTGGCAGGGAGAGCGACGCGTACATCTCAGTGCGTCCTTGCACCGAAGGTGAACCTGTCTGCACCGACGAGCGATGCAATGGCGGGGAGCCTTTCTTCTTCTTCTATGCCACTGTGTTCAAACGAGTTAAAGTTCGCCTTCCTTTCACCGGGTTCGAGAGGGCCTTGCTCACGAAACTGAACGTGGCACCTGCCAAGCTGCACCCCAACAGCTGGGCCTTCATCAAGGCCTTCTGTAACATCCCGCAAAATAAAACCATACATACATGTATAATGAAAATAAAGGTAAACAAATAATATTGAAGAGTACATGATATTATATATATAAGGAATGAAGTTGCTCCTCTTAGGGAGTTAAATACATAACCAGGTCAAATGTTTTCAAAATTTAAAACGAAATTCAACCAAATACAACAAGACCGGCGATCTCCATTCATGAACCGGCGATCTGTAACAGAAGGCCCAAAACAGCCGATCTGCTATCAGGACAGAAAAACAGGCGATCACCCGATGGAGGCATAAACAGGCGATCACCCGATAGAGACGGAAACAGGCGATCTCCTTCCGGCGACCACTCACTGAGGAGCTCTACTCCCTGGAAGATCATCTGCTCCCGTGTAAAATACACGATCATCACAGTTTTTAAGAGAAAACAGCCACAGAGCAATACAAAATAAAGGGTAAGCTAGATATTTTTAAAGAGAATTTAGATATGAAACTTTAAAATCAAGATAAAACAAATTTCAGATACCCACGTAAAACTATCAATTTCTCATTCATATCACACAGCCATCAAGAAATCACATATTTCCCAATTTCCTCAAGAGTCGTTCAGTTCACATAATTCCATCAAGTGTCTATCAATTTTCAATGTTTCTCATTTCTCACGTCAGACTTCCACTGACTCATCATACAAGACACTTGACACTACTTCCGGAAGACTCATGCATTGAACTTAGCATCCAGAGACCTGCACCTGTCATACTTCATTGCTGTAAAGTTCCCACAGCTGTGCACATAACCATAATCTCAATATCATCACTCTCATAGTATGACAGGGTTAATCCATATAACAGGCTGAGCTCGTTCCCTCTTGAACAACTCACCCATACGTATGAACCTCCTTCGACTCTTACCAACTGAATAACTTCCTCTATATGATTCCATTATCTCAGCAGAGTCAGGATCGCCTCATTCACAGGATACTCACAGATCAATACACTTCATAACCAAATCTCAACACGGTATTTCCTTTCCTGAAAATACTATGTCTTGATCCCACATTCACGACATTCAAAACATCATACCACTCAAATGAATGATTCAAATCACAGCAACAATCATTTCAAAGGTTCAAACTTTCGAATATCACATTTATATCACATTTAAATCCAAAGCAGCTTCAAACAACATCAAAAACAGGGAGTTCGCAAAACAACGCCAAAACCGGCGATCTGGTTCAAAAACAGGGTATTTCGAAGTCTGTATTTAAAAACCGGCGACCACGTCGCCCAAACACATGGAACAGAGCATTCACGCAGATGCAAACGAAACCGGCGACCACGTCGCCCTCATTTCAGAAATAACTAAACTATAGCTTGTAATGAAAATGAAGTCTAGCTTCCCTTACCTGGACTAGCGCAAAACTCCAAGAGCTCCGAAACCCAACGAAGCTTAAAGATGCTTTCACTCTGTTTTAGTGTCCCGGTCTGGAGGAACTTGCAGAGAACCTCCCAAGTGCTCTAAGGGTAGTCGTTGCTCGTCGTACTGGTGCTTGGGGAATGCCTGAATCGCAGCGTGAAGGAGAGGAAGGAGAAGGAGCCAACTCTAATTCTCTAAATCACTTCCTAACCACCAACGTCTCTTACCTCTCAGGAGTGAGTTTAAATCTAAGCCAACTTGCCCAGGAATGCCGCTGCCTCCACCCACTCTGCAGGAAAGGTTGCGTGTACGCTTCCCTGAACAGTACGACTACGCATGCCTCTGCGCAGGCTAACACTCTGAGGTCACTATTCTGAACCACCCTTTTTGTCTACGTGTCGCGCGTGCAGTACGTCTGATGCTGAGAGCCTGGGTCCCACTTTACTCTGTGTGAAACTCGACGTCGCGCGATAACTTTCCACCGCTGACTCATCCTGGCGAACGACCGATGTCTCCCTCGCCCTGGAAGACGACCGATGTATCCCTCGCCCTGGAAGACGACCGATGACTCTCTTGGGAGACGACCGATGTCTATGCCTCGCGCCCTGGCGCTCATGTGTAGCAGGCGACCGGCGATCATGTACTACTAATCTACACTTTTCTTCCTTTACTCTTCTTGATCCACACGTCATCCGACCGACCTCTACCAGCTGACCCCAGATCTTGGGCGACGTCCGAGGTCCGACTACTACGAAACTTCATTTACCAGCTCTTTGTATTTTAAATAATAACATCTTCTGGAATTATTTAAATATACCACTTTCATTCCAATTCAATTTTACAGGTCCTTACACCTTCTCCATTCTTTGCAACAACCTAGGGTTCACTCCATCGGTAGATGTATTCCCATACTTCTTTGAGGCGAAGAGCCTTGGGAAAAGGCTTTGGGTAAGCCTTAACGGAGTGGTTGGGAGGGTCCTGCTCACCCTCTTCTCTCAATCATATAAGGGCTTGAAGGGGAAGTTCTTCCGAGTCTGCTGCAGCTCCTACGACTCCACCATGCTCGATGGTTTCCCACTATATTGGGTGGAGAAGTTGAAGTTCAAGAAGCCCCGCGGACTCGAAGAGCTGACGCCCTTTGACCGAGAAGTGTGCCAAACACTCTCCAACTGGGGCGTGGTGTTCGACACCACCCAGCTGATTAGGCACGAATATGATGCCGAGACTCTCAGCGTTTACCTTGGTACATTGTCTTTTCTCGTTTCTACTTGCTTCTGTGTTTTGCGCTTCACCCTTCCTTGTTTCACACTGCAGGTATGGTGTTAGACGCTGAGAAGAAGAAAAGGCTGGCTGATGTGCTGAGTCGCCGTACTGCGGGTGGCTCCTGTAACGCCCCTCAATATCTTATTCTTATTTATATAATAAAATAAAGGTAAAACAATAATATCAAAATTAATATATGAATATATAATAAAATACATCCATCAGTACATTGTATTTCAAAATAATATCCCTTCTCTAGGGAATTTTAATACATAACCATCCAGTTTCAAAATAAAATAAACTACAGCACAAGAACAGGCGATCTCCTTGTCCATCCACTCACTGAGGAGCTCCACTGCCTGCAACATCATCTGCTCCCGTGTAAATTACACACGATCATCACAGTTTTAAAGAAAACAAACACAAAACAAAACGCAGGGGTAAACTAGATATTTTTAAAAACTAACTTTAAATATGAAACTTTAAAATCAACATAACCAGCTTCTAAACATCCACATAATCAGCAATATTCACAATTTCATAACTTCATCACGTGTCTATCATTTTTCAATATTTCTCTTTCTCACGTCAGACTTCCACTGACTCATCACACATAGACACTTGACACTACTTTCGGAAGACTCGTGCATTGACTAGACTCAGAGATATGCACCTGTCATACTACATTGCTGTAAAGTTCCCAAGCTATGCGCATAAACATAATCTCAATCTCATCACTCTCCTAGTATGACAGGGTTAATCCATACAACAGGTCAAGTAGTTATCTTTCAAACCACTTACCCATACATATGAACCTCCATCGACTCTCAACGCCTGAATAACTTCATCTATATGATTCCATTATATCAGGAGAGTCAGGATATCTCATTATAGAAATCACCGATCAATGCACATTCTACAAAATCTTACACGGTATTTTCTTTCCTGAAAATACTATGCCTTGATTCCACATTCACAACATTCAACACATCATATAACACTTAAATCAACGATTCCAATCACAGCAACAATCATTCAAAGGTTCAGATTTTCGAATATCACATTTCAATCTCAAACAGTTTCAAACGACACTAAAACAGGGGAGTTCGAAATCAACATTAAAACTGGCGATCACGTCCAAAAACAGGGGATTATGCAATAACATTTGAAACCGGCGACCTCATCGCCCCAGCATCAAAATCTTCTAGCTTAAGGTTTTCTTGAAAATAAAGCTAGCTTCCCTTACCTGGACTTGAGCCGATCTCACTAAGAGTTCCAAACCCACCGAGAACTCAAGGATGCCTTAACTCTGTTTTAGGGCCTTAAGCAGAAAACTTGCAGGGCACAACGTCAGGAATCCAGGGGCAGTCGCCGATCTTCAACTGGTTCGCTAGGACGTCTAAATGCAGGGAGAAGGAGAGGAAAGAAACAGGGAACCAAAGCTAACTCACTCACTCACTCTCGAACCACAGCAACTTCCACTGCCTCTCAGGAGTGAGTTTTGAATCTAAACCAACTTGCCCAGAAATGCCGCTACTACCTCCCACACTTCCTTGAACAGTATGACCACGTGGGTTTCTGCGCATACCAACTCTCTAATGCTAACTATTCTGAAACACCCTTTCTGTCTACGTGTCGCGCATGCAGAACGCTCATGCTGGGAGCCTGGGTCCCACCTTATCTGTGTGAAACACGACATCGCACGATAACCTTCCACCGATGACTGCTCGCGCGATGACTATGCCTCTCATACCGGCGATGACCGATTCCTCTTCCTGACGGACGACCGATTCCTCACCCTGGCAGACAACCGATGTCTCACCCTGGCAGACAACCGATGTCTCACCCTGGCAGACAACCGATGTCTCACCCTGGCAGACAACCGATGTCTCACCCTGGCAGACAACCGATGTCTCACCCTGGCAGACCACCGATGTCTCACCCTGGCAGACAACCGATGTCTCACCCTGGTAGACAACCGATGTGTCTCCCATCCTGGTTGATGACCGATGTTCCTCTCATCCTGTTGGCGATCTCTTATCGCCCTTGTGTGTGACGAGGACACATCGCCCCACTCTGGTCACCGATGTCACATCGTCACACCTTGCTGAAGGTTCATCCTCCCATTCCTCTAAGTTTGTGTTATCACGGTTCACACTACTCATGGTGGCAGACATGCCACCTATCTTCTATATCACTCATCTTCTGTATTTAGACCACATACTAAGTGCTTACCAAGTCTTCTCGAATACACGGCGATGTGCTCTTTTCGGTGATCATGTACACCATAGGCTATTGGCGATTTCATATGGGGGAAGTCGGAGGCCGCCGCCTTCTTCAAAAACGGCGATCTCCTTGACTTCTAAGCTACACCTTCCTTTCTGTTACCCTTCTTGATTCACGTGTCTCCCCCCCTTCAAGCACGCCCACGTGATTACCTCACGATGAAGTCATCGCACCTGACTACTTGGTTAGTACACTAGTCAACCGATCGACCTCTACCAGCTGACCCCAGACCTTGGGCGACGTCCGAGGTCTGACCACTGTGGTATTTTCTATTTTTATGTCCTTTTTATTTTAAATAATAACATACCCAGAAATTATTTAAAATCTATCACTTCTATTCCAAATAATTTATAGGTCCTTACAGCTCCAGCCCTGCTGGCCCTTCATCGCCTACTGTGGCTGCCCCAGAACCAACTACTGAGAAATCAAAGAGGGCAGCCCCAGTGGAAATCTCTGAGGACGAAGACACCTGCTCTGGCCTCGTCTTCAAGAGGAAGAGGGTGGAGGTTGCCGTAGAGGTCTCCTCCGCAACAGAGGGGCAACCTCCCTCCTTCATGGAGCACCCTGCCAGTGCTTTATGTCCCCATGAGCCAATCTTAACACTCGAGGGTGGAGGGGAGAGTGCCCCTTCAACCAGCCAAATGCCTCCTGCTCTCGAGCTACCTCCCCTTCTCCAGCGAGCTCTTGCGCAGATGCCTGGCCAAGCTGCCATGGAGGCCATGGACGAGAACTCCTTGGGGGACCTCATCAGCCATGGCCTTGGGGAGTTCCTTGCTGCTTCTAATTTCCTCCTGGTCAAGAACAGCGCAGAGGCAGAGCTGCTACAGAAGGGTGCCAAACTGGAGAAAGAGTTGGAGCAGAAAGATCTCCAACTCCATCAAGCGACCAAGCGCTAGACTGCCCTGAACCAGGAGTTGGGCAGCCTCCTCCAGTCTGAGAAGGAGACTAAGAAGCTCCTCTTCTCCAAGGGGCAAGAGGCCCTCCAGCTTGAGGCCAAGATACTCCCCCTCCGCAACAGAATTATTGAATTGGAAGAGCAATTGGAGGGGGCTCAAACCAAAATGACAGAGCTAGAGGAAAGGGCCATCAACCGAGAGGTTCAGCTGGGCAAGGTTGAGGAGGAACTTGCCCAACAAACTGAATTGCTGAAGAAGACTGAGGCGGAGCTCACTGAAGATGCCGCCGACGCCTACGGGGAGGGGTTTAGCGATGCCCTTGCTCAGTTTGCCTGCGTGCATCCTGAGATGGACCTCTCGCCCTTCTCCGTAACTTCGCAGGTGGTCGACGGGAAAATAGTGCCCAGATAGGTCTTCTAAGCAATTGTATCTCATAACTGAACTTCTTGTAACTAACCTCCATTATAATGTAAATAATTCATTTACTTGCCTTCATATTTGTTTGCCTTTGTATTCTACTTTGTTGTTGTTTAACTGTTTGATATGCTTGGTCGAACTCTCTACTCAGCATAGATTCAGACCACAAATAGCGCGCTTGACTCAGAATTACTATAGGTAGCACGCTTGACTTTGTTGAGCTGCTGTTGGCAAAACCTTATAAAAACTTCTTTCTCAAAACATGCCTCACCACCTCGACAGAGTTGATCTGTATGTGTTTAGCAATCAAGCTTTATATGGCCACTCATCACCCTTAGGCGAAGGTGAACCTTCCTGACAAACCTTCTGCTTGAATAGAGGACTTCCTCCTCGACGAGGAGGTGCCTTGTGCAAACTCACTTTCTAATCGTCGAGACTCTAACCTCACCCGAAAGATTCAATCTGACCCCTAATCGCCATGGGCGAGAGAGGATTTCACGGGTTGTAACATCCCGCCAAATCCTTTTCATATTTATATAATGAAATAAAGGTAAAACCATAATATCGAAGTGAACATATATATATATAATGAAATTTCTCCTCACAAGGAGTTTAATACATATCCAGTCAGTTTCCAAAACTTAAACAAAATACAGCAAAATAGAAAACAAGCGATCTCCTAACAGAAACAAAAAACAGGCGACTTCCTTCCGGCGACCACTCACTGAGGAGCTCTACTTCCTGCAACATCATCTGCTCCCGTGTAAATTATACACGATCATCACAGGTTTAAGAAAACATCCACAAAACAAAAACGCAAGGTAAGCTAGATATTTTTAAAGAGAATTTAGATATGAAACTTAAAAATCCAGATAAAACAAATTTAAGACACCCACGTAAAAACCATCAACTTTCTCATTCCCTTCACATGACCATCAAGTAATCACATATTTCACAATTTCCTCAAGAGTCGTTCATAACCATTTGTTCTTCTTGAAATATGAGGTAAAAAGGTGGTGGAAGCTATGGATGATATGGGTCAAGGATGGCTCATATAGAGCTATGGGTTCCTTGTAGGTGCATGAAAGGTGTGGAGAGTGATAGGTTAGGCCAAATCACTTGGAGGAAGGTGAAGATGAAGATCAAAGTGTCTAACCTAGAGAGACTAGACAAAGAGTAGAAGCTAGCATTGGCAGCATTTACTCATATAAATTGATCTTAAAAAACATGAGCCAAAGCACCCTATTTATAGGAGATGGTGCCTTGGAGAGTAAGGAGAAAGGGTAGGATGGGGAATACATAAAAGAGGGGGCTGCTAGGGTGTTGACTAAAGGTCAATGCAGCCCCTTAGCATGCTTCTAGAAGGTAGGGCTACATTCCTACCCTAAAAGGCCTAGGTACAAGCTAAATTGTTAAATACACCCCCTATTATGCTAAATGAACCCTACTCTACTGAAATTACAAATAAACTGAAATTAATTGATGCTCAGCTCCCATGGCTTGGGCTCTACTCCTTGTGGTCCTTTGAGGGGTCTTTGAATATGTAAAGAAAAGTTTCTCTGCCATCAGTAGCAGAGTCTCAATCTTCTTAAATACTCTTTTCCATGGACCTAGTTGTTGGGCCTAAGCTTGGGCTTAGGCTTGGGCTTGGGCCTCTTCCATCATTCTTCATCCCACTATGTTACGTCCAAGGTATCACCTCCACATGACTTGGTGACGTCGGTAGCTTCACATTTCCAAGAATAGATCAGCACTACTCCTCGTGCGCCCATGCATGCAACACTAAGGACGATTTCTTATGCTCAAGCATAGAGCTTCGCATGCACAGCGTATCTGCTGAATCAACGCTGTGCATGCGAAGCTCTATGCTTGAGCATAAGAAATCGTCCTTAGTGTTGCATGCATGGGCGCACGAGGAGTAGTGCTGATCTATTCTTGGAAATGTGAAGCTACCGACGTCACCAAGTCATGTGGAGGTGATACCTTGGACGTAACATAGTGGGATGAAGAACCTTCAGCAAGGCGTGGCAATGTGTCATCAGTCATCGCCAGGGCAAGAGACATGCGGGCATCGCCAGGGCGCGAGACATGCGGACATCGCCAGGGCGAGAGGCATGCGGGCATCGCCAGGGCGCGAGACATGCAGGCATCGCCAGGGCGCGAGACGTTCGGGCATCGCCAAGGCGCGAGACATGCGGGCATCGCCAGGGATAGACATCGGTCGTCTTCCAGAGAGACATCGGTCGTCTTCCAGAGAGAGACATCGGTCGTCTTCCAGAGAGAGACATCAGTCGTCTTCCAGAGAGAGACATTGGTCGGTTTCCAGAGAGAGACATCGGTCGTCTTCCAGAGAGAGACATCGGTCGTCCGCCAGGATGAGTCATCGGTGGAAGGTTATCGCGCAATGTCATGTTTCACACAGATAAGGTGGGACCCAGGCTCCCAGCATGAGACGTCCTGCACGCGCGACACGTAGACAGAAAAGGGTGTTTCAAAATAGTTGGCATCAGAGAGTTGGTATGCGCGGAGACACACGGGGCCATACTGTTCAAGGAAGTGTGCACGCAAGCTTTCCTGCAGAATGGGTAGTGGCAGCGGCAATTGTGGACAAGTTGGTTTAGATTCAAAAACTCACTTCTGGGAGGCAAAGAACGTTGCTGTGGTTCCAGAGTGACAGAGTGAGTTCACCTTCATCCTTCTCTTTTCTCTCCTTCGCGCTGCGATTCAGGCATCCTCAAGCACCAGTACGACGAGCGACGACTGCCCTTGGACTCCTGGGAAGTTCTCTGCGAGTTTTCCGATCAGGACGCTAAAACAGAGTTCGGGTATCCTTAAGTTCGGTGGGTTAGAGCTCGTAGTGAGATTCTACGCAAGTCCAGGTAAGGGAAGCTAGCATTTTCGTTTATAAAAACTTTAGGCGAGTAGGTTCTGAAGGGAGGGCGACGTGGTCGCCGGTTTCATATTCTTTTTCACGATGCTCTGTTTTTATGTGTGGGGCGACGTGATCGCCGGTTTTAATGTCGTTTGAAACTGTTTGAGATTGAAATGTGATATTCGAAAATCTGAAGCTTGGAATGATTGTTGCTGTGATTGGAATCGTTCATTTAAGTGTTATATGATGTGTTGAATGTTGTGAATGTGGGATCAAGGCATAGTATTTTCAGGAAAGAAAATACCGTGTAAGATCGTGTAGGATGTGCATTGATCGGTGATTTCTATAATGAGATATCCTGACTCTCCTGATATAATGGAATCATATAGATGAAGTTATTCAGGCGTTGAGAGTCGATGGAGGTTCATACCTATGGGTGAGTTGTTTGAAAGAGAACGAGCTTGACCCGTTGTATGGATTAACCCTGTCATGCTAGGATAGTGATGATATTGAGATTCATTTATACGCTTGTGAATGTGTGTGATTTCACAGCGACCCTGTGAATGTGTGTGATTTCACAGTGGTGCAGTATGACAGGTGCAGATCTCTGAGTCTACTTGACCTGTTGTTTGAAAGATAACTACTTGACCTGTTGTATGGATTCACCCTGTCATACTAGGAGAGTGATGAGATTGAGATTATGTTGATGCGCATAGCTGTGGGAACTTTACAGCAATGTAGTATGACAGGTGCAGTTCTCTGAGTCTAGTCAATGCACGTGTCTTCCGGAAGTAGTGTCAAGTGTCTGTGTGTGATGAGTTAGTGGAAGTCTGACGTGAGAAATGAGAAACATTGAAATTGATAGACACTTGATGGATTATGTGAATTGAACGACTCTTGAGGAAATTATGAAAGATGTGATTACTTGATGGTCATGTGAAGGGAATGAGAAAGTTGATGGTTTTTACGTGGGTGTCTTAAATTTGTTTTATCTTGATTTTAAAGTTTCATATCTAAATTCTCTTTAAAATATCTAGCTTACCCTGCATTTTTTTGTGTGGATGTTTTCGTAAACCTGTGATGATCGTGTATAATTTACACAGGAGCAGATGATGTTGCAGGAAGTAGAGCTCCTCAGTGAGTGGTCGCCGGAAGGAGATCGCCTGTTTTCTGTTTCTGTTAGGAGATCGCCTGTTTTCTGTTTCTGTCAGGAGATCGCCTGTTTTCTATTTTGCTGTATTTTGTTTAAGTTTGGGAAACTGACTGGATATGTATTAAACTCCCTGTGAGGAGAAATTTCATTATATATATATATATATGTTCACTTAGATATTATTGTTTTACCTTTATTTCATTATATAAATATGAAAGGATTTGGCGGGATGTTACAGGAGCCATTCTTCTCTGTAGAAGATTAGGGAAAAAAAAACTATTATTCTCTACTCATATTCCTATAAAATGAACTTGATAAAGAATCAATTCATTTAGAAGACCACACTAGGTCTTACAAAGGCCAGCATCTCAAATCCATCTAGAATTTGAGTTTATCAGCAAGATCAATATACTTATTGATCCGGTCGGTCATCGGTAGTCTATGACGTCAGTAGCTGATGACGACGTGGGTCAGTCACAGAGTGACGCGTGGCACGAGAAAGCAGATGAACCAGGGTGGAGATCGTTCAAGAACGGCGATCAGTGGTGTAAGAACCTAGAAGTTTATATTGGAATAAAAGTGTTATATTATAAATAAATTCGAAGCACGTGTTTATTTAAATATAAAGGAAGGAATGTATAGCTGAGAAGCCTACGAGATCGCCGTTATTAAGCGGGTAGGCGATCTCCAACTTCTCTGGCACTTGAACGCCTATCGCCTAGCTTATGCTTGAACGCCTATCGCCTAGCTTATGCTTGAACGCCTATCGCCTGTGTGTACCTAGTAGCCTGTCGCCTAGAGTACACCTAATCGCCGAAACTACACTTAGTGTGTAGCCAAAATGTTGGATCAACCCTGGTACGTCCCAAAAGCCACGCGTATCAAGGTGTGGGTTAAACCTTGGATACGCTGGGCAGGCGAAGCTCTATACTTGAGCATAAGAGAATCATCCTTAACGTTACACGCTTGGGCGCACGAGGACTTGTGCTAATCAACTCTTGGAAGTGTGAAGCTACCGACGTCACCAAGCCTTGTGGAGAGAATACCTTGGATGTAACATAGTGGAATGAAGAACCTCCAGGGGGGAGTGGCGAGTGTCATCGGGCATCGCAGGGCGCGAGGCATGCTGCGGGGTGTGTCTTCGCGCGAGGGGTCATCGGTCGAGAGTCTTCGCGCGAGAGGTCATCGGTCGAGAGTCTTCGCGCGAGAGGTCATCGGTCGAGAGTCTTCGCGCGAGAGGTCATCGGTCGAGAGTCTTCGCGCGAGAGGTCATCGGTTGTTAACCTTCGCGCGAGAGGTCATCGGTTGTTAGCCTTCGCGCGAGAGGTCATCGGTTGTTAGCCTTCGCGCGAGAGGTCATCGGTTGTTAGCCTTCGCGCGAGAGGTCATCGGTGGATAGTCTTCGCGCCTGTGGTCATCGGTGAAAAGGTCATCGCGCTACGTTAAGTTATACACAGAGAACGTGGGACCCAGACATCCAGCATGAGACGTTCTGCACGCGCGCCACGTAGACGAAAAGGGTGGTTCAGAATAGTGACATCAGAATGTTGGCATGCGCGGGAGACACTCGCGGTCGTACTGTTCAGATCAGCCGTTGGCATGCACAAGAGACAACAATGGTAGTACTGTTCAGAGCAGTGGCTGGCATGCACAAACGACAAACAGTGGCAGTACTGTTCAGAGCAGTGGTTGGCATGCACCAGAGACAACAGTGGTCGTACTGTTCAGGGCAGTGGTTCTCAGACTTCTCTGCAGAGTGGGTGGTGGCAGCTGCTTTTGGTGGATAAGTGGTTTAAGATGCAGAAAGCCACTGCTCAGAGGGAAAAAACGTTGCAACATTCAAAGAGAGAAAGAGTGAGTTACCTCCTTCCTCTCCATTTCTCTCCTTCACACTGCGATTCTAGTACACCTTCACGCGGGAATACGACGAGCGACAGCCACCATTGGAGCACTTGGGTGGTTCTCTGCAAGCTCTTCAAAACCAGACACAAGAACAGAGTCAAGGCGTTCTTCAAGCTTCGTTGGATTTCGGAACTCCTGGTGTTTGCGCAAGTCCAGGTAAGGGAAGCTAGACCCCTTTTTCCATACGAGCCATAGCGTAGTCTTTCTGAAGTGAGGGCGACGTGGTCGCCATTTTCGTTTGTATCTGTGTGAAATGCCCTATGTTGTGTGCTTGGGCGACGTGGTCGCCGGTTTTAAACATAATCTTCGAAACACTCTGTTTTTGAACTAGATCGCCGGTTTTGGCGCTGTTTTACGAACTCCTCTGTTTTTGATACTGTTTTGAAACTACTTGAGATTTACATGAGATATTCGAAGATCTGAAGCTTTGAAATGTTTGTTTATGTGATTTGAATCATTTACTTGAGTGGTATGATGTGTTGAATGCTGTGAATGTGGGATCGAGGCATAGTATTTTCAGGAAAGGAAATACCGTGTTGAGATTGGTTAGGAAAGTGCATTGATCAGTGAGTAACCTGTTAATGAGACGATCCTGACTCTGCTGAGATAATGGAATCACGTAGATGAAGTTATTCAGTTGGTGAGAGTCGAAGGAGGTTCGTATGAATGGGCGAGTAGTTTGAAAAAGAATGGGCTCGACTGTTATACGAATTAACCTTGTCATGCTGTATGGTGATGTGTTGAGATTCATCGTATGCTTGTGAATGTGTGAGATTTCACGGCGACCCTGTGGATGTGTGAGATTCCACAGTGGGCAGTATGACAGGTGCATGTCTCTGGATACTAAGTTCAACGCACGAGTCAATCCGGAAGTAGTGTCAAGTGTCTTGTGTTGTGAGTCAGTGGAAAGTCTGACATGTGAAATGAGAAACTTGAATATTGATAGACACTTGATGCTGTATTGTGAAATAGAATGATTCTGAGGAAAGTTGTGAAGTTTATGATTTTTGGGCGATCAGGTGAAGGGATGAGCAGCTCTACGTTTTACATGGATAATCTTGAAACTTGTTTTACCTTAATTTTAATGTTCCTATTTAAACTCTCTTTAAAATGTCTAGCTTACCCTGTGGTGTTTCTTTGGTGTTGTGCTTGGTTCTCTTTAAAAACTGTGATGATCGTGTAATTGTTACACGGGAGCAGATGATCTTCCAGGAAGGAGAGCTCCTTAGTGAGTGGTCGCCGAGGGAGAGATCGCCGAGGGAGAGATCGCCGGTTTCTACCTCTCGGTGGTGATCGCCGGTTTTCGTGTCCTGATAGAAGATCGCCCGTTTTGAGGTCTTCTGTTAGAGATCGCCGTTTTAAAGTTGGAGATCGCCGTTTTCTTTTGAGACCGCCTGTCTTACTGCATTTCTTTTATTTTCGTAAAATCTTGCAAACATTTGATTTGGTTATGTATTAAACTCCCTAAGAGGAGTAACTTCATTTCTGATATATATATAAATACATATTATTTTGCACTCTTCAATATTATTTGGTTACACTTAATTTCAATTATACATGGATGTATGTATTATTTTGGCGGGATGTTACAAGTGGTCAGCTACCGAGTGACCACCACCAGAAGATCGGTTCCTACTTGAGCGCTTGGAAGCAGAGCGCGAGAAGTGATGAAGCACCGATCAGTCATCGGTGCGTGCAGGGTGATCAGTCATCGGTGCATGAAGAATGATCAGTCGTCAGGGGTTTCTTGCCAACACGTGTTAAACTGGGACCCAGGCTCCCAGCGAGAACGTTACTCAAGGACCTCGCCTGATTCCATAAGCAGAGCACAACAACGTGAAGAAGAGCCATCGGACATCGGCCAGGATGAGAGACACCTCGGTCATCGGTGTGTGTTGAGGTGACATCGGCCGCGCGATGTGAACAACGCAATCGATGATCAGTAAAGCGCCCAGAGGCAGGGAGTGGCCTTAGTCGCAAGACGACCACGCATGAAGATGAGAAGACGCAGTGAGGTGCGGAATCCTGCTAGGACGAGAACCCATCAAGGTTAGAGTCTCCCAGTGGGTTGCATGTCTGCCACGTGGATGGTGAAGATGTTCCCAGAGAATAGGTAGGGCAGATAGGCACAGAAGTCAAGGGGTACAGAGGTACCCACGTAGCCTCCCCTGTCAGACTTGGCACTCAAGTGAAGAAGGCTGGCACGCAAGGTAGTCCTGGGGAGTGGAAACGACAGTGCAGAGTAATTAAGTGGCCCTAGAGGTAGCCTGTAGGGGCTACGCGGGTTTATATGAGGAAGAAGAACACCAAACCAGGTATGCAGTCTTTCCCTCAGAATACAGAACACAAATCCAAGAGCACTCAGTTTTCGAATCAAAGAGGACTGAGGGCACACACACACGAGTCTCACACAGAGAGATCCGAGAGAGAGTTTTGGTGTTCCCGTTGTCTGACTTGAGCGTCGGAGCTACAACGGCCACTAGAGGCGCCGTCTGTGTGTTTTGCAGGCATCGTTCGGAGTCCGTTGAAGGTTCCTGGAGCCTCCTTGCAGAACGTGCGGCAGATAGAAAGCTAGACGAAGGAGTGACGAGGCGTTTTCCCCACGCTTGAGTCCGCGGTGAGATCACTTATCAAGCACATCACCAAAACAGCTACTGGTATAAAACCGTCAATTCCAACGACCACTTTCAATCAATACAAAAACACTCAATAAACTGAAATAAAACACACTAGAATTCAATATATGCTAAACATCAAACTTCCAGAATTTAAGATTGAGAATCATCCTAATCCAGTTATGAGTGTGCACCCTCACTACTTTATCAAGATCCTTTCATTCTTAATACTAAGATTTTCAGTTAGGGCATATATTCACTAAAGCACACACAAAATTTCAATACAAAAACGTTTGAAAACCTTTCACTATAGTTTTTTTTTATTTAAAACTCAAATAAATTTTATGAGCAGAAGAAACACAATGGATCCACAGCCCTCAGGTCATCCTAAGGACGAACTGCTCTGATACCATTAATGTAACATCCCGCCAAATCCTTTTCATATTTATATAATGAAATAAAGGTAAAACCATAATATCGAAGTGAACATATATATATATATATATATATATATATATATATATATATATATATATATATATATATAATGAAATTTCTCCTCACAGGGAGTTTAATACATATCCAGTTAGTTTCCAAAACTTAAACAAAATACAGCAAAATAGAAAACAGGCGATCTCCTAACAGAAACAGAAAACAGGCGACCTCCTTCCGGCGACCACTCACTGAGGAGCTCTACTTCCTGCAACATCATCTGCTCCCGTGTAAATTATACACGATCATCACAGGTTTAAGAAAACATCCACAAAACAAAAACGCAGGGTAAGCTAGATATTTTTAAAGAGAATTTAGATATGAAACTTAAAAATCAAGATAAAACAAATTTAAGACACCCACGTAAAAACCATCAACTTTCTCATTCCCTTCACATGACCATCAAGTAATCACATATTTCACAATTTCCTCAAGAGTCGTTCAATTCACATAATTCCATCAAGTGTCTATCAATTTCAATGTTTCTCATTTCTCACGTCAGACTTCCACTGACTCATCACACATAGACACTTGACACTACTTCTGGAAGACACATGCATTGACTAGACTCAGAGATCTGCACCTGTCATACTGCACCACTGTGAAATCACACACATTCACAGGGTCGCTGTGAAATCACACACATTCACAAGCGTATAAATGAATCTCAATATCATCACTATCCTAGCATGAGAGGGTTAATCCATACAACGGGTCAAGCTCGTTCTCTTTCAAACAACTCACCCATACATATGAACCTCCTTCGACTCTCAACGCCTGAATAACTTCATCTATATGATTCCATTATATCAGGAGAGTCAGGATATCTCATAATAAACGAATCACCGGTCAATGCACACTCTACACGATCTTACACGGTATTTTCTTTCCTGAAAATACTATGCCTTGATCCCACATTCACCACATTCCATACATCATACCACACATAAAGAACAATTCCATCATAGAATACTTTGAATCTTTTCTTAAACAACCCCACTCACAAAAACAAGCATACCACCGTTCAGGTTTTCGAATAGTGTACCGATCAGTCCTCGCCTATCACTTAGTCTCTTCGCTGAAACAAGTTAACAGCTTGAGACTGGGGGGCTTGTGTACTGGCCAGTCCTCGGAGGTCAGCTGGGCCCCACAGCATGGGCCAAAGCCACGTGGAGTAGACCCCGCAGGGGGGTATTGAACAGAGATGGGTGACGAGTCATCAGCCTACAGAGAGGGGTGATGAGTCATCAGCCTACAGAGATGGGTGACGAGTCATCAGCCTACAGAGAGGGGTGATGAGTCATCAGCCTACAGAGATGGGTGACGAGTCATCAGCCTACAGAGAGGGGTGACGAGTCATCAGCCTATAGAGACGGGTGAGTAGTCGTCAGATCACCAGGATGGGCAGAGGTGTCATCGTCACTCAGCAGGTCGAGGAGTCCTCGGCGACAGAGTGTGGCGAGGTGACATCGGCCTTGGGTGATTTGAACAGCGTAAACAGAACAGCTAAGATTGGTTCCCAGAGTGGGCCAATGACCAGTTAAATACCCAGAGTTAGGGAGAGGCCTGGATCACGAAGTGCTCATGCGGGTAGCAGGGAGAGCACAGTTGGGTGTAGAGTCCTGAGGGGATGAGTACACACCAGAACTAGGGTTTTCCCAGTAAAGCTACATGCATGGCACGTGAATAGTGAAGGCACTCCCAGAACAGGTGGCCCCAGAGACTAGGTGCACAAGGAGGCACCCAGGTGGTCACCCTGTTAGAGAGTTTGCACTCTAGAGAAGGAAACCTTATGTGCTAGATTACCCTAAGATTGGGTGATAACGGCGCAGGGGTATTCCCGTAAACCCTAAATATGGCTAGCAGCGCAGGAAACCCTAATTAGGGCTAGCGGCGCAGTAAACCCTAGACTATATAAGGGACAGTAAAATACTTCACAAAGGTACGCAGTTTCTAGTCCAAAACACAGAGAGAAACTCAATACACTTGGTGTTCCTTGCCTTACACTGACTTGAGCGTCGGAGTGCAAACGGCCTCTAGGGCGCCCCCTTTCTCTTTTGCAGGTGCAGATTGCTTCGAAAGAACCAAGCACATATCAACGTGAGGAAGGAGGTGTGTGAGTGTCGTGAGTCAACCGACAGGCGGGTCAACCGGCAAGAACAGCTATATAATGGGGTAACGCCCAAGGTAAACACAGGTTCACGCACAGACACAGTTCTTTGCAAGCTTAGAGTTTCTTACACACTCTTAGCTTGAGATATCTTAGTTGTTTGATGTTTCTTGCCCTGTACTGACTTGAAAGTCGGAGTGAAATTATAGGTAGGGCCCCCTCTGTTTCAACGGAGCCACAGATCCATTGCGAGATAGAAGGAGCCACCGTCTACCTCAGAGTCAACGATGACGAAGTCAACCGGTGAGAACAATTTGGAAGGCTTTGTTCTCCATTGACGTTTCCTTAAGCTTTCTTTTTGTGTTTACTGTACCTATCTTCATTATTCATCTCATATAATTGTGTTTTTTATCTTGGACCTTTGGAAATGAACCTTCAAATATACTTAACACTTGTTAAGTTAATCTCCAGTGGGGATTTTCCTTAGGTGACTCACTTTAAATTTCTTAGAATCTTGATCCTAATTCTTAAAAAGTATCACAAAATTAATGAACCTAAAATGAACTCACATCACTATACTTCTAGGAAGCCCATGCAATCTAACAACTTCCATGATGAAGAGATTTGCAATATAAGTAGCATCGTCTACTTTGTGACATGGAATAAAATGAGCCATTTTAGAAAACCTATCCATCACCACAAAGATAGAGTCCATACCCTTAGATGTCTTGGGAAGACATAAAATGAAATCCATAAAGATGTCTACCCAAGGCATTTTTGGGATGGGAAGAGGGGTATATAAGCCATGGGGTTGTAACTTAGACTTAGCCTTCCTACATGCTGTGCATTTGTCACAAAAGCTATGTACGAATTTGAGCATGTAGGGCCAAAAGACATACTCACGCAAAGTTTTTAAGGTCTTAGCTACCCCAAAATGTCCCATAAGACCACCCTTATGTGCCTCTCTAACAAGAGATTGCCTCAAAGACCCTTAGGGGACACAAAGTCTTTTCCCTATAAAGAGAAAGCCATAATGTATAAAAAAGTCCTTGTATCCTCCCTTTGAGCACTCTTAATAGATGTGAGAGAATTCAAGGTCATCTTTATAGATTTCCTTTATGTGATCAAAGCCTAAGTATTTAGTATCCAAAATATTTAGCAAGGTATGCCTTCTTGAAAGAGCATCCGCAACCACATTTGTTTTACCTTGCTTATGTTTGATCACATAAGGAAATTGCTCAATGAATCCACCCATTTGGCATGTCTCTTGTTGAGCTTGCTTTGGCCCTTCAAATAATTAAGGGATTTATGATCACTATGTATCACAAATTCCTTTGGAAAAAGATAGTGTGGCCAATTTTGCAAGGATCTCACAAGAGCATAAAGTTCCTTATCATAGGTTGAGTAATTGAGATGACTCCCTGATGTGAGTTGAATTTTAGATGTTTTAATTTAAGGTGACACTTTACTTTAGGATTGAGATTTTAGGAGTTAATGGTGATGACCTTAGGAAAATTCTCACTGAACATAAGGAAGATGACCAAGGAAGCAAAAGACAAAGCACAAGGTGAACAGTCATCTCAGCAAACAATTCAAGACCCCACCAAGGATCACATGGACCTCACCAGAGCAGTTGGGCATAAACCAACACACCAACTATTCTTCCTTTTGGTCGTCTTATAAGATACAAATATGTTGTAAATAATTGGGCTCACTTCAGGGGTCCAAATAGCAAAGATAGGCTAGAATAGGTGCCTATAGCATAATAGGGGGTGTAGTTATCATTTTAGCTTGTTTCTAGCCCTTTAGGAAGGTTTTTTTACCTATTTTCTAGAAGGACAAACCTAAGATGCGGGATTGACTTAGTCAAACCCTAAAGGCAGCCCCCTTACACATTTACCATGCTACCCTTGCCCTTTTTGCCCACCAAGGCACCCATTCCTATAAATAGGGTGCCTTACTCCATGTGTTTACAAGTTGAAATTGAAGTAAAGTTACTATGCACAAATATTGTGTGAGCTTGAGTGAGTGTTACCTCCTCTTCCTTGGTCTTATCTTGATGAGAATGAAGCTCTGAAGTGGCGGCCTAGCACTTATATTGGTGGTTTCCACACATCAAGTGGCGTTGATGGAGATCAAGCTCAAGAGGACATGGAGGCCAAACATCACGAAGAAGAAGAGGTTGAGGACGTTCATGGAGATCAAAGTCAACCTCAAAGGATCACAAGAAGCATGTTCAAAATATTAGGAGCTAGGGGACGTTTATTTTCCCTTTTTGTAATTTCATTATGTGAAGGTGCTTAGAGGAAAACATGAGAAACCTCTTGTGTTAAAGCATCTTTAGGTTTTTTTAGTTAGGAGCATTAGGAGGGGGGTGTGTGAGTAAATAGGTGTAGAAGTTAAAATAGGAGGTGCCAAAGTGAGAAAAGAAATCACACCTTCCTCATGTCTTGTTAGGCGCCATTTTTCATTTGAATTTGGGGGGAATTTTGGTTTCTTTTAGCTTGCATTTCAGCACCTAAAAACTATAAATAGAGGTGCTGCCCCTTGTATATGCAGATTGGAAATTATTAGTAAGAAAACTCTACTCATTTTTTTGAGAGCATTTGTGAGCACTTGTGTGTCTCTTCTTCCTTGCTTCATCTTGAGAGCTCTTGGAACTCAAGTGGCAGCATCACACTCTTATCTTGAAGCAATCCAACCTTCAAGTGGCGAGATCATCTCCAAGTCTCCTCTTCATAAGTCTTCTAATCCATTCTCCATTCCATTTCCTATTTTGTTCTTATCTTGCAATTCTATTCGGTGTTTTTTGTTCCTATTTTCAAATCTGTCCAGCATTTTTTCATTTTCCAGCACTTATGTTCTGTTTCTTTTCCTTTTTCTTGTATTTCAATCGGTTCAATTTGACAATAGATGGAACGTCTAATTGAGATTGTGTTTTGGCATTAGTTTTGGTGAGTTCTTGTCTTAGAACATTGATCCAATTCTAAGAGAAAGTTCCTCTCATATGACCAACTCAAGATGTCTCCTAAGAATGTCAATAACTTTTCATATTATGTTCTTGAATTCACATCATGTGGTATCTAGAGTTTAGGTGTGTTCTTGTTTAATTTTTGAGTTGTGTTGCACTTTGATTCAAGAGCTCTATATTCTTGTGTTTACATTTCTGTTTTTAGGCTTATTTTGAGTTTTATTGCTGTTTTCTTATTTGTGCCTATCATATGTTTGAGTATTTTCCTTTTCGAATCTATAATAGTTTTGTCATTGTCTTGTTTTTCCATAATATGTCATCACTTCTTGTAGTACTTTTATTGCAATTTTTTGTTTCTTGCTTTGGTTTACATTCTGTTTTTTGAGTTTATTGTTTGATCCTTTGTGCATTTTCTGTTTTAGATTGAGTTCATACTTGTATTTTAGACCTATACAAGTTCTATGACACAATTTCCATTATGTCTTTGCTAGTTCATAATTCTGTTTTTCATTCCTCTTAGGCTTCCTCTGTTTCTGACAACAAATGCTTACTGTTTTTGCTTATTGCAATTGATTTACTCACTGGAAATTTCTGAAATTCTGGATTTATGATCCTCAAAGTGTTAGAAAAGAATAGAAAAATGAAGTACAATAAAATTCAAAGTACACAAAATATGATAAATAAAATACGAAAAGTGTACATTCCTGCCGAAAAAAATACGGTAATCGGGCAGCAATTTTAAAAAATTTATTTCTCTCAATCGGCTTACTGTTTTTACATAATTCCAGTGCCATTTTTGAGTTAACATCTTGAAGTTTGTGTGGTTAAAATTTGATAGTCCAGTTCGCTGTATATCTTTCCAGATCAATCAATGAATCTCACGCACAGTTTGCATAGAAATTTTTTTTTCCAGTAGCTAATTTTTGTTTTCTTCATCTACTCTAGTGCTTTTCTTTAAGTATTCTTTTGTGTGCCTACTTTCTCATTGAGTTCCTTCTTTTCTTGCTTGTCTTTTGTTCTCTATTCTTTGTGTTTGTCATCAATCTTGTATTCCTTTTGCATTGCCTTTCCTTCTTTATACCTTTTCTTGATTGTCTTTCTTCTTTCTTTGGTTTTGTGGTGTTGCCTTCAAAGATTGGTGTGCTTGCTGTGACATTTTTCATTTGAGGTTTCCAAGGCTTCAAGATCAGCTTGGTGAAAGGACCTTATTTTCTTTGAGAGTGACATTTTTCTTCCTCCATTCTCTTCGGCAGATTCATTACCACAGTTGCTGTTTTTGCAATTTTAATTCTTAACTTGTTTGCTGTTTTGGTACCTTTGCTGTTTTTATTTATTTTTAATTACAATGGCAGGATTTTCTAGTGATGCATCCTGCAAACAGCCCTCTCCTTCCAAGGCCTCACTCATTGGTGAATTACATGAGGCCCAAAGAACTATTAGACGCTTGGAAGAAAGGTTGCAAGCAATGGCATTGCAACAATCTAGGCCATCCCCTTCTATTCATGATGAACACCATTCCCCAAGGCATTCCACAAGAGCTTCATCCAATGACAATGGCCGTGAAGAGGATCATAGGAGAAGAAGAACTCCATCCCAAATGCATGGCCAAAGACATTACAATCAAGGGGAGAGACCTCACCATGGCAATGGCTACTACCAAGATGCAAAGGCTAGGCTACCTTCGGTCAAGCTTCCTTGTTTCAATGGCTCTAGTGATCCAAATGTATATTTAGATTGGGAAGCCAAGTGTGAGCAAATCTTTGAGATTCATGAGGTTCAAGAGGAGCACAAAATTAAGCTAGCTACATTAGAATTTAGTGATTATGCCATGAAATGGTGGCATGGACTTGTAAAGGACATTATATATCACAAGAGTCCTCCCGTGGACTCTTGGAACACTTTAAGATATCAAATGCGCGCTAGGTTTGTGCCTCCACATTTTAGGAAAGACCTTATGTTGAAACTCCAACGGTTTCAACAAGGCACGCTAAATGTGGATGAATATTTCAAGGAGCTTGAAACGCTTGTGCTTAAAATTGAGTTAGAAGAAAGTGAGGAGGCCATGATTGCTAGGTTTATTAGTGGACTTAGGAAGGATATTCAAGACATTGTGGAATTGCAAGAGTACTCATCATTGGGATCTTTAGTTCACTTAGCAATGAAGGTGGAAGCCCAACTTGCTAAGAAAAATTATTTTAAAAACTCTTCCAATGATGGCTACTATAACAAGTCTTGGAGAAATAAAAAATCTTTTTCAAAATTTCCTTCCCAAGATTCCTCTTTCAAACCCAAGGAATCTAAGCCATCTACTTCTAGGCCTAAGTCACCAATCAAAACGTCTAGTAAGAAATGCTTTAAGTGTTTGGGTTATGGTCATATTGCTTCAAATTGTCCTTCTTGATCTCGCCGCTGACTCGAGCGTGGGGAGAATGCCTCGTCACTCCTTCGTTTGACTTTCTATCTGCTGCGCGCTCTGCAAGGAGGCTCCAGGAACCTTCACCGGAACTCCGAATGGTGCCTGCAAAACACACAGACGGCGCCTCTAGCGGCCGTTGTAGCTCCGACGCTCAAGTCAGGCAACGGGAACACCAAAAGGTCTCTCTTAGGTTTCTCTGTGTGAGACCGTGTGTGTGTGCCCTCAGTCCCCTTTGATTCGAAGACTGAGTGCTCTTGGATTTGTGTTGTGTGTCTGAGGTAAAGATTGCCTACCTGGTTTAGTGTTCTTCTTCCTCATATAAACCCTGCGTAGCCCCTACAGGCTACCTCTAGGTTCACTTAATTACTCTGCAGTGCCGTTTCCACTCCCCAGGGTGCTTTGCGTGCCAACCTTCTTCACTTGAGTGCCAGGTCTGACAGGGGAGGCCGCGTGGGTACCTCTGGACCCCTCGACTTCTGTGCCTACCTGCCTTACCTATTCTCTGGGAACATCTTCACCATCCACGTGGCAGACATGCAACCCCGCTGGGAGATTCTAACTTTGATGGGTTCTCGTCCAGCAGGATTCTGCACTTAACTGAGTCTTCTCATCTTCATGCGTGGTCGTCTCACGACTAAGCCCATTCACTGTCTCTGGGCGCTTTGCTGATCATCGGTTGCGTTGTTCACATCGCGCGGCCGATGTCACCTCAACACACACCGATGACCGATGTGCTTCTTCACATCCTCGTGCTCTGCTTATGGAATCAGGCGAGGTCCTTGAGCAACGTTCTCGCTGGGAGCCTGGGTCCCAGTTTAACACGTGTTGTCAAGGAACCCCCGACGACTGATCATTCTCCATGCACCGATGACTGATCACAATGCATGTACCGATGACAGATCACTCTGAACGCACCGATGACTGATCGGTGCTTCGTCCCTTCTCGCGCTCTACTTCTAGGCGCTCAAGTAGGAACTGATCTGCTGGTGGCGGTCACTCGGTAGCTGACCACTGATCGCCGTTCTTGAACGATCTCCACCCTGGTTTATCTGCCTTCACGTGCCACGCGTCACTCTGTGATTGGCCCACATGGTCATCTGCTTCTGACGTCATCGCCTACCGATGACCGACCGGATCACAAGCCCCCCAGTCTCGAGCTGTGAACTTGTTCTCAGCGAAGAGACTAAGTGGTCTTCGTTGCCAAAGGGAAGAAGGAGCTCGAAGCTGATGTACCTGAGACCACGGCTGTTGGTGCTGAGGTTCTGATAGATGGGTTCCATGGGCTTGCAGCAGGTTCACTGTGTCCTACCAGACTCGGACTCTACCTAACCTAGCCTCCACCATTCAGTGGCCGATGGCAGGCTCATTCCTCCTCCTTGAGCTTCTTCCCTTGCCACTTCTCCTTGTGTGTAATTTCCCTGGCTGCTACGAGCTTGTATATAATCTTTTATGCATAAGTTCATGTTGGATGACTGACCTGATGGCGTCTAAATGTTTCGACTGATCGTCCAAGACCTTGTTTGGGCAAGCTTTCATACTAAGGGCTTTGCTACCGACCACCGACTAGCATGTTAGCGCACCACCGATCAGTCATCGCGCTTCATGCTTCGCATTACTTCCGCGTCACTCCAGCGCTAAGTGCATAGAGGACCCGACCTCTGAAGTTGATGCCTGTGTTTTGGGGAAGAGGACTGCTTCTTGATGACCCCTCTTGCCTTAGCCTCGCTGTAGGAAGTTGAGGTGAGGTCTTTCTCCTCTCGCCCCAGCTTCGCTGTAACAAGTCGAGGTGAGGACTTTTTATCTCGCCTCAGCCTCGCTGTATAAAGTCGAGGTGAGGACTTTCTCTGTAGTCTTAACCTTGCTGTATGGAGCAGAGGATAAGGACTTGGTTCCTTTGCCTCAACCTTGCCGTAAGGAGCAGAGGAAGAGGACTTTCTCTGCCTGCATCCCGCTGTACAAAGTCGAGGATGAGGACTTTCTCTCGCCTGCACCCCGCTGTACAAAGTCGAGGGTGAGGACTTTCTCTTGCCTGTACCCCGCTGTACAAAGTCGAGGATGAGGACTTTTCTCTGCCTGCACCCTGCTGTATAAAGTCGAGGGTGAGGACTTTTTCTGTTGCCTTAACCTTGCTGTATGAAGCAGAGGATAAGGACTTGGTTTTCTTGCCTCAACCTTGCTGCAAGAAGCAGAGGAAGAGGGCTTTCTTCACTGAGTGGGTGCATGCTCCCAGGGGAGCACCAGGGGTGGCTGTCTAAGCGCACTCGCCAGGCGCATCCCTGCCTGCATGGTATCACCGCACGCCCTTTGAGTGGGCAACTCCTCTTCTTCTGGTTTGGAATCATGCGGGGTGCATGCGTAACGCTCTCGCTGGGAGCCTGGGTCCCAGCTTAACACGTGTTAACAAGACCCCGATGACAAACCTTCTTCTGGAATCATGCGAGGTGCGTGCGTAACGCTCTCGCTGGGAACCTGGGTCCCAGCTTAACACGTGTTAGCACGACCCCGATGACCAGCCTTATTTTGGAATCATGCGTGGTGCATGCGTAACGCTCTCGCTGGGAACCTGGGTCCCAGCTTAACACGTGTTAACATGACCCCGATGACCAATGGACCGACCGAGTACTTACCCCGACATGCACCGACGGCTGATCTTGCTTTGGGTGCACCGACGACTGATCGAGCTCTGCTTCTTGGTGCTTAAACGCGAAGGTGATGTCTTGCTACGGGGAAGGAGAGTTCTACTTGTTGACCCCTCTCGCTTGCCCCGAGGTCATCGACCTTTAGGTCTGGTTCCTATTGGACGTTTCTCGAAATCTTCCCTTTCCTCTCTTGGTTTTACTAGAACTCCCGAGTTCCCAAATTTTGGCCACCTGCACTCACTCCTGGGGTGAGGAGAACATAGGTCAGTGGTCCGTACTCGCGCCTGGGGCGATCAGGCTCCAACTAATCCCTTGGACTTGTATTTGGGGCAAGCAGAACTTGAAACTGGGAAACATGTGCACACTTGACATACTGAAATCTTTTTTATTGGGTGGCCTCGTTAAAAACCCTCATTAGGGAAAAGAGTGCCCCCTGATTTGCTCAACTATTTAACAGTATATACATTGAGTGTGTTCAGTGCAAGAACGCATCTACCTTACAACTTAACAGAAGTAGAAACTTAAGTGTGTAGCGTTCCACGTCTATGGGATAGGTGCTCCATCCAGGGTCTCCAGCCGATAGGCTCCATTCTCCAGCGCCTCAACCGCTCTGTATGGGTCCTGGCGATGACCGACCTGGCGAGCACACCATTCTCCCAGCAACGACGAAAAGCTGTCCTTAACTTCAAACTTGTTCGCGCATCCCAAGTTCTCCATAAGCTCGCTGCTTCCCTTTCGTTACACCATCGCGAGGTGTGTTAAAGCGAACTGACTGGACTTCCTTGAACTTGTGTGGGAAACTCATGACTTCAAGCGCTTCTCCAACGGTTCATCCACTCTGGATGGGCGATTACCGACCTGGGATGCCTTACTCATGAGGGGTGATCACGCCCTTAGCTTCAGCTCCCACCTGAACTACCTGGGAGCCCCCCCAGTGTGGCATCTTCTATCATCTGACTTCCCCGAGCACAGGGATTTCATGCTGCTGATCGCCTGCCGGGGACCCCGAAAGGCGATCACCTTGTGTCCCTCGCAGGTAATCGGTCAGGAGTCCTGCTTTCACCAACTCAGCAAGTTGACGCCCCAACGCCAGGCATGTGTGGAGTGTGTGTCCATAAGCCTGATGGAACTCACACCACTTGTCCTTCCTCTTTCCAAGTACCATGTCAGCTTTCTCTGGTACTCGGAGTCTTGCAGCCACGGCAGGGATGGCGATCAGCTCTGCCAACTCTATCACGAAATCATACCTAGGGGGTGTGTTGTTCTCCCTTGCACGCCCCCTGGGCTGGTCCTTCCTGGGTGCATAGGGACGAGGCCTTCCCTGCGCTTTCCTCTCCTCCCTGGTCTCATACACCCGCACCTGCTGCTGTTGCTTCCCTTGACCTCCGCGCGGCTTCGTCGGCACAGTGCTGCCTCTCTTCTCAGAGACCTCCGTCTCTGCTACTATGTGCGCCACCGCTCGTCGCCGGATCTCAGCAAAGGTGGCGGGGTGGCTCCTTATGAGGGATTCACCGAAAGGACCAGGCAGCACGCCTTTCTTGAACACGTGCACTAACATGCTCTCGTCCTTGCTGGGCAATCTCACCACCTGCGCAGCGAAACGGTTGAGGAAGTCCTTCAGCGACTCCCCCTGGTACTGGCGCACGTCGAACAAGTCGTAAGTCACCACCGGCGGCGCTCTGTTGACTATATACTGCTCCATGAATAGCCTTGAGAACTGATGGAAGGAGGTGATGCGGCCCTCCGGCAAGCTCACGAACCACTCCATAGCCACTCCGCTCAACGTGCTCATAAACATTTTGCAGTATACTGCGTCTGAACCTCCAGACAGCATCATCTGAGTGTGGAAGGCTGTCAAATGTGCTTCTGGGTCTTCCACCCCCGTGAACGACGCCTTCACTCCCACTAGGTTGGGGGGCACCACCGTGTTCATGATCTCGGGGGAGAAGGGCATAGGAAATGCTCTAGGGGGCGACGGCGGCATCGACGTTCTGTCTTCGAATACGCGCTCGTTTTGCGCCTGCAATTCCCTACGCAACTCCTCGTTCACGCGGTTCAGCTCCTCGTTCCTGCTATGCGATGCAGTCAGCTCTGCATGCATCTTCTCTTGCTCAAGTCTCGATGCCGCGACGCTATCCTGCAACGCGCGCATCATCCCCATGACCTGCGCCATGGTCACAGTTTCTTCACCAGCAGGTGGTGGAGGTGTCGTTTGTCTGGTTCTTCTACTCATCTGTGCGATTTCTATCCTCGTTCTTGTGTATGGGGGCTTCGTTTTACTTTGGGCCCCACGGTGGGCGCCAAATGATCTCGCCGCTGACTCGAGCGTGGGGAGAATGCCTCGTCACTCCTTCGTTTGACTTTCTATCTGCTGCGCACTCTGCAAGGAGGCTCCAGGAACCTTCACCGGAACTCCGAATGGTGCCTGCAAAACAAACAGACGGCGCCTCTAGCGGCTGTTGTAGCTCCGACGCTCAAGTCAGGCAACGGGAACACCAAAAGGTCTCTCTTAGGTTTCTCTGTGTGAGACCGTGTGTGTGTGCCCTCAGTCCCCTTTGATTCGAAGACTGAGTGCTCTTGGATTTGTGTTGTGTGTCTGAGGTAAAGATTGCCTACCTGGTTTGGTGTTCTTCTTCCTCATATAAACCTTGCGTAGCCCCTACAGGCTACCTCTAGGTTCACTTAATTACTCTGCAGTGCCGTTTCCACTCCCCAGGGTGCTTTGCGTGCCAGCCTTTTTCACTTGAGTGCCAGGTCTGACAGGGGAGGCCGCGTGGGTACCTCTGGACCCCTCGACTTCTGTGCCTACCTGCCTTACCTATTCTCTGGGAACATCTTCACCATCCACGTGGCAGACATGCAACCCCGCTGGGAGATTCTAACTTTGATGGGTTCTCGTCCAGCAGGATTCTGCACTTAACTGAGTCTTCTCATCTTCATGCGTGGTCGTCTCGCGACTAAGCCCATTCACTGTCTCTGGGCGCTTTGCTGATCATCGGTTGCGTTGTTCACATCGCGCGGCCGATGTCACCTCAACACACACCGATGACCGACGTGCTTCTTCACATCCTCGTGCTCTGCTTGTGGAATCAGGCGAGGTCCTTGAGCAACGTTCTCGCTGGGAGCCTGGGTCCCAGTTTAACACGTGTTGTCAAGGAACCCCCGACGACTGATCATTCTCCATGCACCGATGATTGATCACAATGCATGTACCGATGACAGATCACTCTGAACGCACCGATGACTGATCGGTGCTTCGTCCCTTCTCGCGCTCTTCTTCTAGGCGCTCAAGTAGGAACTGATCTGCTGGTGGCGGTCACTCGGTAGCTGACCACTGATCGCCGTTCTTGAACGATCTCCACCCTGGTTTATCTGCCTTCACGTGCCACGCGTCACTCTGTGATTGGCCCACATGGTCATCTGCTTCTGACGTCATCGCCTACCGATGACCGACCGGATCACTTCTAAAAGGAACATGTACATGCATGATGGCATTATTATGAGTGAGCATGATTCGGATACACCTAGGCATTCTTCACATTCAAGTGCATCTAGTGGGAATGAGAGTGAGAGTCCCTTACAAGGAGACTTGTTGGTTGTGAGAAGACTTCTTGGTCAAGTTTCACAACCCTTTGATGAAAGTCAAAGGGCAAATATTTTTCATACAAGATGTCTTATTCAAAACAACATATGCTCCTTGATAGTGGATGGGGGTAGTTGTGCGAATGTAGCTAGTACAAGAGTTGTAGATAAGCTTGGCTTGCCTACCATCTCTCATAGCCAACCATATAAGTTGCAATGGCTTAGTGAAGTAGGGGAAATAGTTGTGAATAGGCAAGTCCTCATCCATTTCTCTATTGGAAAATACAAAGATGAGGTCTTGTGTGATGTTGTGCCCATGGAAGCCACACATGTGCTTTTGGGAAGGCCTTGGCAATATGATCGAAAAATTTTACATGATGGTTTTTCCAACAAAATTTCTTTTGATTTCCATGGTCACAAGATTACTCTAAAATCTCTCTCTCCTAGAGAAGTCCATGAGGACCAAATCTTAATGAAGAAAAAAAGGGAGAGTGAAAAAGAGGGACAAGATAAAAAAGATAAAAAGGGTAAGAGTTCCAAGCCTACACTCCTTGTGTCTAGGCATGAGCTTCATAGGGAATTAGTGGCACACCATCCTCTTTTCTTAGCCATCCCTAGAACTCTTAAGATAGAACCACTTGTTGATAGTCCTCATAGTTTGGAAAAGTTGGTAGAAGAGTTTCAAGATGTGTTTCAAGATCCTCCAAAAGGACTTCCACCTTTGCGAGGGATTGAGCACCAAATTGATTTGATACCGGGCTCTTCTTTACCAAATCGTCCAGCCTATAGGACCAATCCAAGTGAAACCATGGAAATTCGCCAGCAAGTAGAAGCTTTAATAGAGAAAGGGTGGGTCCAAGATAGTATGAGCCCGTGTGTTATGCCTGTCATCCTAGTGCCTAAGAAAGATGGATCATGGAGGATGTGTTCGGATTGTAGGGCCATAAACAACATAACAATTAAGTATAGGCATCCCATACCTAGGCTTGATGACTTGTTGGATGAGTTGCATGGTTCTAAAATATTTTCAAAGATTGATCTTAAAAGCGGCTACAATCAAATCCGTATCAAACCGGGTGATGAATGGAAGACGGCTTTTAAGACCAACTTTGGTCTCTATGAGTGGTTGGTTATGCCTTTTGGCTTGACCAATGCACCAAGTACTTTCATGCGCCTCATGCATCATGTGTTGAGACCTTTCATTGGTAAGTTTGTTGTTGTTTATTTTGATGATATTCTCATTTATAGCTTATCTTTGAATGAACATAGGTTGCATGTTAGGAAAGTTTTGGAAACCCTTAGGAAGGAACATTTGTATGCTAACCTTGCTAAATGTATGTTTGCTCTTGATCATATAGAATTCCTAGGGTTTGTTCTGAGTTGTAAGGGGGTCCATGTGGACCAAGCTAAGGTGGTGGCCATTCAAAATTGGCCTACACCTTCAAATATCAATGAAGTCCGAAGTTTCCATGGACTGGCATCTTTCTATAGACGCTTTGTACCTAACTTTGGTACAATAGCCGCACCACTCAATGACATAGTGAAAAAGGATGTGGTCTTTCAATGGGGAGAAGCACAACAACAAGCTTTTGAGATTTTAAAAGAAAGATTGACTAATGCTCCCATCTTGGCCCTTCCTAATTTCACTAAGACATTTGAGATAGAGTGTGATGCTTCCAATATAGGCATTGGGGTTGTCCTCCTTCAAGAGGGCCACCCCATAGCCTATTTTAGTGAGAAATTGAAAGGTAGTCATCTCAACTATTCTACCTATGATAAAGAGTTATATGCACTTGTTAGAGCTTTGCATACTTGGCAACATTATCTTTTTCCTAAAGAGTTTGTGATCCATAGTGATCATGAATCTCTTAAATATTTGAAAAGCCAAAACAAGCTCAACAAGAGGCATGCCAAATGGATAGAATTCCTTGAGCAATTTCCTTATGTGATCAAACACAAGCAAGGCAAAGTAAACATTGTGGCGGATGCCCTTTCTAGAAGATATACTTTGCTAAATATTTTAGGATCTCAATTTCTTGGCTTTGATCACATTAAGGATCTTTATCATGATGACCTTGATTTTTCTCAAATCTTTCAAGAGTGTCTTAAGGGAGGACACAAAGATTTTTTTATACAAAATGGTTTTCTTTTTAAAGGAAAACGTCTTTGTGTTCCTCATGGTTCTTGATCCGGTCGGTCATCAGTAGTTGATGACATCAGCAGCCGTTGACCACGTGGACCATGCACAGGGTGGCACGTGGTAGAAAGAACAAGTGAATCAGGGAGGAGATCACTCATAATGGTAATCGCCTATCGCCTGTGATGTTGAGTGATCGCCTGTCACCTTGAAGTGAGTACTCGCCAATCGGTTTGAGTATGAGTAATCGCCCATCGCCTTGAGGATGAGTAGTCGGTCATCGCCGGCATGGATGAGTAATCGCCCAGATTGCACATGATCGCCGCATGTGAAGGTTGGGAGATCAGATGGTCAACAAGTCGCCGAAAGAGCACATCGCCGGGTGCTTGAGAAGACTTGGTTGCGCCCAGAGTAGCCTGCGTACTAAGCTACTCCCTGTGTGGATAACTTAGTCGCAGGGGCACAGTGGAAGTAATGTTTCAGCTGCAGACAGTTCAGATGGTGACACGTGTACGTCCAGATGTCATCCACGTGTCAAGAGGAATAACCGTCAGGAGAGAGAAAGACTCAGGTATAAATACGAACTCTTAACAGAATTAGAGGAGAGTTTTTTCAGATCTTGCACCTGGCACACTTGAGAATTTGAGTCACACACGGGTCTCACAAAGAGATTCAGAGATAGTTTTAGTGTTCCTGTGCCTGACTTGAGCGTCGGAGCTACAACGGCCGCTAGAGGCGCCGTCTGTGTGTTTTGCAGGCAGCGTTTGGAGTTCCGGCAGTGGTTCTTGGAGCGTTCTTGCATAACAGAGGGCTAGGCGAAGGAGCGACGAGGCAGTCCTCCACGTTCGAGTCAAGCGGCAGGATCATTTGGCGCCGTCTGTGGGAACGTGTAAATCTGGTTCCCATCCACGTCACAGTTCTTGAAGTTTCTTGAGGTTTCTTGAAGTTTCTTGGAGCTTCTTGATCATTTTCGTCGAGGTTTCTTGAAGTTACGTCGAAGTGCAGAGGAGATGAGTAGAAGAACCAGGCAAACCTCACCTGCGTCATCTGCTGAAGAAGGAGCTGTTACCATGGCGCAGGTAGTGGAGATGATGCGCGCGCTGCAAGATAGCGTCGCGGAATCGAGAGTTGAGCAAGAGAGGATGCGTGCAGAGCTGACTGCATCGCAGAGAAGAAACGAAGAGCTGGACCGTATGAATGAAGAGCTGCGTAGGGAATTGCAGGCGCAGAAGGAGCGCGCAGCTGAAGAGAGGACGTCGACGCCACCGTCGCCTCCGCGAGCATTCCCTATGCCTTTCTCCCCCGAAATCATGAACACGGTGGTGCCTCCCAATCTGGTGGGACTGAAAGCGTCGTTCACGAGGGTGGAAGATCCAGAAGCACACCTGACAGCTTTCCACACTCAGATGATGCTGACTGGAGGTTCAGATGCTGTGTACTGCAAGATGTTCATGAGCACGCTGAGCGGAGTGGCTATGGAGTGGTTCGTGAGCCTGCCAGAGGGCCGCGTCACTTCCTTCCATCAGTTTGCGAAGCTGTTCACGGAGCAGTACATCATTAACCGACCTGCGCCAGTAATGTCCTACGACCTGTTTGATGTGCGCCAGTATCAGGGGGAGCCGTTGAGGGACTACCTCAATCGCTTTGGGGCGCAGGTGGTGAGATTGCCCAGCAAGGACGAGGACATGCTGGTGCATGCGTTCAAGAGAGGTGTCCTCCCTGGTCCTTTCAGTGAATCGCTCATCAGGAGCCACCCTGCCACCTTCACCGAGATACGGCGACGTGCGGTGGCACACATAGTAGCAGAGACCGAGGTCTCTGAGAAGAGAGGAAGTGCTGCACCGTCGAAGCCACGTGGAGGTCAGGGGAATCAACAGCAACAGGCGCGGGTGCATGAGGTGAAGGAAGGGAGGAAGGAGCAGAGAAGGTCTCGCCCTTATGCACCAAGGAAGGACCAGAACAGGGGGCGAGCAAGCAACGCACCCCCCAGGTATGATTTCATGATAAGTTTGGTAGAGCTGATCGCCATCCCTGCTGTGGCAGCAAGACTCCATGTGCCAGAGAAGACCGACAGGGTACTTGGAGGGAGGAAGGATGAGTGGTGTGAATTCCATCAAGCTTATGGACATACACTCCGTAACTGCCTGGCGTTGGGGCGTCAGCTTGCTGAGTTGGTGGAGACAGGGTTCCTGACCGATTACCTGCAGAAGACACAAGGTGATCGCGCTTCGGGGTCCCAGGAAGGCGACTAGCAGCATGAGCTCCCTGTGTTTGGGGAGGTGAGGTGATGGAAGAGGGTACACTCGGGGGGCTCCCAGAGCTGAAGCGAAAGGCATGATCGTCCCACGTGTGTTCATCGCCAGGGTGGTCATCGCCGGTTAAAGGAGACCCCATCCAGAGTGGTTGAGACGTTGGAGAACGGAGCTCGTCGGCTGGCGATTCTGGATGTAACGACTATTCCCAGAACCGAGGACGCTACACGCTTCTTTCTTGCTTTCGTTAAGTTGTAAAGTAGATGCGCTATCGCGCTGTACACACACTTAGTGTATTAAAACAGTTGAGCAGATCAGGGGCAATCTTTTTAACGATGCCACCCAATAAAAGATTTTCAGTGCATAAAGTGTGCGAGTGTTCCCAGTTTAAAGTTCCCCTTGCCCCAGGTGCAAGACCAGGTGATCGGTGGTGAGTTACCAAGTGGCCACCACCCGCAGATCAGCCCCCAGATAAGCGCTGGGATGTAGAGCACGATCAGTCGTCGGTGCATGTAGAGAGTGAGTACTCGGTCGGTGCAGGGTCATCGGTGTCTTGCTAACATGTGTTAAGTTGGGACCCAAGTTCCTAGCAAGAGCGTTAAGCATGCACCTCGTATGATTCCAGAAGAAGAGCTCCTGATCGCCGGTCGAGACGTCGGTGAACGCGCGATGAGGCAATGCAGGTAGGGCGCGCCCAGTGTGTGCGCTTAGACAGCCACGCCTGGCGCCCCCCTGGGAGCGTGCACCCACGAGAAAGTCCTCACCTCTGCTTTATACAGCAAGGTTGAGGCGAGAGAAAGTCCTCTTCCTTTGATTTTTACAGCAAGGTTGAGGCAACAGAGAAAGTCCTCTTCCTCTGCTTTATACAGCAAGGTTGAGGCAAGAGAAAGTCCTCTTCCTCTGCTTTATACAGCAAGGTTGAGGCAAGAGAAAGTCCTCTTCCTCTGCTTTATACAACAAGGTTGAGGCAAGAGGAAGTCCTCCTTGCCCTTGAGCAAGTGCAGGCGAGAAAGAGGAAGACCTCCTTGCCCTTGAGCAAGTGCAGGCGAGAACAGAGGAAGTCCTCCTTGCCTTTGAGCAAGTGCAGGCACCAGAGGAAGTCCTCCTTGCCCTTGAGCAAGTGCAGGCACCAGAGGAAGTCCTCCTTGCCTTTGAGCAAGTGCAGGCGAGAACAGAGGAAGTCCTCCTTGCCCTTGAGCAAGTGCAGGCACCAGAGGAAGTCCTCCTTGCCCTTGAGCAAGTGCAGGCACCAGAGGAAGTCCTCCTTGCCTTTGAGCAAGTGCAGGCACCAGAGGAAGACCTCCTTGCCTTTGAGCGAGTGCAGGCGAGAAAGAAGAAAGTCCTCCCTCGACTTTGTACAGCGAGGTGCAGGCGAGTGAAAGTCCTCACCTCGACTTTGTGCAGCGAGGCTGAGGCAAGAGAGAAAGTCCTCTCCCTTTGCTTCTTACAGCAAGGTTGAGGCGAGAGAACCAAGTCCTCACCTCGACTTTGTACAGCGAGGCTGAGGCATGAGGAAAAATCCTTTTCCCTTTGCTTTTTTGCAGCAATGTTGAGGAAGGAGAACCAAGTCCCTTCCCTCTGCTTTTTACAGCGACGCTGAGGTGAGAGAAGCAAGACCTCACCCATGACTTCTTACAGCAAGGTTGGGACAAGAGGGGTCATCGAGAAGCACTTTTCTTCCCCAAAACGCAGGCGTCGTAGTTAGCGTTCTGGCCCTCTATGCACTCAGCGCTGGAGTGGCAGAGAAGTGTAGCGAAGCCAGAAGCGCGATGACTGATTGGTGGTGCACTAACATGCTAGTCGGTGGTCGGTGGTAGAAGCAAGTTCTGCTGCGTGAGGCTGAAGCGTTTAGGCCTGTTAGGTCAGTCATCCAGCGCAAAGTTATGTTGAAGGCAATGCTAAGGAAACAGTAAGCCGCGATCAAGTCAGAGGCCAAGTTTGAAGGGTTGCAGCGAACTGCAGCGCGTTTGAGAAGAAGAAAACAGAGAAGGTGAATCTCTAGATGAACTAGAGAGATGCTTCGAATGTTTGAAGGTGAAGAAGAAGGAGTGAAACAGTGTTAGTACCAGAGTGTGCACTCCTGTAGAACACCAGAAGACGATTTCTTAGTCTCTTCGCTTAGAACAAGTTCACAGCTCGAGACTGGGGGGCTTGTGATCCGGTCGGTCATCAGTAGTTGATGACGTCAGCAGCCGTTGACCACGTGGACTATGCACAGGGTGGCACGTGGTAGAAAGAACAAGTGAATCAGGGAGGAGATCACTCATAATGGTAATCGCCTATCGCCTGTGATGTTGAGTGATCGCCTGTCACCTTGAAGTGAGTACTCGCCAATCGGTTTGAGTATGAGTAATCGCCCATCGCCTTGAGGATGAGTAGTCGGTCATCGTCGGCATGGATGAGTAATCGCCCAGATTGCACATGATCGCCGCATGTGAAGGTTGGGAGATCAGATGGTCAACAAGTCGCCGAAAGAGCACATCGCCGGGTGCTTGAGAAGACTTGGTTGCGCCCAGAGTAGCCTGGGTACTAAGCTACTCCCTGTGTGGATAACTTAGTCGTAGGGGCATAGTGGAAGTAACGTTTCAGCTGCAGACAGTTCAGATGGTGACACGTGTACGTCCAGATGTCATCCACGTGTCAAGAGGAATAACCGTCAGGAGAGAGAAAGACTCAGGTATAAATACGAACTCTTAACAGAATTAGAGGAGAGTTTTTTCAGATCTTGCACCTGACACACTTGAGAATTTGAGTCACACACGGGTCTCACAAAGAGATTCAGAGATAGTTTTAGTGTTCCTGTGCCTGACTTGAGCGTCGGAGCTACAACGGCCGCTAGAGGCGCCGTCTGTGTGTTTTGCAGGCAGCGTTTGGAGTTCCGGCAGTGGTTCTTGGAGCGTTCCTGCAGAACAGAGGGCTAGGCGAAGGAGCGACGAGGCAGTCCTCCACGTTCGAGTCAAGCGGCAGGATCAGTTCTATTAGATCATTTCTTGTTAGAGAAGCACATGAAGGGGGTTTGATGGGACATTTTGGGGTTGCTAAAACTTTGGATGTGTTGCATGAACATGTCTTTTGGCCTCATATGCATAAACATGTTCATAGTTTGTGTGATAAATGCATAGCTTGCTGCAAAGCTAAATCTATGATGCATCCCCATGGTTTGTATACTCCCCTTCCTATTCCTTCAATGCCTTGGGTTGATATTTCTATGGATTTCATCTTAGGATTACCCAAGACATCAAAGGGAAAGGACTCCATTTTTGTGGTAGTGGATCGTTTTTCAAAGATGGCTCACTTTATTCCTTGCCACAAAGTGGATGATGCATGTCATATAGCAAACCTTTTCTTCCAAGAAGTGGTTCGCTTGCATGGGATACCTAGGACTATTGTGTCCGATAGAGACCCCAAGTTCTTGAGTCATTTTTGGAAGACCTTGTGGGGCAAGCTTGGTACTAAGCTTTTATTTTCTACCACTTGTCACCCACAAACTGATGGTCAAACCGAAGTGGTTAATAGAACATTGGGTCAACTATTGAGATGCTTTATTTCGGGAAACCCTAGAGTATGGGAGAATTTACTACCTCATGTTGAGTTTGCATATAACCGTGTAGTAAATTCTACCACTTCTCATTCTCCTTTTGAGGTTGTCTATGGGTTTAATCCCTTAACACCTCTTGATCTTCTTCCTATTCCCCTTCTTGAGGATGTTTTGTGCAAAGATGGTGATGAAAAGGCTTCTTTTGTGAAAACTTTGCATAAAGACATCAAGAAGAGAATTGAGAAGAAGGTTGGTAAGTATGCGGAACTTGCCAACCAAAGGAGAAAAGCATTGGTCTTTGATGAAGGTGATTGGGTTTGGCTTCATTTGAGGAAGGATCGTTTTCCTACTCAAAGGAAGTCCAAACTTATGCCTCGCGGAGATGGACCTTTCCAAATCCTCAAGAGGATTAATGACAATGCTTATGAGTTAGATATGCCTGATACATTCTTAGGTAATCATACTTTTAATGTCAGCGATCTAACTCCTTTTTCTGTAGGTCTCCAGAATTCGTGGTCGAATTCTCTCCAACTCGGGGAGTATGATGGAGATCAAGCTCAAGAGGACATGGAGGCCAAACATCATGAAGAAGAAGAGGTTGAGGACGTTCATGGAGATCAAAGTCAACCTCAAAGGATCACAAGAAGCATGTTCAAAATATTAGGAGCTAGGGGACGTTTATTTTCCCTTTTTGTAATTTCATTATGTGAAGGTGCTTAGAGGAAAACATGAGAAACCTCTTGTGTTAAAGCATCTTTAGGTTTTTTTAGTTAGGAGCATTAGGAGGGGGGTGCGTGAGTAAATAGGTGTTGAAGTTAAAATAGGAGGTGCCAAAGTGAGAAAAGAAATCACACCTTCCTCATGTCTTGTTAGGCGCCATTTTTCATTTGAATTTGGGGGGAATTTTGGTTTCTTTTAGCTTGCATTTCAGCACCTAAAAACTATAAATAGAGGTGTTGCCCCTTGTATATGCAGATTGGAAATTATTAGTAAGAAAACTCTACTCATTTTTTGAGAGCATTTGTGAGCACTTGTGTGTCTCTTCTTCCTTGCTTCATCTTGAGAGCTCTTGGAACTCAAGTGGCAGCATCACACTCTTATCTTGAAGCAATCCAACCTTCAAGTGGCGAGATCATCTCCAAGTCTCCTCTTCATAAGTCTTCTAATCCATTCTCCATTCCATTTCCTATTTTGTTCTTATCTTGCAATTCTATTCGGTGTTTTTTGTTCCTATTTTCAAATCTGTCCAGCATTTTTTCATTTTCCAGCACCTATGTTCTGTTTCTTTTCCTTTTTCTTGTATTTCAATCGGTTCAATTTGACAATAGATGGAACGTCTAATTGAGATTGTGTTTTGGCATTAGTTTTGGTGAGTTCTTGTCTTAGAACATTTATCCAATTCTAAGAGAAAGTGCCTCTCATATGACCAACTCAAGATGTCTCCTAAGAATGTCAAGAACTTTTCATATTACGTTCTTGAATTCACATCAGGCGTGATCATCCACCACCACCTCCATAAGTTTCTTCTTCCATTTTCCTTCATGTTTCCATTCCATTTATGTTAATTTCCTTGTTGTTACTCCTTTGGGTTTGCTCTCGATTTTGGCACTCTTATTAGAGTGGGGTTCATCATTTGGTTGCCCTTGATCACCATTGATGTTTCCCAGTTTCCTTTCTTCATTTCTGCAAATTGTATCCATTCTCACAATATAATGTCTTTTATCTTTGCATTTGTGAAATGCACGTTCACACCTACTTAACCACTTGGTTAAGTTAGTGCTCAGTGGGAATTTTCCTAAGGTCATCACCATTAACTCCGAAAATCTCAATCCTAAAGTAAAGTGTCACCTTAAATGAAAACATCTAAAATTTAACTCACATCATGTAGTTATCAGAGCTTAGGTTTTAGAGCTTATTTTTGCTTTGAGTTGATTTTGGCACTTTACTTTCTTGCACCTTTAATTTCTTGTCTTTACATTTTTGCAATTCAATTCTAGGCCTTTTTTTTCTTCTTGCAGTTTCATTCGGCCATTTTTAATTTCCATAGCATTGTTTCGCTTTTTGTGTTCTTGCCTTTTTGCTTTGAGTCATATGTTCATTAGTGTTTCTAGGAGTCCTTACTTTGATTCTACTTGCTTGACTTTTAATTTTGAAAGTTTATAACTAATTGGAAACTTGTTTTAGTAAGAGTAGATTTAAGTTCCAAACAAAAGATTTCAAGTGATCAATTAAATTGAAGCCCAAACTTTTTGTTGGTATATGGAGTTATATGAAAATATGCATGATCAAAACCATCGACATTTCCTCTCCATAATTCAAGAACTAGTATAAAAAAGAGAAAGAGAGAGAAGAAAGAGTGAAGCGCAAATTTGGTGTCTTTCTCTTAAAGAAAACATTTCAAAAATTTGGGTTCAACTTGATTGGCAAATTGATTTCAACCATTGTGGAATTTTTATCTTTTGCTTTAACAATTTATAAAGAAAAACTTTCATTGTTAAAAGTTTAGTAAGTATCTTTGAGTCCTTTTTGTGTCTTTTTCTTGTTTGTCTTTCTTCAAAGTTTTGTCATAATATTTCTTCCAATCTGGTTTAGCTTTCTTTGTTTTGAGCTTTTCTCGTTTGTCTTATAAAGTTCTTAGTTTTGTTGTGGTTCTTCCAAAATCAAGTGATTAGGGCTTTATCCTTTTTCATTTGAGAGTTTTCTACATCAAGATAAGCCTTTGTTGAAAGCATTTCTTTGTTGAGTGAAACATGTGAGGAGTGTTTAAATTGTTTTCACTATTTGTTTGTTTCCTTGTGCAAATTATGGGTCTTTTCTCTTTAGGTGAATTTTCAAAGCCGCAATCACCTCACAAGGCCCACCTTTTAGGAGAACTTGTGAAGGCCAAGAAGCGAATGGTCCACAAAGACGAGGGAATAAGCCAACTAGCAAAAAGAATGCAAAGACTAGAAGAAGCTCAAGAGAAGAGATGGGAGCCGCCAAGTGCAACTAGACATTCCATGCACTATGGGAGTCAAGAACATGATTGGCGAGTGCACACTTGTGCAAAACGGCACCATCAACCCCACCACCAACCACAATAATGAAGACCAAGTAGAGGAGGCGTCTGAGGCCCAAGCCCATGAAGCCCAAGCCCAAGTTGGGGCCCAAGCCCAACCAAATAGCTCAACGTTCTTCATGTCTCAAAGGATGACTAGGAGCAAGGCTAAAGCTTTGGGAGAAGAGCATCAATGGATGTCTCTTTTTGTGATTACTTGTGTATAGTTTTTAGTAGAACTTTAAAGGAACGTGTAGATATTAAAATAAGGGGTGCCAATGTATAAAGATAGGTCACACCTTCCATGTGACATAAAGAGTAGGTGTAGGTGTAGTTTTTAGGAGGTTCCAAAGTAGAAAAAAGGTCACACCTCCCATGTGACTCAAGAATGGCTGCAAATTTGAATTAGAATTAGGAGGGAATTTTGAATTGGTTTCACTTTCATTTCATCCCTCTAAACCTATAAATAGAGGTGCTTGGTCATTGTAAATTCAACATTGAAATTAGAAAAAAGTTACTATACTCAAATTGTGAGTGAATTTTGTGAGACCTGTTCTCCTCTTCCTTGTCTCATCTTGTGAAGCTTTGGGAGTTCTCAAGTGGTAGCAAATCTGCACTTATCTTGGATCATCACCTCCAAGTGGCGTGTCCATTCCCAATCCATGGCTACAACCACATAAGTTTTGTTCTTGCCGGTTGACTCGCCTGTCAGTTGACTCCACGACACTCACACGCCTCCTTCCTCACGTTGATACGTGCTTGAATCTTGCGAAACAATCTGCACCTGCAAAAGAGAAAGGGGCACCCTAGAGGCCGTTTGCACTCCGATGCTCAAGTCAATAGTGGGCAAGTAACACCAAGTGTATTGAGTCTCTCTGTGTTTAGGTCTAGAAACTGCGTACCTTTGTGAAGTATTTTACTGTCCCTTATATAGTCTAGGGTTTACTGCGCCGCTAGCCCTAATTAGGGTTCACTGCGCTACTAGCCATATTTAGGGTTTACTGGAATACCCCTGCGCCGCTATCACCCAATCTTAGGGTAATCTAGCACATAAGGTTTTCTTCTCTAGAGTGCAACTCTCACAGGGTGACCACCTGGGTGCCTCCTTGTGCACCTAGTCTCTGGGGCCACCTGTTCTGGGAGTGCCTTTACTGTTCACGTGCCATGCATGTAGCTTCACTGGGAAACCCTAGGTCTGATGAGTACTCAACCCTCAAGACTCTGCACCTAACTGTGGTCTCCCTGCTACCCGCATAGGCTCTTCGTGATTCAGGCCTCTCCCTACCTCTGGGTATTTAACTAGTCATTGGCCCACTCTGGGAACCAATCTTAGCTATTCTGGTTACGCTGTTGAAATCACCCAAGACCGATGTCACCTCGTCACACTCTGTTGCCGAGGACTCCTCAACCTGCGGAGTGACGAAGACACATCAGCCCTTTCTGGTAGGGGACACACCCATGACTGATCACCCTTCTTTGATTGGGAACACCGATGACTGATCACCCTACTCTGATTGGGCACACCGATGACTGATCACCCTCTAATCCAAGCTGCCTGCGGGGTCCATTCCACGTGGGTTTGACCCATGCTGTGGGACCCAGCTGACGTGGTTCGCCCTTTACTACCTGTTCTTGGTGTCCGAGGACTGGTCGGTACACAAGCCCCCCAGTCTCAAGCTGTTAACTTGTTTCAGCGAAGAGACTAAGTCATCGGCTCGGGCGACCTACGTGGCTCTGCGCGTAAGGACAAGAGCAGCGTGCTGAAGGGACATCTCACCACCTTGTCATCGCCCACATCTCTTAACTCTCTGAGGACTTCATTGGTGAGCTCTCTGCTCGAATTGAGGACTTCTTTCTCGACAAAGAGGTGTTAATCACCCTTCTCCCCGATGCTTCATTACTTCTCGCGCTCTGCTGTCAGGCGCTCATCTAAGAACTGATCTGCTGGTGGTGGTCACTTTAGCGACTGGCCACCGATCACCGTTTTGAGTGATCTCCTCTCTGATTCACCTGCTATCTTCTACCACGTGTCACCCTGTGAATGGTCCACGTGGTCATCTACTGCTGACGTCATCGACTATCGATGACCGACCGGATCACAAGCCCCCTAGTCTCGAGCTATGGACTCGTTCTCAGCGAAGAGACTAAGTGGCCGATGGCAAGATCATTCCTCCTCCTTGAGCTTCTCCCCTTGTAACTTCTTCTTTTCTGTAGTTTCTTTGTCTGCCGCATGACTTATGTATAAACCTTTTAGCTGTAAAGGCTCTCTGTGTTGACTTCAATATGAATGAAATCTATTTGCTTTAGCTACTTGTCTCTCTCCATCTTTAACTCTTTGCATGTGACTAACTGTTAATCTAGCTTAGGCTTTAGCGTGATCTCACTGTAACTCTTCAAACTTGGTTTCTGACTTGATCACGACTAATTGTTACCTTAGCATTCTCTTTAACAGTCTTTATGCATAACTTCATGCTGGATGACTGACTTAATGGGGCCTAAATGCTTCGGCTTATCGCACAAGAACTTGCCTGGAAAAGCTTTCTTACTCAAAGCTTTTACCACCGACCACCGACTAGCATGTTAGTGCACCACCAATCAGTCATCGCGCTTCAGGCTTTGCTTTACTTCTTTGTCACTCCAGCGCTAAGTGCATAGAGGGCCTGAGCGCTAAAGATGATGCCTTGTTGTGGGGAGGAAGAGTGTTTCTCGATGACCCCTCTTGCCTGCCGATAAGCTTCAGAAGACCTCCTCCTTATACTGGGAGATGGGAGATTCCTCCTGAGTCGACCTTGACTGACAAGCCAAGGAAAGCCTTAACTCGATCGATCTTAACTCATCAAGGAAAACCTCCTGGTGGGTCGACCTCGAGTGCTATATTGAGGTGGACAGTACTATTCTTTCTCGCCTCAGCCTCACAGTAAGAAGTCGAGGGTGAGGTCTTTTTCTCTCGCCTCAGCCTCGCTGTAAGAAGTCGAGGGTGAGGTCTTTTTTCTCTTGCCTCAGCCTCGCTGTAAGAAGTCGAGGGTAAGGACTTCTTCTCTCGCCTCAGCCTCGCTGTAAGAAGTCGAGGGTGAGGACTTCTTCTCGCGCCTCAGCTTCCCTGTAAGAAGTCGAGGGTGAGGACTTCTTTTTCTCTTGCCTCAGCCTCGCTGTAAGAAGTCGAGGGTTAGGTCTTCTTCTCTCGCCTCAGCCTCACTGTAAGAAGTCGAGGGTGAGGACTTCTTCTCTTGCCTCAGCCTCGCTGTAAGAAGTCGAGGGTGAGGACTTCTCTTGCCTCAGCCTCGCTGTAAGAAGTCGAGGGTGAGGACTTCGCTGGCGATTCTTTCTTTCAAGTTGGGAGTTCTCACTCGAACATGAGGTGTTCCTTACGAATCTTCCTTCCTACCTACGAGACCTCTAACCCCCACTGACAGGTTCTAACTGACCTCACATCGCTCATAGGCGAGGGAGGATTTCACTAGGCGAACCCTTCTTTCACGTTGGAAGTTCTCACTCGAAGGGGAGGTGTTCTCTACGAACCTACCTCTCCGCTTACAAGACCTCTAACTCCAAGTGATAGGCTCTAACTGACCTCACATCCCTCATAGGCGAGGGAGGATTTCACTGGGCGAACCCTTCTTTCACGTTGGAAGTTCTCACTCGAAGGGGAGGTGTTCTCTACGAACCTACCTCTCCGCTTACGAGACCTATAACTACAAGTGACAGGCTCTAACTGACCTCACATCGCTCACAGGCGAGGGAGGATTTCATTGGGCGAACCCTTCTTTCACGTTGGAAGTTCTCACTCGAAGGGGAGGTTTTCTCTACGAACCTACCTCTCCGCTTACGAGACCTCTAACTCCAAGTGACAGGCTCTAACTGACCTCACATCGCTCATAGGCGAGGGAGGATTTCACTGGGCGAACCCTTCTTTAATGTTGGAAGTTCTCACTTGAAGGGGAGGTGTTCTCTATGAACCTACCTCCCCGCTTATGAGACCTCTAACTCCAAGTGACAGGTTCTTACTGACCTCACTTCGCTCATAGGCGAGGGAGGATGTCACTGGGCGAACCCTTCTTTCACGTTGGAAGTTCTCACTCGAAGGGGAGGTGTTCTCTACGAACCTACCTCTCTGCTTACGAGACCTCTAACTCCAAGTGACAGGCTCTAACTGACCTTACATCGCTCATAGGTGAGGGAGGATTTCACTGGGCGAACCCTTCTTTCACGTTGGAAGTTCTCACTCGAAGGGGAGGTGTTCTCTACGAACCGACCTCTCCGCTTACGAGACCTCTAACTCCAAGTGACAGGCTCTAACTGACCTCACATCGCTCATAGGCGAGGGAGGATTTCACTGGGCGAACCCTTCTTTCACGTTGGAAGTTCTCACTCGAAGGGGAGGTGTTCTCTACGAACCTACCTCTCCGCTTACGAGACCTCTAACTCCAAGTGACAGGCTCTAACTGACCTCACATCGCTCATAGGCGAGGGAGGATTTCACTGGGCGAACCCTTCTTTCACGTTGGAAGTTCTCACTCAAAGGGGAGGTGTTCTCTACGAACCTACCTCTCCGCTTACGAGACCTCTAACTCCAAGTTACAGGCTCTGACTGACCTCACATCGCTCATAGGCGAGGGAGGATTTCACTGGGCGAACCCTTCTTTCACGTTGGAAGTTCTCACTCGAAGGGGAGGTGTTCTCTACGAACCGACCTCTCCGCTTACGAGACCTCTAACTCCAAGTGACAGGCTCTAACTGACCTCACATCGCTCATAGGCGAGGGAGGATTTCACTGGGCGAACCCTTCTTTCACGTTGGAAGTTCTCACTCGAAGGGGAGGTGTTCTCTACGAACCTACCTCTCCGCTTACGAGACTTCTAACTCCAAGTGACAGGCTCTAACTGACCTCACATCGCTCATAGGCGAGGGAGGATTTCACTGGGCGAACCCTTCTTTCACGTTGGAAGTTCTCACTCGAAGGGGAGGTTTTCTCTATGAACCTACCTCTCCGCTTACGAGACCTCTAACTCCAAGTGACAGGTTCTCACTGACCTCACTTCGCTCATAGGCGAGGGAGGATTTAACTGTACGCATGTCATACCTGAAGGGCCTTTGCGCTTTTCTCTGTGCGCCTAAGTTATTCCCTCTGAGCGAGTCGCATGCTCCCACAAGAGCACCAGAGGTGGTTGGTGTAAACACACTCACCAGGCGCTGCATCCTGCATGCAGGATCTCCCCGCACAGTGCCATGCACGTAATGGGTCAAGAGAGTCACCGATCACTGACCAACTTACTAGCTTTCTTACACCATCCTCATGCACAACCCTACTAGCGAGCAATGTAACATCCCGCCAAATCCTTTTCATATTTATATAATAAAAATAAAAGTAAACAAATATATTGAAGTGAACATAATTATATATATGTAATGAAGTTTCTCCTCACAGGGAGTTTAATACATACTCGGACAGATTTTCCAAAACGTAAACAAAATTACAGCAAAAGACAAACAGTCGATCTCGTATCAGAAAAGGGCGATCTCCCATCAGAAAAGGGCGATCTCCCATCAGAAAAGGGCGATCTCCTATCAGACAACAGAAAAAGGGTGATCGCCTAACAGAAATAGAAACAGGCGATCTCCTTCCGGCGACCACTCACTGATGAGCTCTACTTCCTGCAACCTCGTCTGCTCCCGTGCAAAAATACACGATCATCACAGGTTTTAGAAAACAATCACAATACCAGATGAAAGGGTAAGCTAGATGTTTTAAAAACCTTAAATATGAAACTTTAAATCAATAGAAAACATGAATCTTCACGCCATTCATAATCCATATCAATTTCAACCATCAACATTCCCATATTCCACCAACTCGTCAAGTGTCTATTCGCTACCTCAATATTCATGGTTCACACGTCAGACTTTCCACTGACTCATAAGATATAGACACATGACTCCACTTCCGGAAGACTCGTGCGTTGACTCAGGCTCAGAGATCTGCACCTGTCATACCACACCACTGTGAAATCCACACAGGGTCGCTGTGAAATCCACACAGCCATACGCATACATAGTCTCAATATCATCACTCTCCCGGTATGACAGGGTTAATTCATATAACAGGCCGAGCTCGTTCTTTTTCACACGACTCACCCATTCATATAAACCTCCTTCGACTCTCCACAACTGAATAACTTCGTCTATGTGATTCCATTATATCAGCAGAGTCAGGATATCTCCTTCTAGACAAGCCCCTAGTCAATACACATTACACACGATCTTACACGGTATTTTCTTTCCTGAAAATACTATGCCTTGATCCCACATTCACAACAATCAATACATCATACAACACTGAATGAACGATTCAGTCACAGCAACATTCATTCCACGGTTCAGATTTTCAAATATCACATGTATTTCACATTTAAAGCTCAAACAGTTTTCAAACAGCACTAAAACAAGGGAGTTCGAAAAACAACGCCAAAACCGGCGATCACGTCCAAAACAGGGGATTTCGAAATCTGTATTTAAAACTGGCGATCACGTCGCCCAAACACATAAGAACAGAACATCATGAAAAAGAATATGAAACCGGCGACCACGTCGCCCTCACTTCAGAAACAGCAAATCTACGGCTTTTATTGAAAATAAAGCTAGCTTCCCTTACCTGGACTTGCGCAAAACACTAAGAGCTCCAAAACCCACCGAAGCTTAAAGGTGCCTTAGCTCTGTTTTTGCTTCTGGTTTGTAGAACTTGCAGAGAACCTCCCAGGTGCTCTAAGGGTAGTCGTCGCTCGTCGCACTGGTGCTTGAGGATGCCTGAATCGCAGCACGAAGGAGAGAAAAGAGAAGGATGAAGGTGAGCTCACTCTTTCACTCTTGAACCACTGCAACGTTCTTTTTCCTCTCAGAAGTGGGTTTTTGTATCTTAAACCAACTTGTCCACAAAAGCCGCTGCCACCACCCACTCTACAGGGAAGTTTGCGTGTACGCTTCCCTGAACAGTACGACTACGCGTGCCTCTGCGCAGGCTAACACTCTGAGGTCACTATTCTGAACCACCCTTTTTGTCTACGTGGCGCGCGTGCAGGACGTGTCATGCTGGGAGTCTGGGTCCCACTTTATTCGTGTGAAACTCGACATCGCGCGATAATCTTCCACCGATGACCGCTCGCGCGATGACTATCCACCGATGTCTCATCCTGGCGGACGACCGATGTCTCTCCCTGGAAGACGACCGATGTGTCTCTCTGGGAGACGACCGATGTCTATCCCTGGCGACGCCCGCATGCCTCTCGCGCCCTGGTGATGCCTGCATGCCTCTCGCGCCCTGGCGATGTCCACATGCCTCGCGCCCTGGCGACGTCCACATGCCTCGCGCCCTGGCGATGCCTGCATGCCTCTCGCGCCCTGGCGACGTCCATATGCCTCGCGCCCTGGCGATCATGTGTGGTAGGCGACCGGCGATTATGTACTAACCAGGAAATCTTATAGTCTTCTAAGCTACACTTTCCTTCCTTTTTATTTTAAATAAAAACATACTTAGAATTCATTTAAAATATACCCTTTTATTCCAATTTAATTTTACAGGTCCTTACATTCTCCCCAACAAGCAAAATTTTCGTCCTCGAAAATTGAATTACAAGGAAAAGAGGTATGGATAGGCTTCTCTCATGGGTTCTTCTAACTCCCAAGTTGAATCACCCGATCTCTCATCCCACACCACTTTCACCATGTTGATGGTCTTGCCTCTGAGCTGTTTACTTTGCTGATCGTCAATCCTGACTGGTTTCGCTTCAAAGGACAAGTCATCCCTGATCTGCACATCATCCACTTCCAGTACATGACTAGGGTCTGCCATGTACTTTCTCAGCTGTGATACGTGAAAGACGTTGTGCAGATTCGCTAAATGGGGAGGTAGGGCGATCTCATAAGCCACTGGACCAATCCTCCTTAAGATCTGATATGGTCCCACGAACTTAGGGGACAACTTCTTTGATCTGATCGCCCGTCCTACACCCTTGGTTGGTGTTACTCTCATGAACACATGGTCTCCAGCAGCAAACTCCAAAGGCTTTCTCCTCTGATCTGCATAGGACTTCTGCCTACTTTGAGAAGCTCTCATTCTGCTTTGTATCTGATTCACCTTCTCGGTCGTTTGCTGAATCAACTCTGGTCCAGCCAATACTGTTTCGCCCTCCTGGTACCAGCACAATGGAGTTCTGCATTTTCTTCCATACAAGGCTTCGTATGGCGCTATCCCAATGCTGGCGTGATAACTGTTATTATAGGTAAACTCCACTAGCGGCAACACCTCATCCCAACTTCCCAATTGATCCAAGACACACGTCCTCAGCAGATCTTCCAAGGACTGGATCGTTCTCTCTGACTGACCATCTGTTTGAGGATGATATGCCGAGCTCATTCTCAACTTAGTCCCCAAGCAATCTTGTAAAGTCTGCCAAAACCGTGAAGTGAACCTGGGATCTCTATCTGAAACAATGCTGGAAGGCACTCCATGCAACCTCACTATTTCTTTGATATACAACTGTGCCAACTTGGCCATGGGCATTTTCAAATTCACTGGAAGAAAGTGGGCACTCTTCGTCAGCCTATCAATGATGACCCAGATTGCATCGTGACCCTTTACCGATCTGGGTAAATGGGTAACAAAATCCATGGCGATGCTGTCCCACTTCCACTCAGGGATATCCAGTTGCTGTAACAACCTGCCAGGTCTTTGATGCTCTACCTTTGCCTTCTGACACGTCAAGCAGGTAGTAACATACTGGGCGATGTCTCTCTTCATGCCCGACCACCAAAATGACTCCTTCAAGTCATGGTACATCTTGTTCATGCCTGGATGTAGGCTAAGACGACTCTTGTGACCTTCCTCTAGGATCATCTTCTTCAACTCTGCATTTGCAGGTATGCAAATTCTGCCATTAAATCTCAAGATCCCATCATCGCCCATCCCAAAGTCTCTAGCCTGGTCGGTCCCTAGTGACTCCACAGTACGCTTCAGACTAGGGTCCTCCAACTGCTTGTCCTTTATCATTCCAAGGAAGTCATTAGTTATAGCCAGCTTACTACAACTAATGTGATTTACGTGAAATTCTACCCCAAGGTTTAAGTCTCTGAACTGCTCGATCAGTTTCTGCTCTTCCATCATCATGGTGGCTACTTGTATTGATTTTCTACTCAAAGCATCTGCCACTACATTGGCCTTCCCTGGATGATACATGAGTTGAAAATCGTAGTCCTTCAGAAACTCCATCCACCTTCTTTGTCTCGTGTTTAGTTCCTTCTGATCAAACAGGTATTTCAGACTCTTATGGTCACTGAACACCTGGAACCGAGCTCCATATAAATAGTGTCTCCAGATCTTCAAGGCAAACACCACAGCCGCCAACTCTAAGTCATGAGTAGGATAGTTTCTCTCATGAACTTTGAGTTGCCTTGAAGCATACGCAACTACTCTTTTCTCTTGCATCAAAACACATCCCAATCCCTGATGTGAAGCGTCACAGTAGACATCAAAAGGTCTTCCTACCTCTGGGATCACCACCACTGGAGCACTAGTCAACCTCTCCTTTAGTTCCATGAAGCTCTGCTCACATCGGTCGGTCCAAGCAAAAGGTTGATCCTTGCGGGTCAGCTGTGTTAAAGGAGCCACTACCTTGGAAAAGTCCTCAATAAACCTCCGATAGTAGCCCGCCAAACCCACAAAGCTCCTTATCTCAGTGACTGTCTTAGGACGTTCCCATTGAAGCACTGCCTCTACTTTGGCTGGATCCACCGAGATCCCCTGGGCAGATATCACGTGTCCTAAGAAGTTGACTTCCTTCAGCCAAAACTCACACTTAGAGAACTTGGCATAGAGTTGCTTCTCCCTCAGTATTTCCAATACTGTCCTGAGGTGTTCTTCATGTTCTTCCTCGGTCCTTGAATAGATGAGTATGTCGTCTATGAAGACTACCACAAACTTATCCAAGAAAGGGCGAAAAATCCTATTCATGTAGTCCATGAACAGGGTTGGAGCATTGGTTACTCCAAACGGCATCACCACATACTCATAGTGCCCATACCGAGACCTAAAAGCTGTCTTTTGAACATCTTCAGCTTTTACCAAAATTTGGTGGTACCCCGATCTCAGATCAATCTTGGAGAACACCGAGGCCCCATGTATTTGGTCCATCAAATCGTCAATTCTGGGTAGGGGGTACTTGTTCTTGATGGTCAACTTGTTCAACTGCCTGTAATCTATACACAGCCGAGACCCTCCATCCTTCTTCTTAACTAGGAGTACTGGAGCCCCCCATGGAGATACACTGGGTCTGATGAATTGTTTCTCCAACAACTCTTCCACTTGCTTCTTTAATTCTACCAACTCGGCTGGTGCCATCCTGTAGGGCGCCATTGACACTGGTCCAGCCCCAGGTACCAAATCAATAGAGAATTCCACTTCTCTCTTAGGGGGTAACCCAGGTACTTCTTCTGGAAATACATCCGTGAAATCTTTCACCACGTGTATTCTGCTTACGTCCCCTTCATTCTTCACTTCCAACCGAGCTAGCATCACGAAGCACCTCGCCCCTTCTTCCAACTCCGACTGCCCTTGCTGAGCAGATATTACATCTGACCCTTGGAGGTCTGGAAACGTTATCCTCTGACTACCGCAGTCTATGAGAACGTGATTGGCAGCTAGCCAATCCATTCCCAGGATAACATCCAGGTCTTGAAGAGGTAGGCAGATCAAGTTCACTTTGAATCTGCGTCCCTCTACTATCACTAGACATTCGGGGCAAACTGTAGAGGTCAACACCTGTCCTGACGCAGGTGTAGAGACCAACAGTTCGAAGGGTAACTCCTTCACTAGAAGGCCCAACTCGGCTACACACAGGCTTGACACAAAGGAGTGTGTCGCTCCAGAATCAAACAAAGCTTTTACACCTCTACCAGCTATAAAACAAACACCTTGCATGAGGTTACCTGACTGAGATGCTTCTGCTCCAGACATGGCAAACACTCTCCCTGTCGCCTGAGGTCTGTTGCCTTCGTTTCTCATCTGTTGAGAACCACTGGGTTGAGTCATTCTACTCTGGGTGGGACAATCTCTTGCAACGTGTCCCGTCCTTTGGCAGGCAAAACACCTTCTCTCTGAAGCCTTCTTGGGGCACACATTGGGCGTGTGTGACCCACCACAATGGAAACACTTGGGTCTCCAAGGTTGTTGTTGCTGAAACTGGGATGACGCTGTTCCCGCCCGATGTGGTGGAGGTCTCGCATAGGGCTTGCTTTGTGCGTGCTGCACCTGAGCCTTCCCACTGGAAGAACCTCCTTGGTGTGACCTGATCACCCGAGAATCACCCCTTTCCAGGGTCTCCACCATCTTCGCCTTCTCCACTAAGGCGTGAAATTCCCTGATGCACATCGGGGCTATGGTCCTCTTCAGCCCATGCTTCAGCCCCTCTTCGAACTTCCTACACCTCCAGGCCTCGGAGGTCGCCTGGGTATAGAATCGGGCGAGGTACTCAAACCGAGCAGCATAGGCGTTCACAGACATATCCCCCTGCTCCAACTTTAGGAACTTAGCTTCCCTCGCAAACCTTGTGCTGTCTGGGAAGTATTTCTCCAGGAACCTCACCCTGAAGCTCTGCCAATCCAATACATCCTCTCGGGCCTCCATCATCTGCTGAGCTCCCATCCACCAGAACTCAGCTTCTCCAGATAGCAGATAGGTGGCAAACAACAATTTCTTCTCTTCAGGGCAGGAGGTCGCCCTAAAGATTTTCTCCAACTCCCTGACCCACTGATCTGCCTGATCAGGGGTAGCATTCCCACTAAACTTGGGTGGGTTGTGCCTCATGAACTCGGTCAGTCCCATCTGTTCTTGAGGCTGACCGACGTGGGAATTAGTTTCAGCAGACCGAGCAGTTTCCCAGTGGTGCATTGTAGCTTGATGGTTCTGAGCCATCGCCGCATTCTGTTGTTGGATGGCAGTTGCCATCATCTCGATAGCCTTGGCAATCTGGCTCATCTCTGAAGAAGGTTGGGGAGGGGTAGGAGGTCTACGTGCCATCACTCTTCATTTCAGATTTTGAAACTATGGGTTTCTATATTCCCTACAACTACAAGAATGAGATCGATCAGAAATCAATTCATTCAGGAGGTAACATCTAGACCTTACAAAGGTCAGCATCTCAAAGTCATCAAGAATTTGAGCTCATCAACAGAATCATGATACTTATAATATTAAGCAAAACACCAGAACAGCTACTGGTATACAATCCATCAATCCAAACAACCACTTTCAGTCAATTACAAGAACACTCAATAAAATGAAATAAATCACACCAGAATTCAATGTATGCTAAACATCAAACCATTGGAATTAAGATTGAGAATCATCTCGATCCAGTTATGAGTGTGCACCCTCACTACTTTATCAAGATCCTCTCATTCTTAATACTAAGATTTTTAGTTAGGGCATACATTCACTACAGCACACACAAAATTTCAATACAAAAACGTTTGAAAACCTTTCACTATAGTTGTTATTTAAAACCCAAATAAATTTTATGAGCAGAAGAAACACAATGGATCCACAGCCCTCAGGTCATCTGTAAGGACCTGTAAAATTGAATTGGAATAAAAAGAGTTATATTTTAAAAGAATTCTATGTATGTTTTATTTAGAATAGAAAGGGAGGAAAAAGTTAAGTATAGAAGGCTATGAGGTCGCCGGTCGCCTGCTACACATGAGCGCCAGGTGGACGTCGCGCGGGCGCGAGAGGCATGCAGGCATCGCGCGGGCGCGAGAGGCATGCAGGCATCGCGCGGGCGCGAGAGGCATGCAGGCATCGCGCGGGCGCGAGAGGCATGCAGGCATCGCGCGGGCGCGAGAGGCATGCAGGCAACGCGCGGGCCCGAGAGGCATGCAGGCAACGCGCGGGCCCGAGAGGCATGCAGGCATCGCGCGGGCGCGAGGCATGTGGGCATTGCCAGGGCGCGAGGCATGTGGACGTGGCCAAGGCGCGAGAGTTATGAGGGCGTCGCCAGGGAAGACATCGGTCGTCTCCCAGAGGAAGACATCGGTCGTCTCCCAGAGGAAGACATCGGTCGTCTTCTAGGGCGAAGGAGACATCGGTCGTTCGCCAGGATGAGTCAGCGTTGGAAAGTTTTCGCGAGGGCGAGCCTCACACAGATAAAGTGGGACCCAGACTCTCAGCATGAAACGTCCTGCACGCGCGCCACGTAGACAAAAAGGATGATTCAGAGTGGTGACATCAGAATGTTGGCATGCGCAAGAGACACTCGCGGTCGTACTGTTCAGAGCAGTGGTTGGCATGCACAAACGACAACAGTGGTCGTACTGTTCAGAGCAGTGGTTGGCATGCATAAACGACAGCAGTGGTCGTACTGTTCAGGGCAGTGGTTCTCAGACTTTCCTGCAGGAGGGGTGGCAGCAGCAGCAAACGTGGACAGGTAAGCTGGGATTCAAAAGCCACTGCGGGAAGGCAAAGAGTGTTACAGACTCAAGAGTGTTAGAGTGAGTGCAAACTTCCTCCCTCCCTTCTTCCCTTCCTTGCGTTGAGACTCAGGCAACCTCCAGCATCAGTGCGACACGCGACGTTGCCCTTAGAGCACCTAAGAGGTTCTCTGCAAGTTCTACAGACCAGGCGCTGAAAACAGAGACAAGGCGGGGTTCAAGCTTCGTTGGGTTTCGGAGCTCCTGGTGTTTGCGCAAGTCCAGGTAAGGGAAGCTAGACTTCATTTTCAATACAAGCCATAGTTTAGCTATTTCTGAAGTAAGGGCGACGTGGTCGCCGGTTTCGTTTTCATCATCGTAAATGCTCTGTTTCATGTGTTTGGGCGACGTGGTCGCCGGTTTTTAAATGCAGACTTCGAAATACTCTGTTTTTGAACCAGATCGCCGGTTTTGGCGTTGTTTGCGAAAACTCCCTGTTCTTGGTGTTGCTTTGAAACTGTTGAGATTTAAATGAGATATTCGAAAATAAGAACCTTGGGTTGAGTTTTGCTGTGATTGAAATCATTCTTTTAAGTGTTATGTGATGTGTTGGATGTGGTGAATGTGGATCGAGGCATAGTATTTTCAGGAAAGAAAATACCGTGTAAGATCGTGTAGGATGTGCATTGATCGGTGATGTCTATAATGGGATTATCCTGACTCTCCTGAGATAATGGATTCATATAGATGAGGTTATTCAGGCGTTGAGAGTCGAAGGAGGTTCATATGCATGGGTGAGTCGTGTGAAACAGAACGAGCTCGACCTGTCATATGGATTAACCCTGTCATACTGTGAGAATGGTGAACTTGAGATTGAGACTGTGTTAATGCGCATAGCTGGTAAACATTACAGCTTTGTATGACAGGTGCAGAATCCCTAAGTCTAGTCAATGCACGAGTCTTCCGGAAGTAGTGTCAAGTGTCTTGTGTGCTGAGTCAGTGGTGGTCTGACATGTGAAATGAGGAACTTGAAATTATAGACACTTGATGCAGTATTGTGAAAATGAATGACTCTTGAGAATATTGTGAAATGTGTGATTTCTGGGTGACCAGGTGAAGGGCATTGAGAAAATCTACAGCTTTACGTGAATATCTTGAAAATTGCTTACTCTGATTTTAATGTTCTTATTTAAACTCTCTTTAAAATATCTAGCTTACCCTGCGTGTTTTGGTTCTGTGGCTGTTCTCTTAAAACTGTGATGATCGTGTATAACTTACACGGGAGCAGATGATCTTCCAGGAAGTAGAGCTCCTTAGTGAAGTGGTCGCCGGAAGGAGATCGGCTGTTTTTGGGTCCCCCGATGGGCGATCGGCCTCGTCCGATAGGAGATCGGTCTCGTCCGATAGGAGATCGGTCTCTTTCGATAGGAGATCGCCTGCTTCGTTTTTCTTACTGTATTTTGTTTATGTTTCTGGAAAAATTTGACCGAATTTGTATTAAACTCCCTGTGAGGAGAAACTACATTTCATATATATAATATTTTGTTCATAGGATCTATTTGTTACCTTTATTTTCATTATATACATTTGTATAGTATTTTGGCGGGATGTTACATTAATGGTATCAGAGCAGTTCGTCCTTAGGATGACCTGAGGGCTGTGGATCCATTGTGTTTCTTCTGCTCATGAAATTTATTTGAGTTTAAAATAACAACTATAGTGAAAAGTTTTCAAACGTTTTTGTATTGAGATTTTGTGTGTGCTTTGGTGAATATATGTTATAACTGAAAATCTTAGTATTAAGAATGAGAAGGTCCTGATAAAGTAGTGAGGGTGCACACTCATAACTGGATCAGGATGAGTCTCAACCTTAATTCCAAAGGTTTGATGTTTAGCATATGTTGAATTCTGGTGTGAGCTATTTCATTTTCTTGAGTGTCCTTGTAATGGATTGAAAATGGTTGATTGGATTGATGACTGCATACCAGTAGTTGTTCTGGTGTTATGCTTGATGCTATAAGCATTATGATTCTGTTGTTGAGCTCAAATTCTTAATGATTTTGAGATGCTGACCTTTGTAAGGTCTATATGTTACCTCCTGAATGAATTGATTTCTTATCGATCTCATTCTTGTAGTTGTAGGGAATATAGAAACCTGTAGTTTCAACTCTGAAACAAAGAGAGATGGCACGTAGACCTTCTACCCCTCCCCAATCTTCTTCGGAGATGAGCCAGATTGCTAAGGCTATCGAGATGATGGCAACTGCCATCCAGCAGCAGAATGCAGCGATGGCTCAGAACCATCAAGCTACAATGCACCACTGGGAAACTGCTCGGTCGGCTGAGACAAACTCCCACGGCGGTCAGCCTCAAGAACAGATGGGACTGACCGAGTTCATGAGACACAACCCACCCAAGTTTAGTGGGAATGCTACCCCTGATCAGGCAGATCAGTGGGTCAGAGAGCTGGAGAAAATCTTTAGGGCGACCTCCTGCCCTGAAGAGAAGAAATTGCTGTTCGCCACTTATCTGCTATCAGGAGAAGCTGAGTTCTGGTGGATGGGAGCTCAGCAGATGATGGATGCCCGAGGGGATGTTTTGGATTGGGAGAGCTTCAGGGTGAAGTTCTTGGAGAAATACTTCCCTGACAGCGCCAAGTTTGCGAGGGAAGCTGAGTTCCTGAAGCTGGAGCAGGGGGATATGTCAGTGAACGCCTATGCTGCTCGTTTTGAGTACCTCGCCCGGTTCTATACCCAGGCGACCTCTGAGGCCTGGAGGTGTAGGAAGTTTGAAGAGGGACTGAAGCATGGGCTGAAGAAGACCATAGCCCCGATGTGCATCAGGGAATTTCACGCCTTAGTAGAAAAGGCGAAGATGGTGGAGACCCTGGAGAAGGGTGATTCTCGGGTGATCAGGTCACACCCAGGAGGTTCTTCCAGTGGGAAAGCTAAGGCACAGCACTTACAAAGCAAGCCCTATACGAGGCCTCCACCACATCGGGTGGGAACAACGTCATCCCAGTTTCAGCAGCGGCAACCTTGGAAACCCAAGTGTTTCCATTGTGGTGGACCACACACGCCCAACGTGTGCCCCAAGCAGCCTTCAGAGAGAAGGTGTTTTACCTGCCAAAAGACAGGGCACGTTGCTAGAGAATGCCCTAGCAGGAATGGGGCGACCCAGCCCAGTGGCTCCCAGCAGAGGAGAAACGAAGGCAGCAGACCTCAGGCGACAGGGAGAGTGTTTGCCATGTCTGGAGCAGAAGCATCTCAGTCAGGTAACCTCGTGCAGGGTATATGTTTTATAGCTGGTAGGGGTGTAAAAGCTTTGTTTGATTCTGGAGCGACACACTCCTTTGTGTCAAGCCTGTGTGTAGCCGAGTTGGGCCTTCTAGTGAAGGAGTTACCCTTCGAACTGTTGGTCTCTACACCTGCATCAGGACAGGTGTCGACCTCTACAGTGTGCCCCGAATGTCCAGTGATTGTAGAGGGACGCAGATTCAAGGTGAACTTGATCTGCCTACCTCTTCAGGACCTAGATGTTATCCTGGGAATGGATTGGTTAGCCGCCAATCACGTTCTCATTGACTGCGGTAGTCAGAAGATTGCGTTTCCAGACCTCCAAGGATCAGATGTAATTTCTGCTCAGCAAGGGCAGTCAGAGTTGGAAGAAGGGGCGAGGTGCTTCGTGATACTCACTCGGTCGGAGGTGGAGAATAAAGGGGACGTAAGCAGAATACCCGTGGTGAAAGATTTCACGGATGTATTCCCAGAAGAGGTGCCTGGGTTACCCCCTAAGAGAGAAGTGGAATTCTCTATTGACTTGGTACCTGGAGCTGGACCAGTGTCAATGGCACCTTACAGGATGGCACCAGCCGAGTTAGTAGAGTTGAAGAAGCAAGTGGAAGAGTTGCTGGAGAAGCAATTCATCAGACCCAGTGTATCTCCATGGGGAGCTCCAGTGCTCCTAGTCAAGAAGAAGGATGGAGGGTCTCGGCTGTGTATAGATTACAGGCAGTTGAACAAGTTGACCATCAAGAACAAGTACCCCCTGCCTAGGATTGATGATTTGATGGATCAAATACATGGAGCCTCGGTGTTCTCCAAGATTGACCTGAGATCGGGGTACCACCAAATCTTGGTAAAAGCTGAAGATGTTCAGAAGACAGCTTTTAGGTCTCGATATGGGCACTACGAGTATGTAGTGATGCCATTTGGAGTCACCAATGCTCCAGCTCTATTCATGGACTACATGAATAGGATCTTTCGCCCTTTCTTGGATAAGTTTGTGGTGGTCTTCATAGATGACATCCTCATTTATTCAAGGATCGAGGAAGAGCATGAGGAACACCTGAGGACAGTATTGGAAATACTGAGAGAGAAGCAGCTCTATGCCAAGTTCTCCAAGTGTGAGTTCTGGCTGAGGGAAGTCAACTTCTTAGGACACGTGATATCTGCCCAAGGGATCTCGGTAGATCCAGCCAAGGTAGAGGCAGTGCTGCAATGGGAACGTCCTAAGACCGTGACTGAGATAAGGAGCTTTGTGGGGTTGGCGGGCTACTATCGGAGGTTTATTGAGGATTTTTCCAAGATAGTGGCTCCTTTAACACAGCTAACCCGCAAGGACCAACCTTTTGCTTGGACCGACCGATGTGAGCAGAGCTTCATGGAATTAAAGGAGAGGTTGACTAGTGCTCCAGTGCTAGTGATCCCCAAAGTAGGAAGACCTTTTGATGTCTTCTGTGACGCTTCACATCAGGGCTTGGGATGTGTTTTGATGCAAGAGAAAAGAGTGGTTGCATATGCTTCAAGGCAACTCAAGGTTCATGAGAGAAACTACCCTACGCATGACTTGGAGTTGGCGGCAGTGGTTTTTGCCTTGAAGATCTGGAGGCACTATCTATATGGAGCTCGGTTCCAGGTGTTCAGTGACCACAAGAGCTTGAAGTACCTGTTCGATCAGAAGGAACTAAACATGAGACAAAGAAGGTGGATGGAATTCCTAAAGGATTACGACTTTCAACTCATGTACCACCCAGGGAAGGCCAATGTAGTGGCAGATGCCTTGAGTAGGAAGTCTATACAAGTCGCCACCCTGATGATGGAAGAGCAGAAACTGATCGAGCAGTTCAGAGACTTAAACCTTGGAGTAGAATTTCACGTGAATCACATTAGTTGTAGTAAGCTGGCTATAACTAATGACTTCCTTGGGATGTTAAGGGATAAGCAGTTGGAGGACCCTAGTCTAAAGCGTACTGTGGAGTCACTAGGGACCGACCAGGCTAGAGACTTTGTGATGGGCGATGATGGGATCTTGAGATTTAATGGTAGGATTTGCATCCCTGCAGATGGAGAATTGAAGAAGATGATCCTAGATGAAGGTCATAAGAGTCGCCTTAACCTCCATCCAGGCATGACCAAGATGTACCATGACTTGAAGGAGTCATTTTGGTGGTCAGGCATGAAGAGAGACATCGCCCAGTATGTCGCTACCTGTTTGACGTGTCAGAAGGCAAAGGTAGAACATCAAAGGCCTGGCGGGTTGTTACAACCATTGGATATCCCTGAGTGGAAATGGGACAGCATTGCCATGGATTTCGTCACCCATTTACCCAGATCGGTAAAGGGCCATGATGCAGTATGGGTCATCACTGATCGGCTGACGAAGAGTGCTCATTTTCTCCCAGTGAATATGAGGATGCCCATGGCCAAGTTGGCACAGTTGTACATCCAGGAAATAGTGAGGCTGCATGGAGTGCCTTCCAGCATCGTTTCAGATAGAGATCCCAGGTTCACTTCACGGTTTTGGCAGACCTTGCAAGAGTGCTTGGGAACTAAGTTGAGGATGAGCTCTGCATATCATCCCCAAACAGATGGTCAGTCAGAGAGAACGATCCAGTCCTTGGAAGACCTGCTGAGGACGTGTGTCTTGGATCAATTGGGGAATTGGGACGAGGTGTTGCCACTGGTGGAGTTTACATATAATAACAGTTATCACGCCAGCATAGGGATAGCACCATATGAAGCCCTGTATGGGAGGAAATGTAGGACTCCCTTATGTTGGTACCAGGAGGGCGAAGTAGTCTTGGTTGGGCCAGAGTTGATTCAGCAGACGACCGAGAAGGTGCAGCAAATACAAAGCAGAATGAAGGCTTCTCAAAGTAGGCAGAAGTCATATGCAGACCAGAGGAGGAAGCCTTTGGAGTTTGCTGCTGGAGACCACGTGTTCATGAAAGTGACACCAACCAAGGGTGTAGGAAGAGCGATCAGGTCAAAGAAGTTGTCCCCTAAGTTCGTGGGACCATATCAGATCTTAAGGAGGATTGGCCCAGTAGCTTATGAGATCGCCCTGCCTCCCCATTTAGCGAATCTGCACAATGTCTTTCACGTTTCACAGCTGAGGAAGTACATGGCAGACCCTAGTCATGTGCTGGAAGTGGACAACGTGCAGATCAGGGATGACTTGTCCTTTGAAGCGAAACCAGTCAGGATTGAAGATCGTCAAAGTAAACAGCTCAGAGGCAAGACCATCAACATGGTAAAAGTAGTGTGGGATGAACGATCGGGTGATTCAACTTGGGAGTTAGAAGCAACCATGAGAGAAGCCTATCCATACCTCTTTTCCTCGTAATTCAATTTTCGAGGACGAAAATTTTTCTTGTTGGGGAGAATGTAAGGACCTGTAAAATTGAATTGGAATAAAAAGAGTTATATTTTAAAAGAATTCTATGTATGTTTTATTTAGAATAGAAAGGGAGGAAAAAGTTAAGTATAGAAGGCTATGAGGTCGCCGGTCGCCTGCTACACATGAGCGCCAGGTGGACGTCGCGCGGGCGCGAGAGGCATGCAGGCATCGCGCGGGCGCGAGAGGCATGCAGGCATCGCGCGGGCGCGAGAGGCATGCAGGCAACGCGCGGGCCCGAGAGGCATGCAGGCAACGCGCGGGCCCGAGAGGCATGCAGGCATCGCGCGGGCGCGAGGCATGTGGGCATTGCCAGGGCGCAAGGCATGTGGACGTGGCCAAGGCGCGAGAGTTATGAGGGCGTCGCCAGGGAAGACATCGGTCGTCTCCCAGAGGAAGACATCGGTCGTCTTCTAGGGCGAAGAAGACATCGGTCGTCTCCCAGAGGAAGACATCGATCGTCTTCTAGGGCGAAGGAGACATCGGTCGTTCGCCAGGATGAGTCAGCGTTGGAAAGTTGTCGCGAGGGCGAGCCTCACACAGATAAAGTGGGACCCAGACTCTCAGCATGAAACGTCCTGCACGCGCGCCACGTAGACAAAAAGGATGATTCAGAGTGGTGACATCAGAATGTTGGCATGCGCAAGAGACACTCGCGGTCGTACTGTTCAGAGCAGTGGTTGGCATGCACAAACGACAACAGTGGTCGTACTGTTCAGAGCAGTGGTTGGCATGCATAAACGACAGCAGTGGTCGTACTGTTCAGGGCAGTGGTTCTCAGACTTTCCTGCAGGAGGGGTGGCAGCAGCAGCAAACGTGGACAGGTAAGCTGGGATTCAAAAGCCACTGCGGGAAGGCAAAGAGTGTTACAGACTCAAGAGTGTTAGAGTGAGTGCAAACTTCCTCCCTCCCTTCTTCCCTTCCTTGCGTTGAGACTCAGGCAACCTCCAGCATCAGTGCGACACGCGACGTTGCCCTTAGAGCACCTAAGAGGTTCTCTGCAAGTTCTACAGACCAGGCGCTGAAAACAGAGACAAGGCGGGGTTCAAGCTTCGTTGGGTTTCGGAGCTCCTGGTGTTTGCGCAAGTCCAGGTAAGGGAAGCTAGACTTCATTTTCAATACAAGCCATAGTTTAGCTATTTCTGAAGTAAGGGCGACGTGGTCGCCGGTTTCGTTTTCATCATCGTAAATGCTCTGTTTCATGTGTTTGGGCGACGTGGTCGCCGGTTTTTAAATGCAGACTTCGAAATACTCTGTTTTTGAACCAGATCGCCGGTTTTGGCGTTGTTTGCGAAAACTCCCTGTTCTTGGTGTTGCTTTGAAACTGTTGAGATTTAAATGAGATATTCGAAAATAAGAACCTTGGGTTGAGTTTTGCTGTGATTGAAATCATTCTTTTAAGTGTTATGTGATGTGTTGGATGTGGTGAATGTGGATCGAGGCATAGTATTTTCAGGAAAGAAAATACCGTGTAAGATCGTGTAGGATGTGCATTGATCGGTGATGTCTATAATGGGATTATCCTGACTCTCCTGAGATAATGGATTCATATAGATGAGGTTATTCAGGCGTTGAGAGTCGAAGGAGGTTCATATGCATGGGTGAGTCGTGTGAAACAGAACGAGCTCGACCTGTCATATGGATTAACCCTGTCATACTGTGAGAATGGTGAACTTGAGATTGAGACTGTGTTAATGCGCATAGCTGGTAAACATTACAGCTTTGTATGACAGGTGCAGAATCCCTGAGTCTAGTCAATGCACGAGTCTTCCGGAAGTAGTGTCAAGTGTCTTGTGTGCTGAGTCAGTGGTGGTCTGACATGTGAAATGAGGAACTTGAAATTATAGACACTTGATGCAGTATTGTGAAAATGAATGACTCTTGAGAATATTGTGAAATGTGTGATTTCTGGGTGACCAGGTGAAGGGCATTGAGAAAATCTACAGCTTTACGTGAATATCTTGAAAATTGCTTACTCTGATTTTAATGTTCTTATTTAAACTCTCTTTAAAATATCTAGCTTACCCTGCGTGTTTTGGTTCTGTGGCTGTTCTCTTAAAACTGTGATGATCGTGTATAACTTACACGGGAGCAGATGATCTTCCAGGAAGTAGAGCTCCTTAGTGAAGTGGTCGCCGGAAGGAGATCGGCTGTTTTTGGGTCCCCCGATGGGCGATCGGCCTCGTCCGATAGGAGATCGGTCTCGTCCGATAGGAGATCGGTCTCTTTCGATAGGAGATCGCCTGCTTCATTTTTCTTACTGTATTTTGTTTATGTTTCTGGAAAAATTTGACCGAATTTGTATTAAACTCCCTGTGAGGAGAAACTACATTTCATATATATAATATTTTGTTCATAGAATCTATTTGTTACCTTTATTTTCATTATATACATTTGTATAGTATTTTGGCGGGATGTTACATCATCCTAAGGACGAACTGCTCTGATACCATTAATGTAACATCCCGCCAAAAACTATTCATATTTATATAATGAAAATAAAGGTAAACAAATAATGTTGAAGAGAACATAATTATATATATAAGTAATGAAGTTGCTCCTCACAGGGAGTTAATACATAACCAGTCAAATGTTTTTTTAAAACTTAACGAAATCAATCAAATACAACGAAAACGGCGGTCTCCATACATAAACCGGCGATCTCCTAACAGAAGACCCCAAAACAGGCGATCTGCTATCAGGACATAAATCCGGCGATCACCACCAAGAGATAGAAACAGGCGATCTCTTCCCCGGCGACCACTCACTAAGGAGCTCTACTTCCTGGAAGATCATCTGCTCCCGTGTAAAAATTACACGATCATCACAGTTTTAAGAGAAAAACAGCCATAGAGCAGAACACGCAGGGTAAGCTATATATTTTAAAGAGAGTTTAAATATGAACATAAAAATCAGGATAAAACAAATTCAAGATACCCACATAAAACTATAAAGTTTCTCATTCCCTTCACCAGATCGCCACGAAATCACACACTTTACAATATTTGCACAGAGTCATTCTATTTCACAAACTGCATCAAGTGTCTATCAATTCAATGTTCCTCATTTCTCACGTCAGACTACCACTGACTCAACACACAAGACACTTGACACTACTTCCGGAAGACTCGTGCATTGACTAGACTCAGAGATCTGCACCTGTCATACTAAACTGCTGTAATGTTTCCACAGCTATGCGCATCAACACATTCTCGATCTCAAGTTCATCATTCTCACAGTATGACAGGGTTAATCCATATAACAGGCCGAGCTCGTTCTTTTTCACACGACTCACCCATACATATGAACCTCCTTCGACTCTCAACGCCTGAATAACTTCCTCTATATGATTCCATTATCTCAGGAGAGTCAGGACCATCTCATTCACAGGATACTCACAGATCAATACACATCACAACCAAATCTCAACACGATATTTCCTTTCCTGAAAATACTATGTCTTGATCCACATTCACGACATTCCACACATCATACCACTCAAAAGAATGATTCCAACCACAGCAACAGTCATTTCAAAGGTTCAGATTTTCGAATATCACATGTATTTCACATTTAAATCTCAAACAGCTTCAAACAATACCAAAAACAGGGGAGTTCGAAATCCGTATTTAAAACCGGCGACCACGTCGCCCAACCACATAGAACAGAGCATTGCGAAAGGAAACAGGAAACTGGCGACCACGTCGCCCTTACTTCAGAAACAGCTAATCTATGGCTTGTATTGAAAATGAAGGCTAGCTTCCCTTACCTGGACTTGCGCAAAACACCAAGAGCTCCAAAATCCACCGAGCTTAAAGGATGCCTTAGCTCTGTTTTCAGCGTTTGGTTCGTAGAACTTGCAGAGGACCTCCCAGGTGCTCTAAGGGCAAACGTCGCTTGTCGCACTGATGCTTGAGGTGGCCTGAGTCACAACGCAAAGGAGAGAAGAAGGGAGGGAGGAAGTTTGCACTCACTCTAACACTCTTGAGTCTGTAACGCTCTTTGCCTTCCCGCAGTGGCTTTTGAATCCAAGCCTACCCGTCCACGTATGCTGCTGCTGCCACCCCTTCTGCAGGAAAGCCTGACAACCACTGCCCTGAACAGTACGACCATTGTTGTCTCTTGTGCATGCCAACCACTGCCCTAAACAGTACGACCACTGTTGTCTCTGGTGCATGCCAACCACTGCCCTGAACAGTACGACCGCGAGTGTCTCCTGCGCATGCCAACATTCTGATGTCACCACTCTGAAACACCCTTTTTGTCTACGTGGCGCGCGTGCAGGACGTTTCATGCTGGGAGTCTGGGTCCTACTTTCTCTGCGCGAAGCTCGACATCACGCGATAACCTTCCACCGATGACCGCTCGCGCGATGACTATCCACTGAGGTCTCATACTGGCAAACGACCGATGTCTCTCCCTGGAAGACGACCGATGTCTCTCCCTGGAAGACGAACGATGTCTCTCCCTGGGAGACGACCGATGTCTATCCCTGGCGACGCCCGCATGCCTCTCGCGACCCGGCGATGCCTGCATGCCTCGCGCCCCGACGACGCCCGCATGCCTCTCGCGCCCTGGTGACATCCACATGCCTCGCGCCCTGGCGATGCCCGCATGCCTCTCGCGCGCCCTGGCGATCATGTGTAGTAGGCGACCGGCGATTATGTACTGACCAGGCGATCTTATAAGCTACACTTTCCTTCCTTTTTATTTCAAATGAAAACATACTTAGAATTCATTTAAATTATACCCTTTTATTCCAATTTAATTTTACAGGTCCTTACATTCTCCCCAACAAGAAAAATTTTCGTCCTCGAAAATTGAATTACAAGGAAAAGAGATATGGATAGGCTTCTCTCATGGGTTCTTCTAACTCCCAAGTTGAATCACCCGATCGCTCATCCCACACCACTTTCACCATGTTGATGGTCTTGCCTCTGAGCTGTTTACTTTGACGATCGTCAATCCTGACTGGTTTCGCTTCAAAGGACAAGTCATCCCTGATCTGCACATCGTCCACTTCCAGCACATGACTAGGGTCTGCCATGTACTTCCTCAGCTGTGATACGTGAAAGACATTGTGCAGAATCGCTAAATGGGGAGGTAGGGCGATCTCATAGGCCACTGGACCAATCCTCCTTAAGGTCTGATATGGTCCCACGAACTTAGGGGACAACTTCTTTGATCTGATCGCCCGTCCTACACCCTTGGTTGGTGTTAGTCTCATGAATACATGGTCTCCAGCAGCAAACTCCAAAGGCTTTCTCCTCTGATCTGCATAGGATTTCTGCCTACTTTGAGAAGCTCTCATTCTACCTTGTATTTGTTTCACCTTCTCGGTTGTCTGCTGAATCAACTCTGGTCCAACCAATACTGCTTCGCCCTCCTGGTACCAGCACAATGGAGTTCTGCATTTCCTTCCATACAAAGCTTCATACGTTGCCATCCCAATGCTGGCATGATCACTGTTATTATAGGTAAACTCTACCAACTCGGCTGGAGCCATCCTGTAAGGTGCCATTGACACTGGTCCAGCCCCGAGTACCAAAATCAATAGAGAATTCCACTTCCCTCTTAGGAGGTAATCCAGATATTTCTTCTGGAATTACATCCATGAAATCTTTCACCACAGGTATCCTACTTACGTCCTCTTCATTCTTCACTCCCAACCGAGCTAGGATTCACGAAGCACCTCGCCCCTTCTTCCAACTCTGACCACCCGTGCTGAACTGATATCACCTCTGATTCTTGGGGGTCTGGAAACGCTACCTTCTGACTACCGCAGTCTATGAGAACGTGATTGGCAGCTAGCCAATCCATTCCCAGGATAACATCCAGGTCCTGAAGAGGTAGGCAGATCAAGTTCACTTTGAATCTGCGTCCCTCTACTATCACTGGACATTCGGGGCAAACTGTAGAGGTCAACACCTGTCCTGACGCAGGTGTAGAGACCCACAATTCAAACGGTAACTCCTTCACTAGAAGGCCCAACACGGCTACACACAGGCTTGACACAAAGGAGTGTGTCGCTCCAGAATCAAACAAAATTCTAACGTATCTACCAGCTATAAACAAGTACCTTGTACTAGGTTACCTGACTGAGATGCCTCCGCTCCAGACATGGCAAACACTCTCCCTCCTGCCTAAGGTCTGCTGCCTTCGTTCCTCAACTGCTGGGAACCAACGGGTTGAGTCATCCTTTTTCTGTTAGGACAATCTCTAGAAATGTGCCCCATCTCTTGGCATGTGAAACACCTGGGTCTCCATGTTTGTTGTTGCTGAAACTGGGGCGGCGCTGCTCCTGCCCTATGCTGTGGAGGTCTCGAATAAGGCTTGCTTTGTGGGTGCTGCACCTTGGCCTCCCCACTGGAAGAACCCCCTGGGTGTGACCTGATCACCCGAGAATCACCCTTTTCCAGGGTCTCCACCATCTTCGCCTTCTCTACCAAGGCGTGAAATTCCCTGATGAACATCGGGGCTATGGTCCTCTTCAGCCCATGCTTCAGTCCCTCTTCAAACTTCCTACACCTCCAAGCCTCAGAGGTCGCCTGGGTATAGAATCGGGCGAGGTACTCAAACCGAGCAGCATAGGCGTTCACAGACATATCCCCCTGCTCCAACCTTAGGAACTCAGCTTCCCTCGCAAACCTTGCGCTGTCTGGGAAGTATTTCTCCAGGAACCTCACCCTGAAGCTTTCCCAGTCCAACACATCCTCTCGGGCCTCCATCATCTGCTGAGCTCCCATCCACCAGAACTCAGCTTCTCCAGATAGCAAATAGGTGGCGAACACCAACTTCTTCTCTTCAGGGCAGGAGGTCGCCCTAAAGATTTTCTCCAACTCTCTGACCCACTGATCTACCTGATCAGGGGTAGCATTCCCACTAAACTTGGGTGGGTTGTGCCTCATGAACTCAGTCAGTCCCATCTGTTCTTGAGGCTGACCGCCGTGGGAATTTGTCTCAGCCGACCGAGCAGTTTCCCAGTGGTGCATTGTAGCTTGATGGTTCTGAGCCATCGCGGCATTCTGTTGTTGGATGGCAGTTGCCATCATCTCGATAGCCTTGGCAATCTGGCTCATCTCCGAAGAAGATTGGGGAGGGGTAGAAGGTCTACGTGCCATCTCTTTTCGTTTCAGATTTGAAACTACAGGTTTTCTATATTCCCTACAACTACAAGAATGAGATCGATAAGAAATCAATTCATTCAAGGGGTAACAGCTAGACCTTACAAAGGTCAGCATCTCAAAGTCATCTAGAATTTGAGTTTATCAGCCGATCATGATACTTATAACATCAAGCATAACACCAAAACAGCTACTGCTTTAAGACCATCAATCCAAGCAACCACTTTCAATCAATTACTAAAAACACTCAATAATATGAAATAATTCACCCCAGAATTCAATATATGCTAAACATCAAACCTTTAGAATTAACAGTGAGAATCATCTCGATCCAGTTATGAGTGTGCACCCTCACCACTTTATCAAGACCCTCTCATTCTTAATACTAAGATTTTCAGTTAGGGCATACATTCACCAAAGCACACACAAAATTTCAATACAAAAACGTTTGAAAACCTTTCACTATAGTTGTTATTTAAAACTCAAATAAATTTTATGAGCAGAAGAAACACAATGGATCCACAGCCCTCAGGTCATCCTAAGGACGAACTGCTCTGATACCATTAATGTAACATCCCGCCAAAATACTATTCATGTTTATATAATGAAAATAAAGGTAACAAATAGATTGAAGTGAACAAAATTTTATATATGTAAATAAAGTTTCTCCTCACAGGGAGTTTAATACAAATACGATCACTTTTCCATTAAAACGTAAACAAAATACAATACAATAGAAAGATAGGCGATCTCCTGACAGAAGGGCGATCTCCTATCATAAAGGCGATCTCCTATCAGAAAGCAGTAAAAGGGGTGATCGCCCAACAGATATAGAAAACAGGCGATCTCCTTCCAGCGACAATTCACTAAGGAGCTCTACTTCCTGCAACATCATCTGCTCCCGTGTAAATTATACACGATCATTACAGGTTTAAGAAAAGGCCAAACACAACACAAAAGAAACACAGGGTAAGCTAGACATTTAAAAAGAGTTAGATATGAACTTTAAAATCAAGGTAAAACGAATTCAAGATACCCACGTAAACCATCAATTAACACATATTGCACGATTCCTCGAAGGTCATTAAAATCACAACATATATCAAGTGTCTATCAATTCAAAGTTTCTCATTTCTCACGTCAGACTTCACTGACTCATCACACAAGACACTTGACACCACTTCCGGAAGACTCGTGCGTTGAACCTAGCATCCAGAGACATGCACCTGTCATACTTCATTGGCTGGAATGTTTCCACAGCCATGCGCATCAACACAATCACGATCTCAATTCATCACTCTCACAGTATGACAGGGTAAATCCATAAGACAGGCCGAGCTCGTTCTTTTTCACACGACTCACCCATTCATATGAACCTCCTTCGACTCTCACCAACTGAGTAACTTCCTCTATATGATTCCATTACCTCAGCAGAGTCAGGATCGCCTCATTCACAGGATACTCACAGATCAATACACATCACAACCAAATCTCAACACGATATTTCCTTTCCTGAAAATACTATGTCTTGATCCACATTCACGACATTCCACACATCATACCACTCAAAAGAATGATTCCAACCACAGCAACAGTCATTTCAAAGGTTCAGATTTTCGAATATCAC
>CM023863.1:18144606-18349072 GCA_013389735.1 Phaseolus lunatus | reverse complement strand
TTATTGGAATGAAAGTGATATATTTTAAGTGAATTCTAAGTATGTTTTTATTTAAAATATAAAGGAAGGAAAGTGTAGCTTAGAAGTCTACGAGATCGTCGTTGTTGAAGATGGAGGCGATCTCCGACTTCTCTGGTACATAATCGTCTGTCGCTTAGAGTACACATGATCGCCAATCGCCTATGGTGTACATGATTGCCGAAAGTGCACTTAGTATGTGGTCAAGATGCTGGATCAACCATAGTGGGTTCCAAAAAAACCACGCGTATCAAGGTGTGGGTTAAGCCTTAGATACGCTGTGCATGCGAAGCTCTATGCTTGAGCATAAGAAATCGTCCTTAGTGTTGCATGCATGGGCGCACGAGGAGTAGTGCTAATCTATTCTTGGAAATGTGAAGCAACCGACGTCACCAAGCCATGTGGAGGTGATACCTTGGACGTAACATAGTGGGATGAAGAACCTTCAGCAAGGCATGGCGATGTGTCATCAGTCATCGCCGGGATGAGAGGCATCGGTGGATGGTGGATGGTCATCGCGCGACCAGACATCGGTGGATGGTAGATGGTCATCACGCGACCAGGCATTGGTGGATGATGGATGGTCGTCGCGCGACCAGGCATCGGTGGATCTTGTTTCAAACAGATAAGGTAGGACCCAAGCTCCCAGCATGAGCGTCTTGCATGCACGACACGTAGTCAGGGAGAGTGCTTCAGAACAGTGGCTCCAGAGAGTTGGTATGGAAAGTGACCCAGAGTTGGTGTACGCAGAGACCCACGTGGCATTACTGTTAGAGGAAATGTACACGCAAGCTTCCCTATAGAGTGGGTGGTGGCAGCGGCATTCCTGGGAAGGGTGGCTCAAGTTCAAACTTCAGTCTGGATAGGCAAGGTTGGAACGCTGCTTGAGTAGAGAGAAATTGTGTGAGTTGGCTTTAGCTCCCTGTTTCTTCCCTCTCCTTCTCCATACATTCAGACGTCCTAGCGCACCAGTTGGCTATCGGCGACTACCATAGAGCACCTGGGAGGTTCTCTGCAAGTTCTCCAAACTGGACGCTAAAACAGAGTAAGTCGTTTCGCTCTGTTCTTCGAGTCGATCCTGCACTTGAGAGGGTTGCCTCTGCATAGGCGTTGCATGCAGCTCTCTTGGCTTCAGGAATCGTCTCTGTTAACGTAGAAATGAGTGGTATAGCTAGTTTTGTGACTAAGGCTCCATGGTGCAGGTTAAGGCATCCTTGAATCTCGTTGGGTTGGAGCTCTTAGTGAAGTTTACGCTAGTCCAGGTAAGGGAATCTAGCTTTATTTTCAAGAAAACCTTAAGCTAGAAGATTTTGATGTTGGGGCGACGTGGTCGCCGATTTCAAATGTTATTGCATAATCCCCTGTTTTTGGACGTGATCGCCGGTTTCAATGTTGATTTCGAACTCCCCTGTTTTAGTGTCGTTTGAAACTGTTTGAGATTGAAATGTGAAATGCATGTGATATTCGAAAATCTGAACCTTGGAATGATTGTTCCTGTGATTGGAATCGTTCATTTAAGTGTTATATGATGTGTTGAATGTTGTGAATGTGGGATCAAGGCATAGTATTTTCAGGAAAGAAAATACCGTGTAAGATTGTGTAGAATGTGCATTGATCGGTGATTTCTATAATGAGATATCCTGACTCTCCTGATATAATGGAATCATATAGATGAAGTTATTCAGGCGTTGAGAGTCGATGGAGGTTCATATATGGGTAGTGTTTGGAAGTGGTTTGAAAGATAACTACTTGACCTGTTGTATGGATTAACCCTGTCATACTAGGAGAGTGATGAGATTGAGATTGAGATTATGTTTATGCACATAGCTGTGGGAACTTTACAACAATGTAGTATGACAGGTGCAGATCTCTGAGTCTAGTCAATGCACGAGTCTTCCGGAAGTAGTGTCAAGTGTCTATGTGTGATGAGTCAGTGGAAGTCTGACGTGAGAAAGAGAAATATTGAAATTTGATAGACACTTGATGGATTATGTGAAATGAATGACACTTGAGGGAATTGTGAAATGTGTGAATATTGGATGGTTTACGTTAATATCAAGTTTCATGTTTTAAAGTTTTAAAAATATCTAGCTTACCCCTGCGTTTTGTTTTGTGGTTGTTTTCTTTAAAATTGTGATGATCGTGTGTAATTTACACGGGAGCAGATGATGTTGCAGGCAGTGGAGCTCTTCAGTGAGTGGATGGACAAGGAGATCGCCTGTTCTTGTGCTGTAGTTTATTTTATTTTGAAACTGGATGGTTATGTATTAAAATTCCCTAGAGAAGGGATATTATTTTGAAATACAATGTACTGATGGATGTATTTTATTATATATTCATATATTAATTTTGATATTATTGTTTTACCTTTATTTTATTATATAAATAAGAATAAGATATTGAGGGGCGTTACACACAACAATATAATTATTAGAAATAGAAGGAAGCAAATGCTTAAACATATCATGTGTGTCCAAATTGGTATCTATGTTGTCCTTATAAAATGGAAAATGATTTTCATAAAAAATAACATCGCGTGTCACAAAAATATTTTTCTGATTCATATCAAAGAGAGTAAAACCTTTTACCCCATCTTTGTAACTGAGAAAAACACATTTTCTGGCTCTAGAACTAAGCTTTGTTCTTTGAACACTACTAGTAGTAGCAAAAGCCAAACAACCAAAATTTTTTGCATGAGATAAATCTAGTATGTCATTATAAACTATTTAATATGGTGATTTATCATGTAAAAGAGGAGTAGGAGTTCTATTAATTAAATGAACAAAGTGCTTGACAACATATGACCAAAACCAAAGAGGTAAGTGAGACTGAAAAATCAGTGCACGAGCGAAATTCAAAATATGTTGATGTTTGCATTCAACAATACTATTTTGTTGTGGAGTTTCCACACAACTAGTTTGATGAACAATCCCTTTTCTATTAAAGAAATCAGTCATAAGGAACTCAGGGCCATTATCACTACTTAATACTCTCAAATGACAGTTAAACTAATTTTCAATCATATTGATGAAATTTTGTAAATGTGTGTGTGTTTAAACTTTACTTTTCATCAAACAAATCCATGTATATCGGGTAAAATCATCTACAACAGTTAAAAAATACTTATACCCTAAACAAAAACATGATTAAAAGGACCCCATATATCAACATGAAGCAAATCAAAAAATTGAGTTGATTTAGTATAACTAAAAGGCAAAGGTAGTCGTTTTTGTTTAGCAAAATGATATGTATCACAAGGATGAACAAAACCTATGGAAATATTTGAGTAATATGAAGACAAAATTTTCAACCTATCATAAGACAAATGTCCCATTCGAAAATGTCAAAGTTTAGCATTATCAATATCTACACAAGATTTATTGATGTTGACAATCTTATTTGGAAGGCACAAACTCTCACTGTCAAGTCTACTCGTCCCAATTTTTGTTTGTGACACCTGATGGATACTAGAAGTACTCAATTGATAAAGGTTGTGTGATCTCTCAGCTGTACCAATCACTCTCCATGGTTCAGTCTGAATAATGAAAGAAATAAAAGGTTGAAAAATGGTTAAACAATTGTGATTTATGGTTAGTTTAGAAACAGAAATCAAATTGACGTGAAATAAAGGTACATATAAAACACTAGTCAAAGTGAGTAAGGTAGATATTTGAAATGTACCAGACTGATTAACACTTAATTAACTTTTGTTAGGTAAAGAGACTAGGACGGACGAAATATTATGAATGGAAAAGAACTTATTGTAGCATATATGATTTGTAGCCCCTGTGTCTAATACTAGTGACTAGAAAACTTACCTAATTTGGCTAACTTGATTTGATAAGATGATTGTTGGATCAAAGCCATTAAACTATTGTATTGTTTTTGAGAAATTTGAATGTTAGAATTGAAGAGATTAGCCTCGAAAGGAGTAACATCCTTTTTAGCATTAACGGATGCAGTCGTATAAGCAGATTTTGTTGCTCCTTGCTTGAATTTGTAACCTAGTGGGAAACCATAACATGTATCCATTATATGATTATTTCTTCCACAATACGTACAAAAATGGGAATTATTTCTCCTTCCGCCTCGTCCATTAAAATTGCGACCTCTGCCTCTAGCATATCTTCCATTGATTCGTGGATCAACCACAATATTCATCAACACCTTGTCCTTATCATTGTTATCAGTATCATGACAATTGTTCTCGGTTAACAGGGAAGGAGCGAGAACCATGGTCGGATTGTCATTGAAGCTGAGATAGTATGGATTGGAGGGATTAGTAAGGTGATCTAGTGTTTGGCTTTTTATAATGAAAAAGTAATTAGCAAGATAGAGAAACAAAAAAGATGGCCAAGAGCTCCTAAAAGCTCTAATACCATATTAGTTTTGTATATCTCATATAGAGAAAGAACAGAAAATGGAGAAAACAAAATGATATTTTATTAATAAAAAATTGTTAGACACTTACATTATTGAGTACTATATTTGTATAGCACATAAAAAAGATAAAAGATAAAAAATAACAGAAACTGATAGAGCATTTATAACTTATGAGTAGTTATAACTAATGGAGTAGTTATAATTGATAAAACAGATATAACTGATAAAACAATTACAACTGAAAAAGTAGTTACAACTGAAAATCTAAAATATTATATTAGATCATATTTATCATCTAATAATCTATATAAATAATGAATACTTTTAAAAATTATGTTGTAAAGGGAAAATATAGAGAAAATATTTCAAGAATTAACATATATATATATATATAAAATTTAATTGTAGGACTCATAAAACTAAACTAAATACATATCACTACTGGAAAATTATTAAATATAAATTAATTTTTTTTAAAAATAATAATTAATTTCCACCCCTCACCTGACCCTGAAGTTCCCGTGTCTTTAACCTTATCTTTTGGTGTCGGGAGGGTATACCAGTTAAGGTTTTGTCCTCGCACTAGTACAAAAAAATCATCAACGACGGTTAAAATGGTCATATAAAGATCGTTCCCGAACCGTCGTTATTATAGGTGTCATTATAAAAAAAATGCACTTATAACGACAGTTTATCACTAGAACCATCATTATAAATGCTTTTTAAAGATAGTTCTAGTGGGGAACCATCCTTTTTGTATTTTTTTTTTTAAGTTTTTATTATTATATATATAGTTTAATCCTGCATAAAATATCAAATTTCCAGAACAATAATGCAGGTAATACCATAATTAAAATATGAAAGCCTACAAAATACGAAAATTTTTTATGTCATTCTAAAGTGTTATACATGGTTACCTTAAGGTGCATCCAAGTGAGTTTCTTTGCATGTGTACTTGCACTTCTCCTCCCACTCAACATGTTAAATCCAGAATAAGCACTGAAATAATAAGATTTTATGTTAGAACACACACATAACATTATGTAATGCAATGTAATGTATGAGTAATAAATTTGTGAATGTAATATAATCATAATGGTTTCATAAATATCTAATTTATATTAGGAAACATCATGCAAAATTTCAAAATTTTCTGACAAGTGTAAGTATGAGAACTAAAACCTTAAAATACCTGAACAATACCTAAATAATACTTAAAAATAAAAAATAAAAAAATAGTAAACATGATTCGATACCTCATTTCGAGCAACTTTCATTTTTTACGCATCTCCATCCGACTTCTCTATCAAAAGTTATGACTGTTTGAAGTTTTTTCATGCTAATTTTTCCAACTCCAAATCTATTACTTTTCTCCTCAATCTCAGGACTCCTCCATCAAATATACACTAAATGAAGTTCCCACAAACCCTAAACTATTAACTAATAAACACATACATTCAAATATTTATTAAAAAATTTTAAATAATAAACCTTAAAAATACTACTAACCTTCTATAGTCCGTGGTGGCAGCGTGTGGTGGAGGTGCTGGCGCGGTGTGTGGGCGTGTGAAGGTGAAGGGTTGGTGCGCACAGAGGCGGAGCTGTTTGCTTGCGCGCACTGCCAAAGGTTGGACACCCACAGACTCAAAATCAACACGTTACATTAAATTTAGTAAAAAAAGTAAAGAGTATTAAAACCCTGACCTTTTGGGAAAAAGTCGTGCGGATGAGTGGTGGTAAAGCGAAGCAGAACCAGTGGTGCGGCAGCAGCGTTCTCCTTTGGTGGTAGCGTGCGGTTGCATGAGGAAGGGAGGCAAGAACCACAACCTTCGGGTTGGTTGCGCGGTGCAAGCATAAGGGGCGGGGTTAACAAAGAAGGGCCGGTGCGGCACAGGGGCGGCAGGTGGTGTGGTCGGATGTGCAGTGAAGGTGAAGGTGGGCGTGAGAATGAGGAAGGTGAAGGGAGTGAGAGGAAGAAGGTAAAGTGAGTGGAGAGAGTGAGAGTGAGAGTGAAGGGAGCGCGAGCGAAAAAAAATGCTTCAGGAGCCCTATATAATGACAGTTCAGCAAGGAATCTTCGTAATTTACACTAAAACACATATATAACGATAATTCAGGCGGGAACCGTCTTTTAAAACACCAAAATTTTGGGAAAAACTACAAAAATGTCATCGCCTCTTTTATAACGATTGTTCTTTATGAACCGTCTTTATATGGAGTCGTAAAATTCATATTTTATACTAGTGTTGATCGACTCGAGCGCAAAAAGTACGTAAATTTAACTTGTATGTTTAAATACACATTAAATTTAATTTCTGAAATATCTCATTAGAACTTTCCGACCAAAAACCCTCTTTAGGGAAAAAACGGTTGGGCAAGGAAAGAGTGCTTAAATTTTATTGATGTTAACTATAATAAAATTTGAGATGCGTGGCATTCCACATCCTCGGTACAATTTTTCCCGATAACCACTCTAGGTGGTATGCCCCTCAACTGCAACATCTCGGACCCGGAAGAGGCCTTCCCAATTGGATGAGAACTTTTTGTTCGTCTTCCTAACTTCACTTCGCATCCTCTAGACGAGGTCTCCCTTCTAAAAGCTTCTTGGCTGGACCTTCGTGTTGTACCGCCTGGCCGCTTGGAGCTTGCATGCAGCTTCTCGGATCTTACTCTTGTCTCGAATTTCATTTAATAGGTCGAGTCTGACCAACAGACTCTCGTGATTCAAAGACAAATCAAAGAGTTGCCTTTTGAGGGAAGGCTCGCCCACCTCAACCAGAATCATCGCCTCGGTGCCATAGGTTAGGCTATAGGGTGTCTCTTGTGTCAAAGTTTAGGGCATGCAATGGTATGCCCATAAGAATTCAACCATCTCCTCGGTCCACCGCCCTTTTGTCGTACCAAGTCGCTTTTTCAGGTCATTAAGGATAACCTTATTTGCTGCTTCGGCTTGCCCATTGGTCTGGGGGTGTTCGATGAAGCTTGTTATTGATTTTATGTCGAGATCCTCATAAAAGGACTAAAGTCCTCGGTCAATGAATTGCCAACCATTATCAGTTATGATGGTGTGGGGCACTCTGAACCGACATACAATGCTTCTCCACACAAAGTTTTGGACGTTCTTGGCCGAGATAGAGGTGAGGGTTCAGCCTCGATCCACTTAGTGAAGTAGTCGACTTCGACAAAGAGAAATTTTGTTTGCCCTTTGCCCAAGCAGAAGGGACTGATGATGTCCATTCCCCAAATGGTGAACGACCATGGAGACACCATAACATGGAATGTTTCAGGTTTTAGATGGGACAAGGGGCCATACTCTTGGCACTTAATGCATTTCTTCACATATTCTGCACAGTCGCTCTGGTTGGTCAGCCAATAGTAGCTGGCTCTAAGTGTTGAAGCTGAAGGAAGCTTCTTCCCAACCTTGGCTTAAAGTGTGTTTGATGAAGAAAATTGCTTTGGTGCTTTATAGTTTGTAATATAAGTCTTAAGTGAATTTTGTTTTTAGGCTTAGGATGTTATAAAGTTGCCTTCGGTCATTGGGGAAGTAATGAGGAACCAATCGGTCATCGGTCATTGGGAAAGTAATGAGGAACCAATCGGTCATCGGTCATTGGGGAAGTAATGAGAACCAATCGGTCATCGGTCGTTGGGGAAGTAATGTGGCACGATCGGTCATCGGTCGTTGGGGAAGTAATGTGGTACGATCGGTCATCGGTCATTGGGATAATTTGTTCCAGTTGCCTAAGCAAGCTTAAACCAAGCACATGGAGTGTTTAAAAGTTTTCAAAATGCTGTTTAAAGTTTTCTAAAAAAATCTGAATACTGGACAAAAATAAATCTGTTTCCTGGAAAATAAATAGATTTTTTTTTTTGGTTATGTTATTCTTAACTGTTTTTCAATTGTTTTTTGAAAAGTGGTTAGAAACTGTTTTCTTTAAATATAGAAGACTTCTCTCACACAATATATAGAGTGCAATCACGTTTCAATCAGTTTCTTAGTGAGAAGAAGAATTCAAAGGCTTTTGTGAAAGGTTTTCAAAAGGAATTTCAAGTGTGCTTGGTCTAGGAAAACCTTGTGCTTTGTGAAGGTGCTGGTGCAGTTTCTGCAGTAGATTGAACTACTGGTTTGAGTTCTTGCATCTTCTTTTCAGGTGTAATTTTTCCTTTCTCATTTGTTGTAAAGGTGTAAGTGTTAGTCACTCCTTGATAGGGTTTCTTGGAGTGCAAGGTGTGCTAAAATAGGTGTTTTTCAGCCTTGTATGTGAGTGTTCTTGTAGGTTTCAAGAACTGTTGGATATGCTGTAATTGTTGTATGTGTTTAGTGGATTCCACCTTGGTGTAAGGTGAACTGGATGTAGCTCTTGATGAGTGAACCAGTATAAAAACTTGTGTGCAATCTTCTTTCCTTCCTTGCACTTATTTCTGGAATTTGAATTGATAACTGTCCAAAATAAATCTGTTCATGTGAAATTGAATCTGTTAATTATGGGTTTAATAAGAACTGTTCTTCTCTTGGTTGAAACCTTCTTGCAAATATCTGAACAAGTGTGTTCTGTTGTTCCTTCTAATTGAGTAAAATCTTGTTTGATCAAGTTTTGATTATACAAAGGGGATTTGGAAAAATAAATCTGTTTTGTTTAAAATCAATCTGTTCTTTTAATCTCTGTTACACAGAAGTCAGTTCCTGTTGCAAAAATTTTAAAAGATCAATTAACCCCTCCCCTCTTGATCTTCAGACCCTGCTTAACTCTAACAATTGGTATCAAGAGCAAGGGCTTGTAGGTTACTCAAGTTATGCAGATATGTTTGAATTCAAGATACCTTTTGCTGAGGGAGCATCCATCAATAGGCCTCCTATGTTCGGTGGAGTCAACTATGCCTTCTGGAAAATCAGAATGAAGATTTTCATGGAGTCCATTGATATGGGCATTTGGGATGTTGTGGTTAATGGACCTTTTATACCTATGAAGGAAGTGAAAGATGAAACTGTGAAGAAACCTTGGTCCGAATGGAGTGAAGTTGAAAGAAAGAAGGCTCAATATGATTCTTTAGCCAAGAACATTATCACATCTGCTTTGAATATGGACGAATTCTTCAGGGTATCTCAATGCAGCTCAGCCAAGGAGATGTGGGAGATACTGGAGGTAACTCATGAAGGCACAGAAGATGTTAAACGGGCTAGGATGCACTCATTGATCCAGGAATATGAGTTGTTCAGAATGCAATCTGGTGAGAGCATTGCAGATGTACAGAAACGATTTACACACATAGTAAATCATCTCACGAGTCTTGGCAAGGTTTTTGATAAGGAAGAGCCCAACATAAAGGTATTGAAATGCCTTGATAGGAGTTGGCAGCCAAAGGTAACAGCAATTTCAGAATCAAGGGATCTTTCCAAGATGTCCACTGCAGCACTCTTTGGAAAGCTGATGGAACATGAATTGGAGCTGAAAAGATTGAAAGACCAAGAAACTGTGGAGAAGAAAGCCAAAGGAATTGCCTTAAAGACCACCATGGAGCATGACACAAGTGAAGAAGAAGAAGAGAATCCTGAACAAGATGAAACCTTAAGCTTGCTCACTAGAAAATTCAGCAAATTCCTTAAAAGGAAGACTAGAGACAGAACACAGCAAAGAAAAAGGTATTCAAAACAGAATGATTCTAATCTTCTACTTACACCTGTTTTGGATGTGGCAAACCAGGTCATATAAAAGCTGATTGTCCAAACAATCCACATAAAAAAAAATCAGCAAGCAAGAAGAATGAAAAAGGCAAGGGAAAAAGGGCTTACATATCTTGGGAGGATAATGATGTATCTTCAACAAGTGAATCCTCAAATGAGAGTGAAGAAGCAAATCTGTGCTTCATGGCAAATGATGAAGGTTCAACTTCAGACTCAGTAAGTAATTACTCAACTGATTCTGAAAATTATGATAAGCTTTTAATTGCATTTAAGGAAACTCATGAGGAAGCCAATAGACTTGCTGTCATGTGTAATAAGCTGACCAGAATTAATAAAGTTCTTGAACCTAAGGTAAAGGCTCTTGAAGAAGAACTAAACAAAGCTAAAACCGAGTTAATTAGTCTTGAATTAACCTACCTGCATGCATCCATCAAAACATGTGAAAATTGTAAGAAACTTGAAAATCAGGTTGAATATCTTTTGAAAGCTTTATCAAATTTCACCAAAGGTAGAGAGAATCTTGAAACACTGCTGGGTTCTCAAAATGCTATTTTCAATAAAAATGGATTAGGATATAATCCTGGAACAAGGCAAAATATTAAGAAACTGTCCAGTTTTTTTGTTCCTGCTAAAACAGGTTTTTCCTCTTTTAACAGATTAAATACAGTACATACTGCATCCTGTTTCTACTGCATGAAATCTGGTCATACATCAAGAACATGTAGGGCTAGAAAATATCTTGTTCCTAAAGGTTTATTCAAATGGCTTCCTAAGGAAAGGTATTAATCATGTTGGACCCTATACTAAGAGGGGTACCATATGTGTAATCTGTTTTGCAGAAAAACAGCAGGAAAAATCAGTGGTACCTTGATAGTGGCTGCTCAAAACATATGACTGGTGATCTGTCCCAGTTCATAAGTCTGAAACTCAAGGCTGAAGGTTTTGTCACATATGGAGACAACAATAGAGGAAAAATTCTTGGTAGAGGAGATGTTGGAACCAAGGATTCTACTGCAATTGAAAATGTGTTGTATGTTGAAGGCTTGAAGCATAACCTTCTCAGTATTAGCCAGCTTTGTGATAAGGAATACAGAGTGAATTTTGAGGCCAACACATGTACAATTTCAAATCAGAATTCTGGTAAGGTGCTGTTCACAGGGAAAAGGGTAAACAACATCTATCTCCTAGACATTGTTAATAACAATTCTGAAAATGAATGCTTGCTGTCAAAAAGTGATGAGTCTTGGCTATGGCACAGGAGGTTGGCTCATATCCATACAGATCACTTGAATAAATTGTTGTCTAAGGACCTTGTTTCTAGTCTACCAAAAATATGTTTTAAAAATAACAGGTTGTGTGATGCATGTGTAAAAGGAAAACAGATTAGAACCTCTTTTAAATCTAAAGATATAGTTTCTACAAATAAAATTCTGGATGTATTGCATATGGATTTATTTTGACCATCTAGGATTGCTAGCCTTGCTGGAAATTATTATACTTTGGTGATTGTTGATGACTTTTCTAGATATACTTGGACTTTATTCATTGCTTCTAAAAATGATACATACAAAGCTTTCAAGAAATTGGCAAAGGTTTTGAACAATGAAAATGAGAACTGCATAAAACAGATTCGTAGTGATCATGGGGGAGAATTTCAAAATGCAAAATTTGATAAGTTTTGTGAAAAGCATGGCATAACACATAGCTATTCTGCTCCTAGGACACCTCAACAAAACGGTGTGGTTGAAAGAAAGAATAGATTCCGCGACGCTATCTTGCAGCGCGCGCATCATCTCCACTACCTGCGCCATGGTAACAGCTCCTTCTTCAGCAGGTGACGCAGGTGAGGTTTGCCTGGTTCTTCTACTCATCTCCTCTGCACTTCGACGTAACTTCAAGAAACCTCGACGAAATGATTAAGAAGCTCCAAGAAACTTCAAGAAACCTCAAGAAACTTCAAGAACTGCGACGTGGATGGGAACCAGATTTACATGGGCCCCACGGTGGGCGCCTAATGTTCCTGCCGCTGACTCGAACGTGGAGGACTGCCTCGTCACTCCTTCGTCTAGCCCTCTGTTCTGCAGGAACACTCCAAGAACCACCGCCGGAACTCCAAACGCTGCCTGCAAAACACACAGACGGCGCCTCTAGCGGCCGTTGTAGCTCCGACGCTCAAGTCAGGTAACAGGAACACTAAAACTATATCTGAATCTCTCTGTGAGACCCGTGTGTGACTGAAACTCTCAGATGTGTGAGCTATGAGAATCTGTAAAAAAACCCCCTTAATTCGTTAAGAGTTTCGCTTATATACCTGAGTTTTTCTCTCTCCTGACGGTTATTCCTCATGACACGTGGATAACGTCTGGTCGTACACGTGTCATCATCTGGAGTGTCTGCAGCTGAAACGTTACTTCCACTGTGCTCCTGCGACTAAGTTATCCACACAGGAAGTAGCTTAGTATACAGGTTACTCTGGGCGCAACCTTAACATGGCGAGCTGGTTAACCCTGGGCATGCAGCTCACACTACACATGGTGGCAGATATGCCACTTATCCTCTGTACTTAGACCATACAACAAGTGCATGCCAAGTCTTCTCAAACACCCGGCGATGTGCTCTTTCGGCGACTTGCTGACCACCTGATCTCCCAACCTTAACACACGGCGATCATGTGCAATCTGGGCGATTACTGATCATACCGGCGATGACCGACTACTCATTCTCAAGGCGATAGGCGATTACTCATCTCAAGGCGATAGGCGATTACTCATCATCACAGGCGAGAGGCGATTACCATTCTGAGTGATCACCTCCCTGATTCGCCTGCTATCCTCTACCACGTGTTACTCTGTGAATGGTCCACGTGGTCAACTGCTGCTGATGTCATCGACTACCAATGACCGACCGGAACAAGATCTTTGGAAGAATTAGCAATAACTATGTTAAATGAATCAAATTTACCAAAGTATTTCTGGGCTGATGCTGTTTATACTGCTTGCTATGTGCTTAACAGAACATTAATAAGACCTATTCTTAAGAAAACCCCTTATGAACTGTACAAAGGAAGAAAGCCTAGCATCAGCCATCTTAGAGTATTTGGGTGCAAATGTTTTATTCTAAATAATGGTAAAGATAATCTTGGGAAATTTGACCTTAAATCTGATGAAGGTATACACCTTGGTTATGCTATAAATGGACTTGCTTATAGAGTCTATAACAAAAGATTGCTTGCTGTAGAAAAGTCTATGCATGTGGTGTTTGATGAAATAGATTGTTCTATACCGAAATCTGTTTTGGATGAATCTGGTGTGGATGATTTAAGAATAATTCTGCAGAAAAATCAATTCACTGAATTTGATACAACTAATCCAAATGTTGTCAAAGAGTCTGTTGTGAATGCAGGGTTGCCTAAGGAATGGAAGACTCCCAAGGATCTTACTCTTGACAATGTAATTGGAAAACTAGAGAAAGGAGTCTCAACCAGAAATTCTCTCAACAATTTCTGCAGAACAGTAGCTTTTGTGTCACAGATTGAGCCTGAAAGCCTGGAAGAAGCACTGCAAGACAGCAATTGGATAGCAGCAATGCAGGAAGAACTGAACCAGTTTGAATACAATGAAGTGTGGACCTTGGTTCCAAGAAAGCATGAGATGAATATCATAGGAACCAAGTGGGTGTACAGGAACAAGTTGGATGAACATGGAGCAATCACTAGAAACAAAGCAAGGTTGGTTGCTAAAGGATACAACCAAGAAGAAGGTATTGATTTTGGTGAAACCTATGCACCAGTAGCACGTCTTGAAGCTGTCAGATTACTTCTAGCATTTTCCAGCATCAAAGGCTTCAAATGGATGTTAAAAGTGCATTCCTAAATGGGTACATAAATGAGGAGGTGTTTGTTTCCCAGCCCCCAAGCATTGAAGATTACAAAAATCCAGAACATGTGTACAAGCTTAAGAAGGCCTTGTATGGACTAAAACAAGCACCAAGGCAATGGTATGAAAGGTTAAGTGAATTTTTGCTTTCTCAAGGCTATAACCGTGGTAATTCTGACAAGACTCTATTCATTAAGAAGAAAAGGGAAGATATTATTCTGGTACAAGTGTATGTAGATGATATAATCTTTGGGTCAACCAATGAGGAAATGTGTGAAGCTTTTGTCAATAAAATGAAGAGAGAGTTTGAGATGTCAATGTTGGGGGAAATGAACTTCTTCCTTGGCCTGCAAGTGAAACAGCTCAAGGATGGAATCTTCATTAGTCAAGAAAAATACTACAAAGAGCTGCTGAAAAAGTTTGATATGGATCAATGTAAGGCAATCAGCACTCCTATTTCAACAAGCTATCAACTAGACCAAGACTGCGCAGGAAAACCTGTTGACCAATCCAAGTTCAGAAGCTTAATTGGATCCCTGCTGTACTTAACTGCCAGCAGACCTGATATTATGTTTGTTGTATGCCTATGTGCCAGATATCAATCTGATCCAAGGGAATCTCACTACAATGCAGTCAAGAGAATTCTGAAATACTTGCAAGGGACAAAATCTGTTGGACTATGGTATCCTAACCATGTTTCCTTATACTTAAACTGTTTTTCAGATTCTAATTTTGCAGGGTGCAAGGTTGACAAAAAGAGCACTAGTGGGACATGTCACATGCTAGGATCAAGCCTGATTTCTTGGCATTGCAAGAAACAAGCTTGTGTTGCCCTCTCTACAGCAGAAGCAGAATAGATTGTTGCTGGAAGCTGCTGTGCTCAAACATTATGGCTAAGGCAACAGCTAAGTGACTATGGAATACTGTTAAACAAGATACCTATTAATTGTGATAATACCAGTGCCATAAACCTGTCTAAAAATCCTGTGTTACATTCAAGAACAAAGCACATAGAGATTAGACATCATTTCTTAAGAGAGCATGTTGCAAATGGAACTTGTGAAATTAAGTTTGTTGGAACTGAGTTACAGCTTGCTGATCTGTTCACTAAACCTCTTTCTAAAGAAAGATTTAATTTTCTGCTAAATGAACTAGGAATCATTAGTATAAATTACTCACAGCGGTAAAATTTCAATATGTTATTTCTCTTTTTAATCTGTTTATTTTTGTGCCTGAAATATACATAACTAGGAAAGAGAAATTATACATGCACCTTGACTGCTTGATTGCTTTGACCAGCGGGTTTATGGCTGTTCTGTCTGGATATTCAAACTGGTTTGACTAACTGTGTGGAAAGCTATTTTTCATTAAAAGCTAAAACACTTTTTCAAAATGCTTTTGCCCCTTTCCAAAAACTGAAACTGCTGCAGGAATCAAATCTGTATTGAATCTGTGTTTTTGATATGTTTCTTCTTCACACTCCAACTCTGCTAAGCATTAATACAATCTGTTTAATTCTATAAATAATGGTATTCAAAACCTGTAGTTCTCACATTCAACTTCTTCTTGCAATCTCTCAGGTTATCCTACTCTTTGAAACATATTTTTTTTTCAGTCTCTCAAATGGTCTGTCATACTAATAAAATGGTTTCCAGTTCAGTTTTCTTTTGATAAACAGGAACATGTTTCAGAAATGGCATCATTGGTATACAAAAGGAAGAAATCCCGTGAGCAGAAGAATAACACTCAAGGTATTCTAGAGAAATGGTTCGATGGTGATGCTGAAGCCATGAACATCTACTTACATGAGATAAGTAGAAAACAGGTAAATGTGCCAAAGATCCTCGAGTTTTCATGGATGAAGAGTGAAAAACTGACTGAACCCAGAGCACTTCTCAAGCATCAGAGATTGAAGCCATTTCTTGAAATGACTGGCAACATCTATCCAGATCTCGTGAAGGTCTTCTATACAAATCTGACCCTTGATGGGAAAAATTTAATTTCCCACGTAAAAGGTGTCAAAATAAAAATAACAAGTGAAGTATGGAGCAACATCGCTGGAATCAAGTATTCAGGACTCAAGGTGGGAAAGGGGAACACAACCATGATTCAAGAATTCAATAAGCTTCAGTTCTACACAAGCTGCATGAGAGATAAGAATCAACCCATAAACAGGTTTCATGCAGGTAATCTGAACCTAACTCCTAGGTTTCTAGCCTATGTTATTGCATGGTAACTGACACCTAGGGGAAGTAATCATGCTACATTACATGAGGAAGACCTCATTCTACTCTACTGTCTCATGCATTGCATAAAAATAAATTGGGTTTGTGTAATGACAGAGCATATGCTCAAATCCAAGAGGCTATCTGATTACAAATTTCCCTATGCAATTTTCATTTCAAAATTAATCGATTGTTTTGAGATTGACACTACTAATGAGAGAAACGAGCCAATCAAAGCTATCAGTGAAATCGACAACTCCACACTCATGAAGATGGGATTCCTCAAGGAAGGTGAAGAGTGGGTTTTTACAAGAGTAACTGGTCCTCGAATGGAACATGGTACATCCAGCCATAACAACAATGATGATGAAGAAGCTGTTGTTCCTATGGAAGATGACAATGTTCATGCTGATCATCAATCGAATCATGATGACTTGGCTGCTACAGAACCCAATGCACTGGTTGCCTATCATTCCCCCGAATACAGAGGTGAACCTCTGTCCATGTTTGAAAGGCAGGTGCTCTACAGGTTGAACAATCTTTCAGAAGAGCAAAAATTATACTATGAGATGACACAAGCTAGGTTTCAATACCTAGATCATCAGCTGGAAGGAATCCAAGAGCAGTTGGCTGAGCTTTATTACAAGCAGTTGTGATGTTCATGTTCTTGCTTGTCTATATTTGCTATGTCTCTCTGAACAATTTGGTTTAATTTCTCTTTAGTTTTGTGATTTTGAGGTATTATGGTTTGTACTGGAACAACTTTATTTTGAACTATTATGCATGGTTTGTTTCTTTATCCTCTGCTCCCATTGTAACATCCCTCCAAATTTACTTTGAAATAAATATAAAATGAAAGTAAAGGTGACAAATAGATTCTATGAACAAAATATTATATATATGAAATGAAGTTGCTCCTCTTAGGGAGTTTAATACAAATTCGGTCAAATTTTCCAGAAACATAAATAAAATACAGTAAAAAAAAAACAAAGCAGGCGGTCTCCTATCAGAAGAAACCGATCTCCTATCGGACGAGACCGATCGCCTATCAGAGGACCCAAAACAGCCGATCACCTATCAGGACAGAAAGACAGGCGATCACCCGATAGAGGCAGAAACAGGCGATCACCCGATAGAGGCAGAAAACCGGCGATCTCCTCCTCGGCGATCACTCACTAAGGAGCTCTATTTCCTGAAAGATCATCTGCTCCCGTGTAAGTTATACACGATCATCACAGTTTTAAGAGAAAAACAGCCAACGAGCAAAACACGCAGGGTAAGCTAGATATTTTAAAGAGAGTTTAAATAAGGATGCTTAAATAAAAAAAACAAGGTAACCAATTTCAAGATATTCACGTAAAGTTATCAAGTTTCTCATACTCTTCACCTGATCACCCAGAAATCACACATTTCACAATATTTTCCAGAGTCATTCTATTTCACAACTGTATCAAGTGTCTATCAATTTCAAGTTCCTCATTTCACATGTCAGACCACCACTGACTCAACACACAAGACACTTGACACTACTTCCGGAAGACTCGTGCATTGACTAGACTCAGAGATTCTGCACCTGTCATACAAGCTGTAATGTTTACCAGCTATGCGCATCAACACAATCTCAATCTCAAGTTCACCATTCTCACAGTATGACAGGGTTAATCCATATAACAGGCCGAGCTCGTTCTTTTTCACACGACTCACCCATACATATGGACCTCCTTCGACTCTCAACGCCTGAATAACTTCATCTATGTGAATTCATTATCTCAGGAGAGTCAGGATAATCTCATTATAGACATCACCGATCAATGCACATCCTACACGATCTTACACGGTATTTTCTTTCCTGAAAATACTATGCCTTGATCCCACATTCACATCATGCAACACATCTCATAACACTTAAAGGAAAGATTTCAATCACAGCAAAAGCTCACTCCAAGGTTCTTATTTTCGAATATCTCATTTAAATCCCATACCGTTTCAAAGCAACATCAAAAACAGGGAGTTCGTAAACAACGCCAAAACCGGCGATCTAGTTCAAAAACAGGGTATTTCGAAGTCTGCATTTAAAACCGGCGACCACGTCGCCCAAACACATAGCACAGAGCATTTTACAAAGATGAAAACGAAAACCGGCGACCACGTCGCCCTCACTTCAGAAATAGCTAAACTATGGCTTGTATTGAAAATGAAGTCTAGCTTCCCTTACCTGGACTTGCGCAAAACACCAGGAGCTCCGAAACCCAACGAAGCTTGAACGACGCCTTGGCTCTGTTTTTGCGTCTGGTTGAAGGACTTGCAGAGAACCTCCCAGGTGCTCTAATGGTGGTCGTCGCTCGTCGTACTCTTGTGTGAAGGTGCTAGAATCGCAGTGCGAAGGAGAGAATGGAGGAGAAGGGAGATAAACGCACTCTTTAGCTCTGGAACCACAGCAACGTTTTCTTCTTTTCTTCTCAGGAGTGAGTCTTTTTTTGTGTCTTAAGCTGACTTCTCCACAAAAACCGCTGCCACCACCCACTCTGCAGGGAAGTTTGTGTGTACGCTTCACTGAACAGTACACCTAAGCGTGCCTCTGCGCAGGCTAACACTCTGAGGTTACTAGCCTGAACCACTCTTTTTGTCTACGTGTCCCTCATGCAGGACGTTCCATACTGGGAGCTTGGGCCCCACTTTACTCTGTGTGAAACTCGACGTCGCGCGATAACTTTCCACCGCTGACTCATCCTGGCGAACGACCGATGTCTCCCTCGCCCTGGAAGACGACCGATGTCTCCCTCGCCCTGGAAGACGACCGATGTCTCCCTCTGGGGGACGACCGATGCCTATCCCTGGCGACGCCCTCATGCCTCGCGCCCTGGCAATGCCCGCATGCCTCTCGTGCCCTGGCAATGCCCGCATGCCTCACGCCCTGGCGACGTCCACATGCCTCGCGCGCCCTGGCGACGTCCACATGCCTCGCGCGCCCTGGTGACGCCCACACGCCTCGCGCCCGCGCGACGCCTGCATGTCTCGCGCCCGCGCGACGCCTGCATGTCTCGCGCCCGCGCGACGCCTGCATGTCTCGCGCCCGGACGCTCATGTGTAGCAGGCGACCGACGATCATGCACTACTAGGCGATCTCATAGCCTTCCAAACTACACCTTCCTTCCTTTTCCTTTTAAATAAAGACATACTTAGAATTCATTTAAAATATATCTCTTTTATTCCAATTAAATTTTACAGGTCCTTACATTCTCCCCATCAAGAAAAATTTTCGTCCCCGAAAATTGAATTACAAGGAAAAGAGGTATGGATAAGCCTCTCTCATAGGTTCTTCTACCTCCCAAGTTGAATCACCCGATCGCTCATCCCACACCACTTTCACCATGTTGATGGTCTTGCCTCTGAGCTGTTTACTTTGACGATCGTCAATCCTGACTGGTCTCGCTTCAAGGGACAAGTCATCCCTGATCTGCACGTTGTCCACTTCCAGCACATGACTAGGGTCTACCATGTACTTCCTCAGCTGCGAAACGTGAAAGAAATTGTGCAGATTGGCTAAATGGGGAGGCAGGGCGATCTCATAAGCTACTGGGCCAATCCTCCTTAAGATCTGATATGGTCCCACGAACTTAGGGGACAACTTCTTTGGCCTGATCGCCCGTCCTACACCCTTGGTTGGTGTCACTTTCATGAACACATGGTCTCCAGCAGCAAACTCCAAAGGCTTTCTCCTCTGGTCTGCATATGACTTCTGCCTACTTTGAGAAGCCTTCATTCTGCTTTGTATCTGTTGCACCTTCTCGGTCGTCTGCTGAATCAACTCTGGCCCAACCAAGACTGCCTCGCCCTCCTGGTACCAACATAAGGGAGTTCTGCACTTCCTCCCATACAGGGCTTCATATGGTGCCATCCCAATGCTGGCGTGATAGCTATTATTATAGGTAAACTCCACCAGTGGCAACACCTCGTCCCAACATCCCAATTGATCCAAGACGCACGCCCTCAGCAGATCTTCCAAGGACTGGATCGTTCTCTCTGACTGACCATCTGTTTGGGGATGATATGCAGAGCTCATCCTCAACTTAGTTCCCAAGCACTCTTGCAAGGTCTGCCAAAACCGTGACGTGAACCTGGGATCTCTATCTGAAACGATGCTGGAAGGCACTCCATGCAACCTTACTATTTCTTTGATGTATAACTGCGCCAGCTTGGCCATAGGCATCTTCATATTCACTGGAAGGAAGTGGGCACTCTTCGTCAGCCTATCAATGATGACCCAGATTGCATCATGACCCTTAACCGATCTGGGTAAATGGGTGACAAAGTCTGTAACATCCTGCCAAAATACTATACAATTGTATATAATGCAAATAAAGGTAACAAATAGATTCTATGAACAAAATATTATATATATATGAAATGTAGTTTCTCCTCACAGGGAGTTTAATACAAATTCGGTCAAATTTTTCCAGAAACATAAACAAAATACAGTAAAAAAAAAACGAAGCAGGCGATCTCCTATCGGAAGAGACCGATCTCCTATCGGACGAGGCCGATCGCCCATCGGGGACCCAAAAAAAAACAGCCGATCTCCTTTCCGGCGACCACTTCACTAAGGAGCTCTACTTCCTGGAAGATCATCTGCTCCCGTGTAAGTTATACATGATCATCACAGTTTTAAGAGAATAGCCACAGAACCAAAACACGCAGGGTAAGCTAGATATTTTAAAGAGAGTTTAAATAAGAACATTAAAATCAGAGTAAGCAATTTTCAAGATATTCACGTAAAGCTATAGATTTTCTCAATGCCCTTCACCTGATCATCCAGAAATCACACATTTCACAATATTCACAAGAGTCATTCTATTTCACAAAACTGCATCAAGTGTCTATGAATTTCAAGTTCCTCATTTCACATGTCAGCCCACCACTGACCCAGCACACAAGACACTTGACCTACTTCCGGAAGACTCGTGCATTGACTAGACTCAGGGATTCTGCACCTGTCATACAAGCTGTAATGTTTACCAGCTATGCGCATCAACACAATCTCAATCTCAAGTTCACCATTCTCACAGTATGACAGGGTTAATCCATATGACAGGCCGAGCTCGTTCTGTTTCACACGACTCACCCATACATATGAACCTCCTTCGACTCTCAACGCCTGAATAACCTCATCTATATAAATCCATTATCTCAGGAGAGTCAGGATAATCCCATTATAGACATCACCGATCAATGCACATCCTACACGATCTTACACGGTATTTTCTTTCCTGAAAATACTATGCCTCGATCCACATTCACCACATCCAACACATCACATAGCACTTAAAGGAATGATTTCAATCACAGCAAAACTCAATCCAAGGTTCTTATTGTCGAATATCTCATTTAAATCTCAACAGTTTCAAAGCAACACCAAAAACAGAGAGTTTCGCAAACAACGCCAAAACCGGCGACCTGGTTCAAAAACAGGGTATTTCGAAGTCTGCATTTAAAACCGGCGACCACGTCGCCCAACACATAGCACAAAGCATTTTACAAGGATGAAAACGAAAACCGGCGACCACGTCGCCCTCACTTCAGAAAATAGCTAAACTATGGCTTGTATTGAAAATGAAGTCTAGCTTCCCTTACCTGGACTTGCGCAAACACCAGGAGCTCCGAAACCCAACGAAGCTTGAACCCCGCCTTGTCTCTGTTTTCAGCGCCTGGTCTGTAGAACTTGCAGAGAACCTCTTAGGTGCTCTAAGGGCAACGTCGCGTGTCGCACTGATGCTGGGGGTTGCCTGAGTCTCAACGCAAGGAAGGGAAGAAGGGAGGGAGGAAGTTTGCACTCACTCTAACACTCTTGAGTCTGTAACACTCTTTGCCTTCCCGCAGTGGCTTTTGAATCCCAGCTTACCTGTCCACGTTTGCTGCTGCTGCCACCCCTTCTGCAGGAAAGTCTGAGAACCACTGCCCTGAACAGTACGACCACTGCTGTCGTTTATGCATGCCAACCACTGCTCTGAACAGTACGACCACTGTTGTCGTTTGTGCATGCTAACCACTGCTCTGAACAGTACGACCGCGAGTGTCTCTTGCGCATGCCAACATTCTGATGTCACCACTCTGAATCATCCTTTTTGTCTACGTGGCGCGCGTGCAGGACGTTTCATGCTGAGAGTCTGGGTCCCACTTTATCTGTGTGAGGCTCGCCATCGCAACAACTTTCCAACGCTGACTCATCCTGGCGAACGACCGATGTCTCCTTCGCTCTAGAAGACGACCGATGTCTTCCTCTGGGAGACGACCGATGTCTTCCCTGGCGACGCCCTCATAACTCTCGCGCCTTGGCCACGTCCACATGCCTCGCGCCCTGGCAATGCCCGCATGCCTCGCGCCCGCGCGATGCCTGCATGCCTCTCGGGCCCGCGCGTTGCCTGCATGCCTCTCGCGCCCGCTCGATGCCTGCATGCCTCTCGCGCCCGCGCGATGCCTGCATGCTTCTCGCGTCCGCGCGATGCCTACATGCCTCTCGCGCCCGCGCGATGCCTGCATGCCTCTCGCGCCCGCGCGACGTCCACCTGGCGCTCATGTGTAGCAGGCGACCGGCGATCTCATAGCCTTCTATACTTAACTTTTTCCTCCCTTTCTATTCTAAATAAAACATACATAGAATTCTTTTAAAATATATCTCTTTTTATTCCAATTCAATTTTACAGGTCCTTACAAAGTCCATGGCGATGCTGTCCCATTTCCACTCAGGGATATCCAGTTGCTGCAACAACCCTCCAGGTCGTTGATGCTCTACCTTCGCCTTCTGACACGTTAAACAGGTTGCAACATACTGGGCGACGTCTCTCTTCATGCCCGACCACCAAAATGACTCCTTCAAGTCATGGTACATCTTGTTCATGCCTGGATGAAGGTTAAGGCGACTCTTATGACCTTCTTCTAGGATCATCTTCTTCAACTCTTCATTTGCAGGGATGCAAATCCTGCCATTAAATCTCAAGATCCCATCATCGCCCATCACAAAGTCTCTCGCCGGATCTGTCCCTAGTGACTCCACAGTACGCTTTAGACTAGGGTCCTCCAACTGCTTATCCCTTATCATCCCAAGGAAGTCATTAGTTATAGCCAGCTTACTACAACTAATGTGATTTACGTGGAACTCTACCCCAAGGTTTAAATCTCTGAATTGCTCGATCAGTTTCTGCTCTTCCATCATCATGGTGGCTACCTGTATTGATTTCCTACTCAAAGCATCAGCCACTACATTGGCCTTCCCTGGATGATACATGAGTTGGAAATCGTAGTCCTTTAGAAACTCCATCCACCTTCTTTGTCTCATGTTTAATTCCTTCTGATCGAACAGATATTTCAGGCTCTTATGGTCACTGAACACCTGGAACCGAGCTCCATATAAATAGTGCCTCCAGATCTTCAAGGCAAAAACCACAGCCGCCAACTCCAAATCATGCGTGGGGTAGTTTCTCTCATGAATCTTGAGTTGCCTTGAAGCATATGCAACCACTCTCTTCTCTTGCATTAAAACACATCCCAAGCCTTGATGTGAAGCGTCACAGAAGACATCAAAAGGTCTTCCTACCTCGGGGATCACCAGCACTGGAGCACTGGTCAACCTCTCCTTTAGTTCCATGAAGCTCTGCTCACATCGGTCGGTCTAAGCAAAAGGTTGGTCCTTGCGGGTCAGCTGTGTTAAGGGAGCCACTACCTTGGAAAAATCCTCAATAAACCTCCGATAGTAGCCTGCCAACCCCACAAAGCTCCTTATCTCGGTGACTGTCTTGGGGCGTTCCCACTGCAGTACTGCCTCTACCTTGGCTGGATCCACCGAGATCCCCTGGGCAGATATCACGTGCCCCAAGAAGTTGACTTCCCTCAGCCAGAACTCACACTTCGAGAACTTGGCATAGAGCTGCTTCTCTCTCAGTATTTCCAATACTGTCCTCAGGTGTTCTGTAACATCCCGCCAAATTACTTTGAAAATAAATATAAAACGAAAATAAAGGTGACAAATAGTTTGAAGTGAGCAAATTCTTTATATAAAATAAATAAGTTTCTCCTCGCAGGGAGTTTAATACAAACGATCACTTCTTCATTAAAACGTAAACGAAATACAATACAAAAGACCGATAGGCGATCTCCTGGCAAAAAGGGCGATCTCCTATAAGAAGGGCGATCTCCTTTCCCAAAGGCGATCTCCTATTATAAAGCAGCAAGAGGGGCGATCACCCAACAGAAAAGAAAACAGGCGATCTCCTTCCAGCGACAATTTTCTAAAGAGCTCTACTTCCTGCAACATCATCTGCTCCCGTGTAAATTATACACGATCATTACAGGTTTAAGAAAAGGCCACAATACAACAGAAAAACACAGGGTAAGCTAGACATTTAAAAAGAGTTAGATAGGAAACTTAAAATCATAAAGATGAAACAAATCAAAATCACCCACGTAACAACTATCAGTTCCTCGTTCCCTTCATATGACCACCAAGAAATCATACAGTTCACAATACTTTCCAGAGTCATTCATTTTCACGTAAAGCATCAAGTGTCTAACAAATTTCAATGTTCCTCATTCACACGTCAGACTTCTACTGACTCATCACACAAGACACTTGACACTACTTCCGGATTTACTCGTGCGTTGACTCAGGCCCAGAGATTTGCACCTGTCATACCATACCCCTGTGAAATCCACACAGGGTCGCTGTGAATCCACACAGCTATGCGCATAAAGTCTCAATGTCATTAACTCTCCCGGTATGACAAGGTTAATTCATATAACAGGCCGAGCTCGTTCCCTTTTGAACAACTCACCCATACATATGAACCTCCTTCGACTCTCCACAACTGAATAACTTCATCTACGTGATTCCATTATATCAGCAGAGTCAGGATATCTCCTTCTAGACAAGCCCCAGGTCAATACACATTTCATACGATCTTACACGGTATTTTCTTTCCTGAAAATACTATGCTTTGATCTCACATTCACAGCATTCAAGACATTCATTCCACTCAAATAAATGATTCAATCACAGCAACAATCATTTCAAAGGTTCAGATTTTCAAATATCACATTTAAGCCTCAAACAGTTTCAAAACAACACCAAAAACAGGGAGTTCGTAAAACAGCGCCAAAACCGGCGACCTGGTTCAAAACGGGGTATTTTCGAAGTCTATACATAAAACCGGCGACCACGTCGCCCAAACACATGAAACAGAGCATTCACGAAGATGAAAACGAAAACCGGCGACCACGTCGCCCTTACTTCAGAAATAGCTAAACTATGGCTTGTATTGAAAATAGAGTCTAGCTTCCCTTACCTGGACTTGTGCAAACACCTAGAGTTCCGAAACCCAACAAAACTTGAAGAACGCCTTGGCTCTGTTTTTGCGTCTGGTTGAAGGACTTGCAGAGAACTGCCCAGGTGCTCTAATGGTGGTTGTCGCTCGTCGTACTCTCGTGTGAAGGTGCTAGGATCGCAGCGCGAAGGAGGCAACTGGAGGAGAAGGGAGGTAACTCACTCTTTCTCTCTTTGAAGGCTGCGACGTTTCTTGTTTCTCTCAGCAGTGGGTCTCTGCATCTTAAACCAACTCACCCATCAAAAGCAGCTGCCACACCCACTCTGCAGAGAAGTCTGAGAACCACTGCCCTGAACAGTACGACCACCGTTGTCTCTGGTGCATGCCAACCACTGCTCTGAACAGTACTGCCACTGTTGTCGCTTGTGCATGCCAGCCACTGCTCTGAACAGTACGACCGCGAGTGTCTCCTGCGCATGCCAACATTCTGATGTCACCACTCTGAATCATCCTTTTTGCCTACGTGGCGCGCGTGCAGGACGTCTCATGCTGAGAGTCTGGGTCCCACTTTATCTGTGTGAGGCTCGCCATCGCGACAACTTTCCAATGCTGACTCATCCTGGCGAACGACCGATGTCTCCTTCGCCCTGGAAGACGACCGATGTCTTCCTCTAGGAGACGACCGATGTCTTCCTCTGGGAGACGACCGATGTCTTCCTCTGGGAGACGACCGATGTCTTCCTCTGGGAGACGACCGATGTCTTCCTCTGGGAGACGACCGATGTCTTCCCTGGCGACGCCCTCATAACTCTCGCGCCTTGGCCACGTCCACATGCCTCGCGCCCTGGCAATGCCCGCATGCCTCTCGTGCCCGCGCGATGCCCGCATGCCTCGCGCCCGCGCGATGCCTGCATACCTCGCGCCCGCGCGATGCCTGCATACCTCGCGCCCTGGCGACGTCTTCGCGCCCTGGCGACGTCCTCGCGCCCTGGCGACGTCCTCGCGCCCTGGCGATCTCATACCCTTCTAAACTTAACTTTTCTTCCTTTTTATTTTAAGTAAAACATACACAGAATTCCTTTAAAATATAACCCCTTTTTATTCCAATACAATTTTCTGGGTCCTTACAATCTCCCCAACAAGAAAAATTTTCGTCCCCGAAAATTGAATTATAAGGAAAGAAGGTATGGATGGGCTTCTCTCGTGGTTCCTTTTATTTCCCATGTTAGATCATCCGATCTGCACGTTGTCCACTTTTTAATACGTGACTAGGGTCTGCAAGGTACTTCCTTGGCTGTAATACGTGAAATACATTATGCAGGTTTGCTAAATGGGGAGGTGGGGCGATCTCAAGCCACCGGACCGATCCTCCTGAGGATCGGATATGGCCCAACAAACTTAGGGGACAGCTTCTTTGATCTGATAGCTCGTCCTACACCCTTGGCTGGTGTCGCCCTCATAAAGACATGGTCCCCAGCAGCAACTCCAAAGGTCTTCTCCTCTGATCTGCATAGGACATCTGTCGACTTTGAGAAGCTTTCATTCTGCCTTGCATCAGTTTCACCTTCTCGGTTGTCTGTTGAACCAACTCTTACTACTCCAATACTTCATCAAATTCCATTCTCCATCCCTGCATATGGAGTGTGCTGCTCCATTAAGCGCCAACTCCAGTACTCACACTTTACTTCCAACCCTGAAGACTTGGTCGAGCAAGTCCAGAACTAAGCCCTTAACAGAACCAGGACTAGTCCCCTGTAGAGAAAAGTGAGCAAGGTCCCTTCATCGGAAGGAAAAAAAAAAAAAAAAAAAAGGCAGCTGACTACTGCTCATGCCCCCTAGCCAATTCAAACTAGGATCCGAAATATCCTTCTAGGAATCAACTTCCGCCTCTTGATCAAAACCATCCATCGACTTCCCACTGCTGATCTAATTCTCACGCTCCCTAAAGGAATACCTTTGGTTCACCACTATGCTACATAACTCTGCACCTTATAAAGACAAAATTCTTGTTGCTGTTACTTTCCAAATCTTCACTATGACTTCTTTTGCCAACTCGGCTTTCTGTCCCCATCATTTCCTCCTTGCTCAATGTATACATTGGATGCATTGATTTGGGTTCAGGTGCCTATCTGAAAAGATATACAAGAACGAACGCACCATATATCTCAACCACAACCATGTAAGTAGTGGAGCCGATTGGAAGATTTCCTCTGCATCCAGAATTTCTTGCTTAAGGACAACTCTATTCCTCTTCTCCAAGATACAACAGACTGTTGCCACCCACATTCCCTTCCACACCTGATTCTACTTGGATGACATACGTATAAGATAAAAGTTCTCAAGGTGGGACCTCAAACCCTTATGTCGAACAAATAGAACACTTATCCACTTGAAGCACATAGACCAGCCACGTTGCTTTAAAGCTAAAGTTAGTGGCTCACGCATCCTCCTGGAATCTCACATCCCTTCTGCCTCCAACTTTCCAAACAATGACTTTTTGGAATAACCCGTCATCTTCACCCTCCTCGCACACCTTACGTACATCTCTCCACCACCACGATTGATATTTCGAATGAGCTCGGCTTCTCCCAAGTTCCGAGTCATACAAGAATATCTTTCCATTTCCCCTTTCTCATCACTCCTCATCCACCATTTCCATACTCATCTTCCAAATCACGATCCACATAACAGCATCCATTCTGCGTGAAGTGTAACATCCCACCAAAATAATACATGCATACATGTATAATTGAAATTAAGCGTAATCAAATAATATTGAAGAGTGCAAAATCATATGTATATATATATATCAGAAGTGAAGTTACTCCTCTTAGGGAGTTTAATACATAACCAAATCAAATGTTTGCAATGTTTAACAAAATTAAAGGAAATGCAGTAAAACCGGCGGTCTAAAAGGAACGGCGATCTCCAACATTTAAAACGGCGATCCCACACAGAAGACTTCAACTGGCGATCTCCTACCAGGACACAAGAACCGGCGATCTCCACCGAGAGGTGGAAATGGGCGATCTCTGCCCTCGGCGACCACCCCTTTAGGGAGCTCTTCTTCCTGGAAGGTCTTCTGCTCCCGCGTAACAATTACACGATCATCACAGTTTTGAGAAGGCAACCAAAATGACAGATAAAAGGGTAAGCTAGATAATATGAAAGGAGTTTAAATCATGCATATGAAAAACCCAAGTAAACCAAGTTTCCAAACTATCCAAGTAAACGTAGAGCTACTCATAGCATTCAACTAATCGCCCAAATTCACAAATTCACAACATTTCCCATAGTCATTCCATTTCACACCACAGCATCAAGTGTCTATCAGTATTCCAGTTTCTCATTTCACCATTTCACATGTCAGACTTTCCACTGACTCACCACACAAGACACTTGACACTACTTCCGGATTGACTCATGCATTGATTAGACTCGGAGATGTGCACCTGTCACACTGCCCACTGTGGAATCTCGCACATCCACAGGGTCGCCGTGAAATCTCACACATTCACAGGCATATGATGAATCTCAACACATCACCATATAGTATGACAAGGTAAATCCACGCAAAACAGGTCGGTATGTTCTCTTTCAAACAACCCACCCATACAGGTGAACCTCCTTCGACTCTCCCAACTGAGTAACTTCCTCTATGTGATTCCATTATCAGCAGAGTCAGGATATCTCGTTCATAATCACCGATCAATGCACATCTAACATGGTCTTACACGGTATTTCCTTTCCTGAAAATACTATGCCTCGACCCCACATTCACAACATTCAAACACATCATACCATACTCAAAGAAATGATTTCAATCACAGCAATAGCCATTTCAAAGGATTCATATTTTCGAATATCTCATGTAAACCTCAAGCAGTTCTCACAACAGCATCAAACACAAGGATTTTGCAAAACAGCGCCAAAACCGGCGACCTGGTTAGTAAACATGGCGTTTCGAAGACTGTTTATCAAAACCGGCGACCACGTCGCCCAAGCATACAAACAGAGCATTTCACACAGATAAAACGAAAATGGCGACCACGTCGCCCTCACTTCAGAAAAGACTACGCTAAGGCTTGTATGGAAAAGAGGTCTAGCTTCCCTTACCTGGACTTGCGCAATCCACTAGGAGCTTCTAAATCCAACAGAGCTTGATGAACGCCTTGGCTCTGTTCTTGAGTCTGGTTTGAAGGAGTTGCAGAGACTTTCCCAGGTGTTCCAATGGCGTTGCTTCGTCGTACTCTTGTGTGGAGAGGCTGAAATCGCACGCGGAGGAGGGAACTCACTCTTTCTCTCTTCGAATACAACAACGTTTTCTTTTCTTCTCTCAGCTGTGGGTTTTCTGTAACTTAAACCAACTTATCCCTCCCCCAAAAGCAGCTGACACCGCCCACTCTGCAGGGAAGTTGCGCCGCACTAATCAGTACTACTATAGCTGCCTCCTGCGCAGACCTACCACTCCCTGAACAGTCCTACTAAGCGTGCCTCTGCGCAGGCTACGCTCTGAGGTCACTATTCTGAACCACCTTTCGTCTACGTGGCGCACGTGTAGAACGTCTCTTGCTGGGAGTCTGGGTCCTACGTTCTCGGTGTTTAACCAAGCGCCGCGCGATGACCTTTCGCCGATGGCTACCAGCGCGAAGACCCTCCACCGATGCCTCTCTCGCGAAGACAACCCCTGAGGACCTCTCGCGCGATGACAACCCGCTGATGAGCTATCGCGCGATGACAACCCGCCGATGAGCTATCGCGCGATGACAACCCGCTGATGAGCTATCGCGCGATGACAACCCGCTGATGAGCTATCGCGCGATGACACCCGCTGATGAGCTATCGCGCGATGACACCCGCTGATGAGCTATCGCGCGATGACACCCGCTGATGAGCTATCGCGCGATGACAACCCGCTGATGAGCTATCGCGCGATGACACCCGCTGATGAGCTATCGCGCGATGACAACCCGCTGATGAGCTATCGCGCGATGACAACCCGCTGATGACCTCTCGCGCGAGCGACCGATGTCTCTCTTCTCTGATGACGCCTGCATGCCTCGCGCCCAGGCGATGACGTGTGGTCTAGGCGACCGGCGATGATGTATAAACAAGAAACTCTTATCGTTTTTCCTAGACTACACTTTCCTTCCTTTTTAACTTAGATAAAACATACATAGAATTTACTTAAAACATACTCATTCATTTCAATAAATCTCAGGTCCTTACATTCTCCCCAACAACAAAAATTTTCGTCCTCGAAAATTGGATTACAAGGAAAAGAGGTATGGATAAGCCTCCCTCATGGGTTCTTCTAATTCCCAAGTAGAATCCCCCGATTTCTCATCCCACACCACTTTCACCATGTTGATGGTCTTGCCCCTGAGCTGTTTACACTGCCGATCGTCAATCCTAACTGGTTTGGCTTCAAAGGACAAGTCATCCCTAATCTGCACGTCGTCTATATCCAGCACATGACTAGGGTCTGCCATGTACTTCCTCAGCTGTGACACGTGAAACACATTGTGCAGATTTGCCAGATGGGGAGGTAGGGCGATTTCATACGCCACCGGGCCAATCCTTCTCAAGATCTGATATGGTCCCACGAATTTAGGGGACAACTTCTTTGACCTGATCGCCCGCCCTACACCCTTGGTTGGTGTCACTTTCATGAACACGTGATCTCCAGCAGCAAACTCCAAAGGCTTCCTCCTCTGATCTGCATAGGACTTCTGCCTACTCTGAGAGGCTTTCATCCTGCTTTGTATCAGCTTCACCTTCTCGGTCGTCTGCTGAATCAACTCTGGTCCAACCAAGACTGCCTCGCCCTCCTGGTACCAACATAATGGAGTTCTGCATTTCCTCCCATACAGGGCTTCATATGGCGCCATCCCAATGCTGGCGTGGTAGCTATTGTTATAGGTGAACTCCACTAGTGGCAACACCTCCTCCCAACCTCCCAATTGATCTAAAACGCATGCCCTCAGCAGATCTTCCAAAGATTGGATTGTCCTCTCTGACTGACCATCTGTTTGGGGATGATATGCAGAGCTCATCCTCAACTTGGTTCCCAAACACTCTTGCAAGGTCTGCCAAAACCGTGAAGTGAACCTGGGATCCCTATCTGAAATGATGCTGGAAGGCACTCCATGCAACCTCACAACCTCCTTGATGTACAGCTGTGCCAACTTGGCCATGGGCATCTTCATATTTACTGGGAGGAAGTGGGCACTCTTCGTCAGTCTATCAATGATGACCCAGATTGCATCATGACCCTTTACTGATCTGGGTAAATGGGTGACAAAATCCATGGCGATGCTGTCCCATTTCCACTCAGGGATATCCAGTTGCTGCAACAGCCCGCCAGGTCTTTGGTGTTCCACCTTCGCCTTTTGACACGTTAAGCAGGTTGCCACGTACTGGGCGACGTCCCTCTTCATGCCTGACCACCAAAATGACTCCTTCAAGTCATGGTACATCTTGTTCATGCCTGGGTGGAGGTTAAGGCGACTCTTATGGCCTTCCTCTAGGATCATCTCCTTCAACTCGTCATTTGTAGGTATGCAGATCCTGCTATCAAACCTCAAGATCCCATCCTCGCCCATCTCAAAGCCTCTCGCCTGATCTGTCCCTAGTGACTCCATAGTGCGCTTCAGGCTAGGGTCCTCCAATTGTTTGTCCTTCAACATCACAAGGAAGTCATTAGTTATAGTCAGCTTACTACAACTAATGTGATTCACGTGGAACTCTACTCCCAGGTTTAAGTCCCTGAACTGCTCGATCAGCTTCTGCTCTTCCATCATCATGGTGGCGACTTGTATAGACTTCCTACTCAAGGCATCTGCCACTACATTGGCCTTCCCTGGGTGATACATGAGTTGAAAGTCGTAGTCCTTTAGGAATTCCATCCACCTTCTTTGTCTCATGTTTAGCTCCCTCTGATCGAACAGGTACTTCAAGCTCTTGTGGTCACTGAACACCTGGAACCGAGCTCCATATAGATAATGCCTCCAGATCTTCAAGGCAAACACTACCGCTGCCAACTCCAAATCATGAGTAGGGTAGTTTCTCTCATGCACCTTGAGTTGCCTTGAAGCATATGCAACCACCCTCTTCTCTTGCATCAAGACGCATCCCAAGCCTTGATGTGAGGCATCACAGAAGACGTCAAAAGGTCTTCCTATCTCGGGGATCACCAGCACTGGAGCACTGGTCAACCTCTCCTTTAGCTCCCTGAAGCTCTGCTCACATCGGTCGGTCCAAGCAAAGGGTTGGTCCTTGCGAGTCAGCTGTGTCAAAGGAGCCACTACCTTGGAAAAATCCTCAATAAACCTCCGATAGTAGCCCGCCAACCCCACAAAGCTCCTTATCTCAGTCACTGTCTTAGGACGTTCCCATTGTAGCACTGCCTCTACCTTGGCTGGATCTACCGAGATCCCTTGGGCAGATATCACGTGTCCTAAGAAGTTGACTTCCCTTAGCCAGAACTCACACTTGGAGAACTTGGCATAGAGCTGCTTCTCCCTCAGTATTTCCAATACTGCCCTTAGGTGTTCCTCATGCTCTTCCTCGGTCTTTGAATAAATGAGGATGTCATCTATGAAGACCACCACAAACTTATCCAAGAAAGGGCGAAAGATCCTATTCATATAGTCCATGAATAGAGCTGGAGCATTGGTGACTCCAAATGGCATCACTACATACTCGTAGTGCCCATATCTAGACCTAAAAGCTGTCTTCTGAACATCTTCAGCTTTTACCAAGATTTGGTGATACCCCGATCTCAGGTCAATCTTGGAGAACACCGAGGCCCCATGAATTTGGTCCATCAAATCATCAATCCGAGGTAGGGGGTACTTGTTCTTGATGGTCAATTTGTTCAATTGCCTGTAGTCTATGCACAACCGAGACCCTCCATCCTTCTTCTTGACTAGGAGCACTGGAGCTCCCCATGGAGATACGCTGGGTCTGATGAACTGCTTCTCCAGCAACTCTTCCAATTGCTTCTTTAACTCCACCAACTCGGCTGGTGCCATCCTGTAAGGTGCCATTGACACTGGTCCAGCTCCAGGTACCAAGTCAATAGAGAATTCCACTTCTCTCTTAGGGGGTAATCCAGGCACCTCCTCTGGGAACACATCGGTGAAGTCTCTCACCACTTGGATCTCGTTTACGTCCCCTTTATTCTCCACTTCCAACCGGGCGAGCACCACGAAGCACCTCGCCCCTTCTTCCAATGCTGATCGCCCTTGTTGAACTGTTAACACATCCGCTTCATGGGGGTCTGGAAACGCTACCTTCTGCCTACCACAGTCTATGAGGACGTGATTGGCAGTTAACCAATCCATTCCTAGGATGACATCCAGGTCCTGAAGAGGTAGGCAGATCAAGTTCACCTTGAATCTACGTCCTTCTACAATCACTGGACATTCAGGGCACACTGTAGAGGTCGACACCTGTCCTGACGCAGGTGTAGAGACCAACAGCTCAAAAGGTAACTCCTTCACTAGGAGACCCAACTCAGCTACACACAGGCTTGACACAAAGGAGTGTGTCGCTCCAGAATCAAACAAAGCCCTTACACCTCTACCAGCAATAAAACAAACACCTTGGATGAGGTTACCTGACTGAGTTGCCTCTGCTCCAGACATGGCGAACACCCTCCCTGCTGCCTGAGGTCTGCTGCCCTCGTTCCTCGTCTGCTGAGAGCCACTGGGCTGGGTCGCCCTATTCTGGTTAGGGCATTCTCTAGCAAAATGCCCCGTCTTTTGGCAGACAAAACATCTCCTCTCTGGATCCCTCTTGGGGCACACGCTGGCTGTATGGGGTCCACCGCAATGGAAACATTTAAGTTTCCCAGGTTGTTGCTGTTGGAACCGGGATGAAGCTGTTCCCACCCGATGTGGTGAAGGCCTAGCATATGGCTTGCTTTGTGGGTGCTGTGCCTTAGCTCTCCCACTGGAAGGACCTCCTGGGTGTGACCTGATCACCCTAGACTCACCCTTTTCCAGGGTCTCCACCATCTTTGCCTTCTCCACTAAGGCGTGGAACTCCCTGATGCACATCGGGGCTATGGTCTTCTTCAGCCCATGCTTCAGTCCTTCCTCGAACTTCCTACACCTCCAGGCCTCGGAGGTCGCCTGGGTATAAAACCGGGCGAGGTACTCAAAACGGGCAGCATATGCGTTTATAGTCATGTCCCCCTGCTCCAACTTCAGGAACTCAGCCTCTCTTGCAAACTTGGCGCTGTCTGGGAAGTACTTCTCTAAGAACTTCACCCTGAAGCTCTCCCAATCCAGAACATCCTCCCGTGCCTCCATCATTTGCTGAGCTCCCATCCACCAGAACTCTGCTTCTCCTGATAGCAGATAAGTGGCGAACAGCAGCTTCTTCTCTTCAGGGCAGGAGGTCGCCCTAAAGATTTTCTCCAACTCCCTGACCCACTGATCTGCCTGGTCAGGGGTAGCGTTCCCACTGAACTTAGGTGGGTTGTGCCTCATGAACTCAGCTAATCCCATCTGTTCCTGGGGCTGACCAACGTGGGAGTTTGTCTCAGCAGATCGGGCAGTTTCCCAGTGCTGCATTGTGGCTTGATGGTTCTGGGCCATTGCGGCGTTCTGCTGCTGAATGGCAGTCGCCATCATCTCAATGGCCTTGGCGATTTGACTCATTTCTGAGGAAGGTTGGGGTGGGGTAGCAGGTCTACGTGCCATCTTCTTCGCTCTGAATTCTGAATCTATAGGCTTCTATAATCCCTACAACTATAAGAATGAAACCGATAAGAATCAATTCATTCAAGGGGGGTAACTGCTAGACCTTACACAGGTCAGCATCTCAAAGTCATTAAGAATTTGAGTTCATCAACAGAATCACAACACTTATAATTTCAAACAAAACACCAGAACAGCTACTGGTGGGCACGCATCAATCCAAACTACCACCTCAGTCAAATTCAAGAACACTCAATAATCACATCAGGATTCAATGTAGGCTAAACATCAAACCTTTGGAATTAAGACTAAGAATTATCTTGATCCAGTTATGAGTGTGCACCCTCACCACTGTATCAAGACCTTCTCATTCTCAATGCTAAGATCTTCAGTTAGGCACACATTCACTAAGGCACATACAAAATTTCAACACAAAAACGTTTGAAAACCTCCCACTATAGTGGTTATTTAAAATTCAAATAAGTTTTATGAGCAGAAGAAACACAATGGATCCACAGCCCTCAGGTCATCCTAAGGCGAACTGCTCTAATACCATTAATGTAACATCCCACCAAAATAATACATGCATACATGTATAATTGAAATTAAGCGTAATCAAATAATATTGAAGAGTGCAAAATCATATGTATATATATATATCAGAAGTGAAGTTACTCCTCTTAGGGAGTTTAATACATAACCAAATCAAATGTTTGCAATGTTTAACAAAATTAAAGGAAATGCAGTAAAACCGGCGGTCTAAAAGGAACGGCGATCTCCAACATTTAAAACGGCGATCCCACACAGAAGACTTCAACTGGCGATCTCCTACCAGGACACAAGAACCGGCGATCTCCACCGAGAGGTGGAAATGGGCGATCTCTGCCCTCGGCGACCACCCCTTTAGGGAGCTCTTCTTCCTGGAAGGTCTTCTGCTCCCGCGTAACAATTACACGATCATCACAGTTTTGAGAAGGCAACCAAAATGACAGATAAAAGGGTAAGCTAGATAATATGAAAGGAGTTTAAATCATGCATATGAAAAACCCAAGTAAACCAAGTTTCCAAACTATCCAAGTAAACGTAGAGCTACTCATAGCATTCAACTAATCGCCCAAATTCACAAATTCACAACATTTCCCATAGTCATTCCATTTCACACCACAGCATCAAGTGTCTATCAGTATTCCAGTTTCTCATTTCACCATTTCACATGTCAGACTTTCCACTGACTCACCACACAAGACACTTGACACTACTTCCGGATTGACTCATGCATTGATTAGACTCGGAGATGTGCACCTGTCACACTGCCCACTGTGGAATCTCGCACATCCACAGGGTCGCCGTGAAATCTCACACATTCACAGGCATATGATGAATCTCAACACATCACCATACAGTATGACAAGGTAAATCCACGCAAAACAGGTCGGTATGTTCTCTTTCAAACAACCCACCCATACAGGTGAACCTCCTTCGACTCTCCCAACTGAGTAACTTCCTCTATGTGATTCCATTATCAGCAGAGTCAGGATATCTCGTTCATAATCACCGATCAATGCACATCTAACATGGTCTTACACGGTATTTCCTTTCCTGAAAATACTATGCCTCGACCCCACATTCACAACATTCAAACACATCATACCATACTCAAAGAAATGATTTCAATCACAGCAATAGCCATTTCAAAGGATTCATATTTTCGAATATCTCATGTAAACCTCAAGCAGTTCTCACAACAGCATCAAACACAAGGATTTTGCAAAACAGCGCCAAAACCGGCGACCTGGTTAGTAAACATGGCGTTTCGAAGACTGTTTATCAAAACCGGCGACCACGTCGCCCAAGCATACAAACAGAGCATTTCACACAGATAAAACGAAAATGGCGACCACGTCGCCCTCACTTCAGAAAAGACTACGCTAAGGCTTGTATGGAAAAGAGGTCTAGCTTCCCTTACCTGGACTTGCGCAATCCACTAGGAGCTTCTAAATCCAACAGAGCTTGATGAACGCCTTGGCTCTGTTCTTGAGTCTGGTTTGAAGGAGTTGCAGAGACTTTCCCAGGTGTTCCAATGGCGTTGCTTCGTCGTACTCTTGTGTGGAGAGGCTGAAATCGCACGCGGAGGAGGGAACTCACTCTTTCTCTCTTCGAATACAACAACGTTTTCTTTTCTTCTCTCAGCTGTGGGTTTTCTGTAACTTAAACCAACTTATCCCTCCCCCAAAAGCAGCTGACACCGCCCACTCTGCAGGGAAGTTGCGCCGCACTAATCAGTACTACTATAGCTGCCTCCTGCGCAGACCTACCACTCCCTGAACAGTCCTACTAAGCGTGCCTCTGCGCAGGCTACGCTCTGAGGTCACTATTCTGAACCACCTTTCGTCTACGTGGCGCACGTGTAGAACGTCTCTTGCTGGGAGTCTGGGTCCTACGTTCTCGGTGTTTAACCAAGCGCCGCGCGATGACCTTTCGCCGATGGCTACCAGCGCGAAGACCCTCCACCGATGCCTCTCTCGCGAAGACAACCCCTGAGGACCTCTCGCGCGATGACAACCCGCTGATGAGCTATCGCGCGATGACAACCCGCCGATGAGCTATCGCGCGATGACAACCCGCTGATGAGCTATCGCGCGATGACAACCCGCTGATGAGCTATCGCGCGATGACACCCGCTGATGAGCTATCGCGCGATGACACCCGCTGATGAGCTATCGCGCGATGACACCCGCTGATGAGCTATCGCGCGATGACAACCCGCTGATGAGCTATCGCGCGATGACACCCGCTGATGAGCTATCGCGCGATGACAACCCGCTGATGAGCTATCGCGCGATGACAACCCGCTGATGACCTCTCGCGCGAGCGACCGATGTCTCTCTTCTCTGATGACGCCTGCATGCCTCGCGCCCAGGCGATGACGTGTGGTCTAGGCGACCGGCGATGATGTATAAACAAGAAACTCTTATCGTTTTTCCTAGACTACACTTTCCTTCCTTTTTAACTTAGATAAAACATACATAGAATTTACTTAAAACATACTCATTCATTTCAATAAATCTCAGGTCCTTACATGAAGCTTCATCTCTTCTCCCAGTAACTTCTCTACTTGGTATTTTTCAGCAAACTTCTCTGTCTAATTGAACTTTAGACATAAATGCAATATCTCCTCTTTCCTTTTAAGCTTGTGGTTAAGCTAGAGTCATCTCATGCTGTTTCATCGACATAAACATCTCCCAAGCTTCAAATAAAAGAAAGCTCATTCTTTCATTTTTGGAACTTAACCCCGGTACTTCCCATGGATACACATGCTTAATTCCTTAAACCCTCAACATTCAGCTTATATACTCTCCGTAACTTATATGTAGCTGAAACTAAACCTTGGTACACTAAATCTAACGTATACTTCCTTCTTTAATTCCATCAACTCAGCTGGAGCCATTGTCACCGGTCCAGCTCCAGGCACCAAAACAATAGAAAGTTCCGCCTCTCTCTTAGGAGGTAATCCAGGTATTTCTTCTGGAAATACTCCCATGAATTCTTTCACCAAGGTATCTTGCTTACGTCCTCTTCATTCTTCACTCCCAACCGAGCTAGGATCATGAAGCACCTCGCTCCTTTCTCCCAACTCCGACTACCCATGCTGAGCAGATATCACATCCGACTCTTGGAGATCTGGAAACGCTAATTTCCTGCCTACCGCGACCTATGAGAATGTGATTGGCAGCTAGTCAATCCATTCCTAAGATAACATCCAGATCCTGAAGAGGTAGACAGATCAAGTTCACTTTGAATCTGCGTCCCTCTACTATCACTGGACATTCAGGGCAAACTGTAGAGGTCAACACCTGTCCTGACGCAGGTGTAGAGACCAACAGTTCGAAAGGTAACTCCTTCACTAGAAGGCCCAACTCGGCTACACACAAGCTTGACACAAAGGAGTGTGTCGCTCCAGAATCAACCAAAATTCTAACGCATCTACCAGCTATAGAGCAACACTCTGTACTAAGTTACCTGACTGAGATGCCTCTGCTCCTGACATGGCAAACACTCTCCCCGTTGCCTGAGGTCTGCCCCCTTCGTTCCTCATCTGCTGAGAGCCACTGGGTTGAGTCGCCCCATTCCTGCTTGGGCAATCTCTAGCAACGTGCCCCGTCCTTTGGCAGACAAAACACCTTCTCTCAAAAGCCTTCTTGGGGCACACCTTGGACGTGTGAGGTCCACCACAATGGAAACACTTGGGTTTCCAAGGTTGTGGCTGCTGAAACTGGGATGACGTTGCTTCCGCCCGACGTGGTGGAGGTCTCGTATAAGGCTTGCCTTGTGGGTACTGCACCTTAGCCTTCCCACTTGAAGGATTCCCTGGGTGTGACCTGATCACCCGGGAATCACCCTTTTCCAGGGTCTCAACCATCTTCGCCTTCTCTACCAAGGCGTGAAATTCCCTGATGCACATCGGGGCTATGGTCCTCTTCAGCCCATGCTTCAGTCCCTCTTCAAACTTCCTACACCTCCAAGCCTCAGAGGTCGCCTGGGTGTAGAATCGGGCGAGATACTCAAACCGAGCAGCATAGGCGTTCACAGACATATCCCCCTGCTCCAACTTTAGGAATTCAGCTTCCCTCGCAAACCTTGCGCTGTCTGGGAAGTATTTCTCCAGGAACTTCACCCTGAAGCTCTCCCAGTCCAACACATCCTCTCGGGCCTCCATCATCTGCTGAGCTCCCATCCACCAGAACTCAGCTTCCCCAGATAGCAAAAAGGTTGCGAACACCAATTTCTTCTCTTCAGGGCAGGAGGTCGCCCTGAAGATTTTCTCCAGCTCTCTGACCCACTGATCTGCCTGATCAGGGGTAGCATTCCCACTAAACTTGGGTGGGTTGTGCCTCATGAACTCTGTCAGTCCCATCTGCTCTTGAGGCTGACCGCCGTGGGAGTTTGTCTCAGCCGACCGAGCAGTTTCCCAGTGGTGCATTGTAGCTTGATGGTTCTGAGCCATCGCTGCATTCTGTTGCTGGATGGCAGTTGCCATCATCTCGATGGCCTTAGCAATCTGGCTCATCTCCGAAGAAGATTGGGGAGGGGTAGAAGGTCTACGTGCCATCTCTCTTCGTTTCAGATTTGAAACTATAAGATTCCTATATTCCCTACAACTACAAGAATGAGATCGATAAGAAATCAATTCATTCAAGGGGTAACAGCTAGACCTTACAAAGGTCAGCATCTCAAAATCATTAAGAAATTGAGCTCATCAACAGAATCATAATGCTTATAACATCAAGCATAACACCAGTACAACTACTGGTATGCAGTCATCATTCCAATCAACCATTTTCAATCAATTACAAAGACACTCAAGAGAATGAGATAGCTCACACCAGAATTCAATATATGCTAAACATCAAACCTTTGGAATTAAGATTGAGACTCATCTCGATCCAGTTATGAGTGTGCACCCTCACTACTTTATCAAGACCTTCTCATTCTTAATACTAAGATTTTCAGTTAGAACATATATTCACCAAAGCACACACAAAATTTCAATACAAAAACGTTTGAAAACCTTTCACTATAGTTGTTATTTTAAACTCAAATAACTTTCATGAGCAGAAGAAACACAATGGATCCACAGCCCTCAGGTCATCCTAAGGACGAACTGCTCTGATACCATTAATGTAACATCCCGCCAAATTACTTTGAAAATAAATATAAAACGAAAATAAAGGTGACAAATAGTTTGAAGTGAGCAAATTCTTTATATAAAATAAATAAGTTTCTCCTCGCAGGGAGTTTAATACAAACGATCACTTCTTCATTAAAACGTAAACGAAATACAATACAAAAGACCGATAGGCGATCTCCTGGCAAAAAGGGCGATCTCCTATAAGAAGGGCGATCTCCTTTCCCAAAGGCGATCTCCTATTATAAAGCAGCAAGAGGGGCGATCACCCAACAGAAAAGAAAACAGGCGATCTCCTTCCAGCGACAATTTTCTAAAGAGCTCTACTTCCTGCAACATCATCTGCTCCCGTGTAAATTATACACGATCATTACAGGTTTAAGAAAAGGCCACAATACAACAGAAAAACACAGGGTAAGCTAGACATTTAAAAAGAGTTAGATAGGAAACTTAAAATCATAAAGATGAAACAAATCAAAATCACCCACGTAACAACTATCAGTTCCTCGTTCCCTTCATATGACCACCAAGAAATCATACAGTTCACAATACTTTCCAGAGTCATTCATTTTCACGTAAAGCATCAAGTGTCTAACAAATTTCAATGTTCCTCATTCACACGTCAGACTTCTACTGACTCATCACACAAGACACTTGACACTACTTCCGGATTTACTCGTGCGTTGACTCAGGCCCAGAGATTTGCACCTGTCATACCATACCCCTGTGAAATCCACACAGGGTCGCTGTGAATCCACACAGCTATGCGCATAAAGTCTCAATGTCATTAACTCTCCCGGTATGACAAGGTTAATTCATATAACAGGCCGAGCTCGTTCCCTTTTGAACAACTCACCCATACATATGAACCTCCTTCGACTCTCCACAACTGAATAACTTCATCTACGTGATTCCATTATATCAGCAGAGTCAGGATATCTCCTTCTAGACAAGCCCCAGGTCAATACACATTTCATACGATCTTACACGGTATTTTCTTTCCTGAAAATACTATGCTTTGATCTCACATTCACAGCATTCAAGACATTCATTCCACTCAAATAAATGATTCAATCACAGCAACAATCATTTCAAAGGTTCAGATTTTCGAATATCACATTTAAGCCTCAAACAGTTTCAAAGCAACACCAAAAACAGGGAGTTCGTAAAACAGCGCCAAAACCTGGCGACCTGGTTCAAAACGGGGTATTTTCGAAGTCTATACATAAAACCGGCGACCACGTCGCCCAAACACATGAAACAGAGCATTCACAAAGATGAAAACGAAAACCGGCGACCACGTCGCCCTTACTTCAGAAATAGCTAAACTATGGCTTGTATTGAAAATAGAGTCTAGCTTCCCTTACCTGGACTTGTGCAAACACCTAGAGTTCCGAAACCCAACAAAACTTGAAGAACGCCTTGGCTCTGTTTTTGCGTCTGGTTGAAGGACTTGCAGAGAACTGCCCAGGTGCTCTAATGGTGGCTGTCGCTCGTCGTACTCTCGTGTGAAGGTGCTAGGATCGCAGCGCGAAGGAGGCAACTGGAGGAGAAGGGAGGTAACTCACTCTTTCTCTCTTTGAAGGCTGCGACGTTTCTTGTTTCTCTCAGCAGTGGGTCTCTGCATCTTAAACCAACTCACCCATCAAAAGCAGCTGCCACACCCACTCTGCAGAGAAGTCTGAGAACCACTGCCCTGAACAGTACGACCACCGTTGTCTATGGTGCATGCCAACCACTGCTCTGAACAGTACTGCCACTGTTGTCGCTTGTGCATGCCAGCCACTGCTCTGAACAGTACGACCGCGAGTGTCTCCTGCGCATGCCAACATTCTGATGTCACCACTCTGAATCATCCTTTTTGCCTACATGGCGCGCGTGCAGGACGTCTCATGCTGAGAGTCTGGGTCCCACTTTATCTGTGTGAGGCTCGCCATCGCGACAACTTTCCAATGCTGACTCATCCTGGCGAACGACCGATGTCTCCTTCGCCCTGGAAGACGACCGATGTCTTCCTCTGGGAGACGACCGATGTCTTCCTCTGGGAGACGACCGATGTCTTCCTCTGGGAGACGACCGATGTCTTCCTCTGGGAGACGATCGATGTCTTCCCTGGCGACGCCCTCATAACTCTCGCGCCTTGGCCACGTCCACATGCCTCGCGCCCTGGCAATGCCCGCATGCCTCTCGTGCCCGCGCGATGCCCGCATGCCTCGCGCCCGCGCGATGCCTGCATACCTCGCGCCCTGGCGACGTCTTCGCGCCCTGGCGACGTCTTCGCGCCCTGGCGACGTCCTCGCGCCCTGGCGACGTCCTCGCGCCCTGGCGATCTCATACCCTTCTAAACTTAACTTTTCTTCCTTTTTATTTTAAGTAAAACATACACAGAATTCCTTTAAAATATAACCCCTTTTTATTCCAATACAATTTTCTGGGTCCTTACATGTTCCTCATGCTCTTCCTCGGTCCTTGAATAAATGAGGATGTCGTCTATGAAGACCACCACAAACTTATCCAAGAAAGGGCGAAAAATCCTATTCATGTAGTCCATGAACAAAGCTGGAGCATTGGTGACCCCAAACGGCATCACCACATACTCATAATGCCCATTATACCGAGACCTAAAAGCTGTCTTTTGCACATCATCAGCTTTTACCAAAATTTGGTGGTACCCCGATCTCAGATCAATTTTGGAGAACACCGAGGCTCCATGTATTTGATCCATCAAATCATCAATCCTAGGCAGGGGGTACTTGTTCTTGATGGTCAACTTGTTCAACTGCCTGTAATCTATACACAGCCGAGACCCTCCATCCTTCTTCTTGACTAGGAGCACTGGAGCTCCCCATGGAGATACACTGGGTCTGATGAATTGCTTCTCCAGCAACTCTTCCACTTGCTTCTTTAACTCCACTAACTCGGCTGGTGCCATCCTGTAAGGTGCCATTGACACTGGTCCAGCTCCAGGTACCAAGTCAATAGAGAATTCCACTTCTCTCTTAGGGGGTAACCCAGGTACTTCTTCTGGAAATACATCCGTGAAATCTTTCACCACGGGTATTCTGCTTACGTCCCCTTTATTCTCCACCTCCGACCGAGCGAGTATCACGAAGCACCTCGCCCCTTCTTCCAACTCTGACTGCCCTTGCTGAGCCGATATTACATCTGATCCTTGGAGGTCTGGAAACGCAATCCTCTGACTACCGCAGTCAATGAGAACGTGATTGGCAGCTAACCAATCCATTCCCAGGATAACATCTAGGTCCTGAAGAGGTAGGCAGATCAAGTTCACCTTGAATCTGCGTCCCTCTACAATCACTGGACATTCGGGGCACACTGTGGAGGTCATCACCTGTCCTGACGCAGGTGTAGAGACCAACAGTTCGAAAGGTAACTCCTTCTCTAGAAGGCCCAACTCGGCTACACACAGGCTTGACACAAAGGAGTGTGTCGCTCCAGAATCAAACAAAGCTTTTACACCCCTACCAGCTATAAAACAAACACCTTGCACGAGGTTACCTGACTGAGATGCTTCTGCTCCAGACATGGCAAACACTCTCCCTGCCGCCTGAGGTCTGCTGCCTTCGTTTCTCATCTGCTGGGAGCCACTGGGTTGGGTCGCCCCATTCCTGCTAGGGCATTCTCTAGCAACGTGCCCTGTCTTTTGGCAGGTAAAACACCTTCTCTCTGAAGCCTGCTTGGGGCACACGTTGGGCGTGTGTGGTCCACCACAATGGAAACACTTGGGTTTCCAAGGTTGCCGCTGCTGAAACTGGGATGACGTTGTTCCCGCCCGAGGTGGTGGAGGTCTCGCATAAGGCTTGCTGTGTGGGTGCTGCACCTTAGCCTTCCCACTGGAAGAACTCCCTGGGTGTGACCTGATCACCCGAGAATCACCCTTTTCCAGGGTCTCCACCATCTTCGCCTTCTCTACCAAGGCGTGAAATTCCCTGATGCACATCGGGGCTATGGTCCTCTTCAGTCCATGCTTCAGCCCCTCCTCGAATTTCCTACACCTCCAGGCCTCGGAGGTCGCCTGGGTATAGAACCGGGCGAGGTACTCAAAACGAGCAGCATAGGCGTTCACTGACATATCCCCCTGCTCCAGCTTTAGGAACTCAGCTTCCCTCGCAAACCTTGCGCTGTCTGGGAAGTATTTCTCCAAGAACCTCACCCTGAAGCTTTCCCAGTCCAACACATCCTCTCGGGCCTCCATCATCTGCTGAGCTCCCATCCACCAGAACTCAGCTTCTCCAGACAGCAAAAAGGTGGCGAACACCAACTTCTTCTCTTCAGGGCAGGAGGTCGCCCTAAAGATCTTTTCCAGCTCTCTGACCCACTGATCTGCCTGATCAGGGGTAGCATTCCCACTGAACTTGGGTGGGTTGTGCCTCATGAACTCGGTCAGTCCCATCTGTTCTTGAGGCTGACCGACGTGGGAGTTTGTTTCAGCCGACCGAGCGGTCTCCCAGTGGTGCATTGTAGCTTGATGGTTCTGAGCCATCGCTGCATTCTGCTGCTGGATGGCAGTTGCCATCATCTCGATGGCCTTGGCAATCTGGCTCATTTCTGAAGAAGGTTGGGGAGGGGTAGGAGGTCTACGTGCCATCTTCTTCGTTTTGGGTTCTGAATCTATTGGCTTCTATATTCCCTACAACTACAAGAATGAGATCGATCAGAAATCAATTCATTCAGAAGGTAACATCTTGACCTTACAAAGGTCAGCATCTCAAAATCATTAAGAATTTGAGCTCAACAACAGAATCATAGTGCTTATAAACTTAAGCAGAACACAAGAACAGCTACTGGTACACAACCCTCAATCCAAACAACTACTTTCAATCAATTTGCAAAAACACTCAATAACATGACATAAATCACACCAGAATTCAATGTATGCTAAACCTCAAACCTTTGGAATTAAGATTGAGACTCATCTCGATCCAGTTATGAGTGTGCACCCTCACTACTTTATCAAGACCTTCTCATTCTTAATACTAAGATCGTTCAGTTAGAACATACATTCACCAAAGCACACACGAAATTTCAATACAAAAACGTTTGAAAACCTTCCACTATAGTTGTTATTTTAAAATCAAAATAAACTTTATGAGCAGAAGAAACACAATGGATCCACAGCCCTCAGGTCATCCTAAGGACGAACTGCTCTGATACCATTAATGTAACATCCCTCCAAATTTACTTTGAAATAAATATAAAATGAAAGTAAAGGGGACAAATAGATTCTATGAACAAAATATTATATATATGAAATGAAGTTGCTCCTCTTAGGGAGTTTAATACAAATTCGGTCAAATTTTCCAGAAACATAAATAAAATACAGTAAAAAAAAAACAAAGCAGGCGGTCTCCTATCAGAAGAAACCGATCTCCTATCGGACGAGACCGATCGCCTATCAGAGGACCCAAAACAGCCGATCACCTATCAGGACAGAAAGACAGGCGATCACCCGATAGAGGCAGAAACAGGCGATCACCCGATAGAGGCAGAAAACCGGCGATCTCCTCCTCGGCGATCACTCACTAAGGAGCTCTATTTCCTGGAAGATCATCTGCTCCCGTGTAAGTTATACACGATCATCACAGTTTTAAGAGAAAAACAGCCAACGAGCAAAACACGCAGGGTAAGCTAGATATTTTAAAGAGAGTTTAAATAAGGATGCTTAAATAAAAAAAACAAGGTAACCAATTTCAAGATATTCACGTAAAGTTATCAAGTTTCTCATACTCTTCACCTGATCACCCAGAAATCACACATTTCACAATATTTTCCAGAGTCATTCTATTTCACAACTGTATCAAGTGTCTATCAATTTCAAGTTCCTCATTTCACATGTCAGACCACCACTGACTCAACACACAAGACACTTGACACTACTTCCGGAAGACTCGTGCATTGACTAGACTCAGAGATTCTGCACCTGTCATACAAGCTGTAATGTTTACCAGCTATGCGCATCAACACAATCTCAATCTCAAGTTCACCATTCTCACAGTATGACAGGGTTAATCCATATAACAGGCCGAGCTCGTTCTTTTTCACACGACTCACCCATACATATGGACCTCCTTCGACTCTCAACGCCTGAATAACTTCATCTATGTGAATTCATTATCTCAGGAGAGTCAGGATAATCTCATTATAGACATCACCGATCAATGCACATCCTACACGATCTTACACGGTATTTTCTTTCCTGAAAATACTATGCCTTGATCCCACATTCACATCATGCAACACATCTCATAACACTTAAAGGAAAGATTTCAATCACAGCAAAAGCTCACTCCAAGGTTCTTATTTTCGAATATCTCATTTAAATCCCATACCGTTTCAAAGCAACATCAAAAACAGGGAGTTCGTAAACAACGCCAAAACCGGCGATCTAGTTCAAAAACAGGGTATTTCGAAGTCTGCATTTAAAACCGGCGACCACGTCGCCCAAACACATAGCACAGAGCATTTTACAAAGATGAAAACGAAAACCGGCGACCACGTCGCCCTCACTTCAGAAATAGCTAAACTATGGCTTGTATTGAAAATGAAGTCTAGCTTCCCTTACCTGGACTTGCGCAAAACACCAGGAGCTCCGAAACCCAACGAAGCTTGAACGACGCCTTGGCTCTGTTTTTGCGTCTGGTTGAAGGACTTGCAGAGAACCTCCCAGGTGCTCTAATGGTGGTCGTCGCTCGTCGTACTCTTGTGTGAAGGTGCTAGAATCGCAGTGCGAAGGAGAGAATGGAGGAGAAGGGAGATAAACGCACTCTTTAGCTCTGGAACCACAGCAACGTTTTCTTCTTTTCTTCTCAGGAGTGAGTCTTTTTTTGTGTCTTAAGCTGACTTCTCCACAAAAACCGCTGCCACCACCCACTCTGCAGGGAAGTTTGTGTGTACGCTTCACTGAACAGTACACCTAAGCGTGCCTCTGCGCAGGCTAACACTCTGAGGTTACTAGCCTGAACCACTCTTTTTGTCTACGTGTCCCTCATGCAGGACGTTCCATACTGGGAGCCTGGGCCCCACTTTACTCTGTGTGAAACTCGACGTCGCGCGATAACTTTCCACCGCTGACTCATCCTGGCGAACGACCGATGTCTCCCTCGCCCTGAAAGACGACCGATGTCTCCCTCGCCCTGGAAGACGACCGATGTCTCCCTCTGGGGGACGACCGATGCCTATCCCTGGCGACGCCCTCATGCCTCGCGCCCTGGCAATGCCCGCATGCCTCTCGTGCCCTGGCAATGCCCGCATGCCTCACGCCCTGGCGACGTCCACATGCCTCGCGCGCCCTGGCGACGTCCACATGCCTTGCGCGCCCCGGTGACGCCCACACGCCTCGCGCCCGCGCGACGCCTGCATGTCTCGCGCCCGCGCGACGCCTGCATGTCTCGCGCCCGCGCGACGCCTGCATGTCTCGCGCCCGGACGCTCATGTGTAGCAGGCGACCGACGATCATGCACTACTAGGCGATCTCATAGCCTTCCAAACTACACCTTCCTTCCTTTTCCTTTTAAATAAAGACATACTTAGAATTCATTTAAAATATATCTCTTTTATTCCAATTAAATTTTACAGGTCCTTACACCCATGCTATTTGATGAATCCAAAAGGGGAGAAAAATAGCTGATCTTATGGCACCGATCGGTCATCGAGGTAAAAATAGCTGATCTTATAAGCTGCAGTGGTATAGGGAGGTATATATTCTCTACTCTTCTCTTGTTCAATATTCACTTTAAATCTGTGTATTGTGGAATCAAGCATTGTACAGGTATTGATCTTTCTTCAAAGCAACTGAGCTATGGGAATTTGTCTCCATCAAACAGGGGGAGATTGTTGAAGCTGAAGGAAGCTTCTTCCCAACCTTGGCTTAAAGTGTGTTTGATGAAGAAAATTGCTTTGGTACTTTATAGTTTGTAATATAAGTCTTAAGTGAATTTTGTTTTTAGGCTTAGGATGTTATAAAGTTGCCTTCGGTCATTGGGGAAGTAATGAGGAACCAATCGGTCATCGGTCATTGGGAAAGTAATGAGGAACCAATCAGTCATCGGTCATTAGGGAAGTAATGAGGAACCAATCGGTAATTGGTCATTGGGGAAGTAATGAGGAACCAATCGGTCATCGGTCATTGGGGAAGTATTGAGGAACCAATCGGTCATCGGTCGTTGGGGAAGTAATGTGGCACGATCTGTCATCGGTCGTTGGGGAAGTAATGTGGTACGATCGGTCATCGATCATTGGGATAATCTGTTCCAGTTGCCTAAGCAAGCTTAAACCAAGCACATGGAGTGTTTAAAAGTTTTCAAAATGCAGTTTAAAGTTTTCTCAAAAAATCTGAATACTGGACAAAAATAAATTTGTTTCCTGGAAAATAAATAGATTTTTTTTTTGGTTCTGTTATTCTTAACTGTTTTTCAACTGTTTTTTGAAAAGTGGTTAGAAACTGTTTTCTTTAAATATAGAAGACTTCTCTCACACAATATATAGAGTGCAATCACGTTTCAATCAGTTTCTGAGTGAGAAGAAGAATTCAAAGGCTTTTGTGAAAGGTTTTCAAAAGGAATTTCAAGTGTGCTTGGTCTAGGAAAACCTTGTGCTTTGTGAAGGTGCTGGTGCAGTTTCTGCAGTAGATTGAACTACTGGTTTGAGTTCTTGCAACTTCTTTTCAGGTATAATTTTTCCTTTCTCATTTGTTGTAAAGGTGTAAGTGTTAGTCACTCCTTGATAAGGTTTCTTGGAGTGCAAGGTGTGCTGAAATAGGTGTTTTTCAGCCTTGTATGTGAGTGTTCTTGTAGGTTTCAAGAACTGTTGGATATGCTGTAATTGTTGTATGTGTTTAGTGGATTCCACCTTGGTGTAAGGTGAACTGGATGTAGCTCTTGATGAGTGAACCAGTATAAAAACTTGTGTGCAATCTTCTTTCCTTCCTTGCACTTATTTCTGGAATTTGAATTGATAACTGTCCAAAATAAATCTGTTCATGTGAAATTGAATATGTTAATTATGGGTTTAATAAGAACTGTTCTTCTCTTGGTTGAAACCTTCTTGCAAATATCTGAACAAGTGTGTTCTGTTGTTCCTTCTAATTGAGTAAAATCTTGTTTGATCAAGTTTTGATTATACAAAGGGGATTTGGAAAAATAAATCTGTTTTGTTTGAAATCAATCTGTTATTTTAATCTCTGTTACACAGAAGTCAGTTCCTGTTGCAAAAATTTTAAAAGATCAATTCACCCCTCCCCTATTGATCTTCAAACCCTGCTTAACTCTAACACTAAGTACCTTTGCGGCCATCGTTCTCCCACCCGAGTGGTTTCCACATGCACCTTCATGGATTTCTTGGAGGATATAGTCTGTCTGCTCTTTAGTGATGCATTTTAATAGCGATCTGAAGTATCCTCTTTTATAGAGGTCTTGGCTGATCATGGTATACCTTGGACACTGCTGCCTCATCGTCTTCTCTTCCTCTAACTTGCATATGTCGAGCTGCAGGTATTTGACGATCGGGGTCATCCTAGTATCATCCCCAATTATGGCTAAGCATTTGGCCTCTCCCACACTAGGATGTTTTAGGCAAATCTGCACCACAGATCTGTGGTTGCTCTTCTTCTTGGTTGTAGCGAGTTGAGACAACGCGTCGGCCTTCGTATTGTCCTCTCTATGGATGTGCTCCACCGTCACCCTTTCAATCCGGGTGATGAGGTTGGAGACCGTATGGTAGTATCTTTGCAGCAACGACTCCATCACTTCAAACTCCCCCCTTTATCTGACCAGCCACCAATTGGGAGTCACTTTTGCATGTTAGTTCGCGAGCTCCCATGTCGTATGCCAGGTTAAGCCCTGATAGGATGGCCTCGTACTCGGCCTAGTTGTTGGTGGCCTTAAACTCGAAATTAAAAACCTGTTCAAGAATAAGGTTGCCCAGATCCTCAAGGACGACACCGGCTCCATACACCATTTTGTTAGATGACCCATCAGCATACACACTCCATCCAGCTGAAAGGTCCTACTAAAGAATTAGCTTAGTTGAGAAGTCAACTAAGCATTGGGACTTTATTGCTTCTCTCAACTCATATCAGATATCAATATCCTAGAGCTCCACTGACCACCCAATCATGCACCCTGCAGAATCTGGCTTAGATGAAATTTTAAAGATCGTGTAGTCCATTCTTACCGTGATGGTGTGATTTTGAAAGTATGGTCTCATCTGCTTGGCCATCAAGACTAAGGCAAGTGCTACCTTCTCTATCATCTGGTACCTCGTCTCGGCCACGTGGAGTGTTTGACTGACAAAGTACACGGGGTGTGTAACGCCCCTCAAAATATTGGTCATATTTATATAATAAAATAAAGGTGAAACAATAATATCAAAATTGAACATAGATATATACATAATATAATTCATCCATTGGTACATATGTGCCTCAAAATAATATCCCTTTTTGAGGAAGTTTTAATACATCTCCATACAGGAGTTTTCAAAATAAAATAAAAACCACAGCATTCAAAACCGGCGATCTCCTAATAGAAAACAGAAAACGGGCGATCTCCTATCAGAACCAGAAAACAGGCGATCGCCTAACAGAAACAGAAACAGGCGATCTCCTTTCGGCGACCACTCACAGAGGAGCTCTACTACCTGCAACCTCATCTGCTCCCGTGCAAATATACACGATCATCACAGGTTTAAGAAAAACAACCACGATACAAGATAAAAGGGTAAGCTAGATATTTGAAAGAGAATTTAGATATGAAACTTTAAAATCAAGATAAAACAAATTTAAGACACCCACGTAAAAACCATCAACTTTCTCATTCCCTTCACATGACCATCAAGTAATCACATATTTCACAATTTCCTCAAGAGTCGTTCAATTCACATAATCCATCAAGTGTCTATCAATTTCAATGTTTCTCATTTCTCACGTCAGACTTCCACTGACTCATCACACACAGACACTTGACACTACTTCCGGAAGACACGTGCATTGACTAGACTCAGAGATCTGCACCTGTCATACTACACTGCTGTAAAGTTTCCACAGCTATGCGCATCAACATAATCTCAATCTCAATCTCATCACTCTCCTAGTATGACAGGGTGAATCCACACAACAGGTCAAGTAGTTATCTTTCAAACAACTTACCCATAAGTATGAACCTCCATCGACTCTCAACGCCTGAATAACTTCATCTATATGAGTCCATTATATCAGGAGAGTCAGGATATCTCATTATAGAAATCACCGATCAATGCACACCCTACACGATCTTACATGGTATTTTCTTTCCTGAAAATACTATGCCTTGATCCCACATTCACAACATTCAACACATCATATAACACTTAAATGAACGATTCCAATCACAGCAACAATCATTCCAAGGTTCAGAATTTCAAATATCACATTTCAATCTCAAACAGTTTCAAACGACACTAAAACAGGGGAGTTCGAAATCAACATTTAAAACCGGCGATCACGTCGCCCCACACATAAAAATAGAGCATCGTGAAAAGGAATATGAAAACCGGCGACCACATCGCCCTCACTGCAGAACCTACTCGCCTAACGTTTTTATAAACGAAAATGCTAGCTTCCCTTACCTGAACTTGCGCAAAACACCAAGAGCTCCAAAACCCACCGAAGCTTAAAGATGCCTTAACTCTGTTTTAGCGTCCGGTTTGGAGAACGTGCAGAGAACCTCCCAGGTGTCCAAGTGCAGTCGTCGCTCGTCGTACTGGTGCTTGAGGATACCTGAATCGCAGCGCGAAGGAGAGAAAAGAGGAGGATGAAGGTAAACTCACTCTGTCACTCTTGAACCACAGCAACGTTCTCTCCTCTCAGAAGTGAGTTTTTGAATCTAAACCAACTTGTCCACAATTGCCGCTGCCACCACCCACTCTGCAGGAAAGCTTGCGTGCACGCTTCCCTGAACAGTACGGCCACGTGTGTCTCTGCGCATGCCAACTCTCTGATGTCACTATTCTGAACCACCCTTTTTGTCTACGTGTCACGCGTGCAGGACGTCTCATGTTGGGAGCCTGGGTCCCACCTTATCTGTGTGAAACTTGACATCGCGCGATAACCTTCCACCGATGACCGCTCGCGCGATGACTATCCACCGATGTCTCATCCTGGCGGACGACCGATGTCTCTCCCTGGGAGACGACCGATGTCTCGCCCTGGCGATGCCCGCATGCCTCGCGCCCTGGTGATGTCTGCATGTCGCGCGCCCTGGCGATGCCCGCATGCCTCGCGCCCTGGCGATGCCCGTATGCCTCGCGCCCTGGCGATGTCCGACGACACATCGCCATGCCTTGCTGAAGGTTCTTCATCCCACTATGTTACGTCCAAGGTATCATCTCCACATGACTTGGTGACGTCGATAGCTTCACATTTCCAAGAGTAGATCAGCACTACTCCTCGTGCGCCCATGCATGCAACACTAAGGACGATTTCTTATGCTCAAGCATAGAGCTTCGCATGCACAGCGTATCTAAGGCTTAACCCACACCTTGATACGCGTGGTTTTTGGAACCCACTATGGTTGATCCAGTATCTTGACCACATACTGAGTGCACTTTCGGCGATCATGTGCACCATAGGCGATTGGCGTTCATGTACACTACAGGCGATTGGCGATTATGTACTAACCAGGCGATCTCATAGTCTTCTAAGCTACACTTTCCTTCCTTTTTATTTTAAATAAAAACATACTTAGAATTCATTTAAAATATATTCCTTTTATTCCAATTTAATTTTACAGGTCCTTACAGGGTGTTCTTGCTTCTCCACCTCTTGTACGAGTACTGCAATCACTACCTCTTCTCACACTGGCAGATAGACAATTATTGGTTGGTCGGGTCTCGACTTCTAAATCACCGCCGGTGAGGATAAGAACTCCTCCACCTGTTGGAAGATTTCTTCACACTTCTCATCCCAGCTGAATTTTGCTACTTTTCGAAGCAGTTGCACCATCAGCCATGTCCACTCGGCCAACCGAGGGACGAACCAAGAGAGGCCTAAAAAGACGCCCAATAAAATGTTGCACCTCCTTCACCTTCTGAGGGTTTCGCATCTCGGTTATCACCTGACATTTATCTGGATTAACATCAATTCCTTGGTGGGTTAACGTAAAACCAAAAAACTTGCCTCCCTCCACACCGAACGCGCACTTCTCGGGGTTGAGCCTCATGTTCGTCCTTCTCAAAGTCTCAAGGATTTCCTCCAAGTCCTTGATGTATTGGTCACATGAGTCCGACCTCACCACTATGTCATCCACGTAAACCTCCACATTTTGGTTGGTCAGTCCTTTAAAGACCTTGTCCTTGAGCCTTTGGTAGGTTGCTCCAGCATTCTTCAGGTCGAATGACATTACTTTGTAGTAGTAGTTCGCACTGTCCGTCATGAAGGCAATTTTCTCCTTGTCCCTCGGATGCATGCTTATCTGGTTGTAGCCAGAATATGCATCCAAGAAACTGAGGATTTTGTGTCCGGCTGCACCATCTACCAACCGGTCGATGCTAGGAAGGGGATACGAGTCCGTCGAGCATGCCTTATTAAAATTTGTGTAGTCTACACACATTCTCCATTTGCCGTTAGCCTTGGTGACCATGACTACGTTGGCCAACCAAGTGGTGTACCGGGCCTCTCAAATAAACCTGACCAATAGGAGCTTCTCGGCTTCTTCCCTTGCTGCCAACCTTTTCTCCTCCCCTAGCTTACGCTTCTTTTAGGCTACTGGTCGTGCCTCCTTGTAAATTGATAGCCTGTGTGTGATGATATCCGGACTCACCCTCGATATATTGGATGTTGTCCAGGCAAAGAGATCTATGTTCTTCTTCAATGCTTGGTGTACCAGTTCGACCTCGGCTGCCGCTATTGCTGTCCCTATGCAGGTCGTGTGATCTGTTGAACATAGGCTTTGATGTCTCCAAATCCAAGAGGAGTGCATGAAAATCTTTGTTGCTGCTTGTGTGTGTGGCTTCTAAGTAGTTTGAATTTGTTAATCCACTCTTAGTTGTGATCCAAACTTGTTTTAATCAAGATCTTTTGAAAAAGAGTGTTTTGAAAAGAAGTAGAAAAACAACCTATTGTTTTATCGTTTCAATCGGTTGTTTGACACTTAGTGGTTTTTGAAAAGGATTTGAAAAAGCTTGACTTGTTTGACTTTGTTGTCAAACCCATTCAATCAGTTGTTTCGAGAATTTAATTGATTGTTTTTTGAAAATCATTAACACAATTTGTTAAGTTTGTTGAATCCATCTTAAATGATCCAACACTGAATTGGCTCCTACCTTAAATTTTTTTAACAATTTTTGGAGTATAAATAATCTGTTATACGCTCCTAATTTGTTATGAAAACAAATTATACCTTTCAAATCAGTTTTATCCAAGATTACTTCAAGCTTTGGATTTTTTTAAAACAGTGGAATAGGATTGCCTTGTAACATTGCTTATGATTCTGAGTTTGTATCAGGTGTGATCATTCCTTTTCCCTTTTGATCCTTGTAAATTTTGTAAAGACTGTGGTGTGCAGATTCAGAGGGTGTTCTGAATTCTGTGTTGTGGTTTGCCAAAGGAAGTGTGTGTTCTTGAGAGAGTCAAGATCACTTATTTGGTGTGTGTGGTTTGTAATCTGTATTTTGATTGCATAGTGGATACCCAGTGGCTTCTGGGAACTGGATGTAGCTCTTGGTATAAGAGTGAACCAGTATAAATCTGTTTGTGTGATTCTCTCTTTCCATGATCTTTCTTATATCTTTTTTAAGCTGTTTTTATTCACTACTGTTAAAAAAACCGATTGAATCACATAAACAACTAGTTGATTTTATGGAAATCAACTAAAATAGTTTTGTTTGTTGGCTGATCAAGGTTCTTGTTCTGTGATTCTTCATTGGCTTTCATTATACCTTCAAAGTTTGAGAAAAATGTTTATAAACAATTCACTCCCCTCTTGTTTAAGGCCATAAATTCTAACATGATCCTTATCTAGCAGAAGTACTCGGCAAAGATTCTCCTTAGCTTTGAGCCTTGGCTCGGCTATACGTGGGTCGAGGTTGACTAGGGCGATCGTGTGCTCCCTGCACTCTGGTTGAGCTTCTCGTTGAGGGGACTTCTGTCCTCGAGAGGATTTTCGCCTGGGGGATCGGTCATAGTCGTCATCCCGATTCGTCGGCTCTACCTTCAGGCTTGCCGCATAACACTCCCTTGCCACCTTCTGGTCTACAATCACTATTAAAATGTCTCCTAAGGCTGAAGGGAACTTCATGACTAGGTGAGAGGTGGAAACAATCGCCCTCAATCTATTGATTCACGGCCGACCGAGTAGGATGTTGTAGGAGGTGTTGGCATCTATCACTAGATACCAAATTTTGATAGTCTTGCTTGCCTTGCCTTCACTGAATGTGGTGTAAAGGTCGATGTAGCCCCAGTACCCACTCTCTCACCCAAAAAGCCGATCACTTGGTTATCATATGACTTCATCTCTTCCTCTTCTATCCTCATTTGCTTAAACATCTTCCAGTAGAGGATATCTACCGAACTCCCCTGATCCACAAATGTCTTCATGATGGTAAAGTTGTCTATGTCGACTGTTCTTGCTGGTTGACTCGCCTGTCGGTTGACTCACGACACTCACACGCCTCTTTCCCCACGTTGATACGTGCTTGGTTCTTTTGAAGCAATCTGCACCTGCAAAAGAGAAAGGGGGCGCCCTAGAGGCCGTTTGCACTCCGACGCTCAAGTCAGTGTAGGGCAAGGAACACCAAGTGTATTGAGTTTCTCTGTGTTTAGGTCTAGAAACTGCGTACCTTTGTGAAGTATTTTACTGTCCCTTATATAGTCTAGGGTTTACTGTGCTGCTAGCCATATTTAGGGTTTACTGGAATACCCTTGCGCCGCTATCACCCAATCTTAGGGTAATCTAGCACATAAGGTTTCCTTCTCTGGAGTGCAAACTTTAACAGGGTGACCACCTGGGTGCCTCCTTGTGCACCTAGTCTCTGGGGCCACCTGTTCTGGGAGTGCCTTCACTATTCATGTGCCATGCATGTAGCTTCACTGGGAAACCCTAGTTCTGATGAGTACTCGACCCCTCAGGACTCTGCACCTAACTGTGCTCTCCCTGCTACCCGCATGGGCACTTCGTGATCCAGGCCTCTCCCTACCTCTGGGTATTTAACTGGTCATTGGCCCACACTGGGAACCAATCTTAGCTGTTCTGTTTACGCTGTTCAGATCACCCAAGACTGATGTCACCTCGCCACACCCTGTTGCCGAGGACTCCTCAACCTGCGGAGTGACGAAGACACATCAACCCCCTCTGGTGACCGTCACGCTCTCTTTGTAGGCTGATGACTAATCACCCCTCTGTAGGCAAATGACTAATCACCCCACTTTGTAGGCTGATAACTAATCACCCCTCTTTGTAGGCTGATGACTAATCACCCCTCTCTGTAGGCTGATGACTAATCACCCCTCTCATCAATACCACCTATGGGGTCCATTCCACGTGGCTTCGGCCCATGCTGTGGGACCCAGCTAACGTCCGAGGACTGGTCGGTACACAAGCCCCCCAGTCTCAAGCTGTTAACTTGTTTCAACGAAGAGACTAAGTGATGGGCGAGGACTAACCGGTACACAAGCCCCCCTAGTCTCGAGCTGTTAACTTGCTTCAGCATAGAGACTAAGTCATTGACTCGGGTGACCTACGTGGCTCTGCGCATAAGTACCTGAACAGTTCGCTGAAAGGACACCTCACCAACCCCCTTTCATCCGCTAACACGTGGCTGCATCAACGGTCCGAGATTCATAACGTTTGCGCTCCCTAGGGCTACGTTAAACCTCTTCAAAACCCCGCGCCACTTCACTGTTTCATCACTTTGCATTCTCACCTTCTGTTCATATGGCATGCTGTAACTGTTCTGGGCCTGTTTGTGGTTTGCGCATTCTAGGGTTCTTGTTCTTCTTTTCTGGGTTCGTTCCACCTTCGAGTCTTCGTCCACCATTGTTTTCTTCTAAGTCTTTTCTTTTCCTGCCTCTCATTTGTTTAGATTCGAGATGGCCAGAACCAAAACTACCTCCAACCCTCCTCCAACCGTAGCGGTTGATTACAGGGCCCTCTACCCATGGGCTTCTGAGGATCTCCTTACTGAGACCTCAAAACTCACATCCTGTGAGGATCTTCGCAAACACAGGGATGATGAGAATGAGATCAAAGGACGCGTCTTTGGCAGGGAAACTGATGCGTACGTCTCTGTGCGACCCTGTACAGAAAACGAACCCGTGTGCGCCGATGATCTCTGCAACAACGGGGAACCGTTCTTCTTCTTCTACGCCACCATCTTCAAACGAGTCAAAGTCCGCCTTCCTTTCACCGGGTTCGAGAGGGCTTTGCTCACAGAGTTAAATGTGGCGCCTGCCCAACTGCACCCCAACAGTTGGGCCTTTATCAGGGCGTTCTCCGTCCTTTGCAATAATCTAGGGTTCACCCTCTCCGTCGACGTGTTCCTTTACTTCTTCGAGGCGAAGAGCCCTGGCAAGAGGCTTTGGGTGAGCCTGAATGGGGTGGCAGGGAGAGTCCTACTCACTCTCTTCTCACAGTCGTACAAGAACTTCAAGGGAAGGTTCTTTCGAGTCTGCTGCAGCTCCTACGACCCCACCATGCTCGATGGGTTCCCATTATACTGGGTGGGGAAGCTGAAGTTCAAGAAACCGTGCAGGCTCGAAGAGTTGACTGTCCCTGACCAAGAACTCTGCCAGACCATCTCCAGCTGGGGTGTGGTGTTTGACACCGCCCAGCTGATTAGGCATGAATACGACGCTGAGACTCTCAACGTATACATTGGTACATCAACTTCATCTTGCATTTAACTGTTTACATACTTAATGCTTTGTCTTTCTCACCCTTTCCTATTGTCCACTGCAGGCATGGTGCTCAGCGCTGATAAGAAAAAGAGGCTGGCGGATGTGCTGAATCGCCGCAATGCTAGCGGTTCAGCCCCTGCAGGTCCTTCATCTCCCGCGGGTGCTGCCCTGGAACCCATCGCTGAAAAGTCCAAGAGGGCAGCCCCTGTGGAGGTTTCTGACGACGAGGACACTTGTTCTGGCCTTGTCTTCTAAAGGAAAAGGGTGAGGACTGCCGTGGAGGTCTCTTCGGCCACAAAAGGGCACCCTTCAACCTTTAGGGAGCACCCTCCCAGCGCTTCATCCCCTCCCGAGCCAATCTTAACGCTTGAAGGGGGTGGGGAGAGTGCTCCTCCTTCTGGCCAGATGCCTTCTGCCCCAGAGCTGCCTTCTCTGCTCCAAAGATCTCTTGCGCAGATGCCCGGCCAAGCTGCTTTGGAGGCCATGGACAGAAATTCCCTCGAGAACCTCCTCAGTCATGGTCTCGGGGAGTTCCTGGATGCTTCAAAATCCTTGCTGGTCAAGGGCAACGTTGAGGCGGAGCTGCTTGAGAAGACTGCCCAACTGGAGAAAGAGCTGGAGCAGAAGGATCTCCAACTCCGCCAAGTGGCTAAGCGCGAGACTGCCCTTAATCAAGAATTGGGTAGTCTCCGTCAATCTGAGAAGGAGACCAAGAAGCTCCTCTTCTCCAAGGGGCAGGAGGCCCTCCAGCTTGAAGCCAAGATTCTCCCCCTCCGCAACAAGATCATCGAACTGGAAGAGCAAGCGGAGGGGGCTCAAGCCAAAATGACCAAGCTGGAGGAGAGGGCTACCGACCGAGAAGTTCAGCTGGGCAAGGTTGAGGAGGAACTTGCCCAACAAATTGAATTGCTGAAGAAGACCGAGATTGAGCTTACCGACGACGCCGCCGATGCCTATGGAGAAGGCTTTGGTGATGCCCTTGCTCAGGTTGCATGCGTGCATCCTGAGATGGACCTCTCACCATACTCTGCAACCATGCAGGTGGTCGACGGGCAAATAGTGCCCAGATAGGTCTTCTGAGTAATTATATCTAGTGGTTGAACATCTTGTAATTACCCTTCTTTGTAATATAATTGCCTTGCTTTCAATCTTCTTTGCTTTATACAGCACTTTGCTTGCCTTTGTATTTCTGCTGCCTGTTCATCTGTTTGACATGCTTTATATCCATAAATAACGCACCTGTCAAAATGAATCTTAGGTAGCATGATTTTCTGCTGATTTTACTATTGAACCCTTATTTTAATCTGGGAGTTCTCACTCAGAGGGGAAGGTGTTCCTTGCGAACTCCCCTTACCACTCATGAGACTTCTAATCCCAACTAATAGATTCTGACCGACCTCTCATCGCCCATGGGCGAGGGAGGATTTAACTGGGCGAACCCTTCTTTCACATTGGAAGTTCTCACTCGAAATGGAGGTGTTCTCTACGAACCTACCTCTCCACTTACGAGACCTCTAACTCCAAGTGACAGGTTCTAACTGACCTCACATCGCTCACAGGCGAGGAGAATTTCTCTGGGCGAACCCTTCTTTCACATTGGAAGTTCTCACTCGAAATGGAGGTGTTCTCTACGAACCTACCTCTCCACTTACGAGACCTCTAACTCCAAGTGACAGGTTCTAACTGACCTCACATCGCTCACAGGCGAGGAGGATTTCTCTAGGCGAACCCTTCTTTCACATTGGAAGTTCTCACTCGAAATGGAGGTGTTCTCTACGAACCTACCTCTCCACTTACGAGACCTCTAACTCCAAGTGACAGGTTCTAACAACATTGTACAAACACATTAAAAACATATATCTTTAACTGAATTTTATTGGGTGACCTCATTAAAAACCCTTAGAAAGGGAAAAAAGAGTGTCCCCTGTATTGTGTAGTGTACAAGATTACATGGCTTTAACTAAAATAAAACTTCAGGTGGGTCGCATTCCATGTTCGAGGAATCGGACCTCCTTCTAAAGTCTCAAGCCTATATGCTCCATTCCCTAGGGCCTCTGTCACTCTGAAAGGACCAGTCCACTTAGGGGATAGCTTGTTCTCTATCTGGTATGGAGACGCCTTGCGCATGACGAGGTCTGCCGCCTGGAACTGCCGAGCTCTCAGCTTAGAACTGTGTTTGAGCTCGACTCTCCTCTTCAGTGCCTCAGCTTTGATTCCTGCTTCTTCCCTGGCTTCATCCAAAAGATCAAGATTCACCTTCCTCTCTTCATTGGATTCCTCAGCCACAAAGTTCTGGAAACGTGGCGAGTTCTCTTGGATCTCCACAGGGATCATGGCATCTGAACCATACACCAAACTGAAGGGAGTCTCCTTAGTAGTGGACTGGGGAGTAGTATGGTAGGCCCATACTATTCTGGGAACCTCCTCAGCCCACCTTCCCTTTGCTTTCTCCAGCCTTCTCTTCAGTCCTCTGAGGAGGACTCGGTTGGCCGACTCGACCTGCCCATTGGTCTGTGGGTGCTCGACTGATGCAAACACCTGCTTGATCCCCAACTCTGTACATAGCTTCCCTAATTGTTGGCTTGCAAACTGCGTGCCATTGTCAGACACTAAGCGTTTGGATACCCCGAAGCGGCAGACTATATTCTTCCACACAAAGTGTTGGATCTTTTGTGCTATAATTTGTGCCACTGGCTCAGCCTCGATCCACTTCGTGAAATATTCTATGGCGACCACGAGGTACTTCATCTGTCGTATCGCCAAAGGGAAAGGCCCCAAGATGTCGATTCCCCATGTGTGAAACGGCCAAGGGCTGTATATCGACCTGAGCTCTTCTGGTGGCGCCTTAGGCCAATCAGCATGCAACTGGCATTGCTTGCACTGCTGCGCATACCTAGTGCAATCTTCCCTCATCGTTGGCCAGTAGTACCCTACTCGAATGGCCTTAGAAGCCAGAGCTCGACCTCCGATATGACTACCACAGATACCTTCATGGAGCTCTGCCATTATTCTTACACACTGCTCGCCATGCACGCAGACTAAAATGGGGTGGGTAAACCCATGTCTGTACAACTCGCCTTCAATGAGCGTGTACTTGGACGAGTTCTTCTTTATCCTCTTTGCCTCTGTCGGCTCTACTGGGAGCATTCCATCCGCTATGTAACGCTTATAGGGCGTCATCCATGTCTCTCCACTCTGTAGCAGGCAGACCTGCGACGCCTCTACCTGCATTAGCATGCATGCGTTGACTCGTGGTTTTTTCAAAGTTTCTTGAGTCAACGAGCGATGACTCCTCTTCTCACCATCTGACTAGCTGATCTGATGGACTCCCACCAAGTTATCAGCTGTATAAGTACGAGGCGCCCTCAGAGTCTCCTGGATGACTGTAAGAACCTAGAAGTTTATATTGGAATAAAAGTGTTATATTATAAATAAATTCGAAGCACGTGTTTATTTAAATATAAAGGAAGGAATGTATAGCTGAGAAAACTACGAGATCGCCGTTATTAAGCGGGTAGGCGATCTCCAACTTCTCTGGCACTTGAACGCCTATCGCCTAGCTTATGCTTGAACGCCTATCGCCTAGCTTATGCTTGAACGCCTATCGCCTAGCTTATGCTTGAACGCCTATCGTCTGTGTGTACCTAGTAGCCTGTCGCCTAGAGTACACCTAATCGCCGAAACTACACTTAGTGTGTAGCCAAAATGTTGGATTAACCCTGGTACGTCCCAAAAGCCACGCGTATCAAGGTGTGGGTTAAACCTTGGATACGCTGGGCAGGCGAAGCTCTATACTTGAGCATAAGAGAATCATCCTTAACGTTACACGCTTGGGCGCACGAGGACTTGTGCTAATCAACTCTTGGAAGTGTGAAGCTACCGACGTCACCAAGCCTTGTGGAGAGAATACCTTGGATGTAACATAGTGGAATGAAGAACCTCCAGGAAGGCGTGGCGATGTGTCATCGAGCATCGCCAGGGCGCAAGGCATGCAGGATCGCCTGGGCGCAAGGGGCATGCGGGCATCATCAGGGGGAGAGGTCATCGGTTGTTAACCTTCGCGCGAGAGGTCATCGGTTGTTAGCCTTCGCGCGAGAGGTCATCGGTTGTTAGCCTTCGCGCGAGAGGTCATCGGTGGATAGTCTTCGCGCCTGTGGTCATCGGTGAAAAGGTCATCGCGCTACGTTAAGTTATACGCAGAGAACGTGGGACCCAGACATCCAGCATGAGACGTTCTGCACGCGCGCCACGTAGACGAAAAGGGTGGTTCAGAATAGTGACATCAGAATGTTGGCATGCGCGGGAGACACTCGCGGTCGTACTGTTCAGAGCAGTGGCTGGCATGCACAAGCGACAACAGTGGCAGTACTGTTCAGAGCAGTGGTTGGCATGCACCAGAGGCAACAGTGGTCGTGCTGTTCAGGGAAGCGTGCATGCAAACTTCCCTGCAGAGTAGGTGGTGGCAGCTGCTTTTGGAGGGATAAGTTGGTTTAAGTCACTGAAATCCACTACTGAAGAGGAAGAAACGTTGCAGCCTTCGAAGAGAGAAAGAGTGAGTTACCTCCCTTCTCCTCCAGATATATCCTTCGCGCTGCGATTCTAACACCTTCACACGAGAGTACGACGAGCGACAGCCACCATTAGAGCACCTGGGCAGTCCTCTGCAAGTCCTTCAACCAGACGCAAAAAACAGAGCCAAGGCGTTCTTCAAGCTTTGTTGGGTTTCGGAACTCTAAGTGTTTGCGCAAGTCCAGGTAAGGGAAGCTAGACCTCTTTGTCCATACAAGCCATAGTGTAGCTTTTTCTGAAGTGAGGGCGACGTGGTCGCCATTTTCGTTTTCAACTACGTGAAATGCTTGGTTTGTGTGCTTGGGCGACGTAGTTGCCGGTTTTAAACACAGCCTTCGAAATACCATGTTTTTGAACCAGGTCGCCGGTTTTGGCGCTGTTTTGCGAACTTCTTGTGTTTGATGTTGTTTTGAGAACTGCTTGAGATGTACATGAGATATTCGAAAATATGAATCCTTTGAAATGGCTATTGCTGTGATTGAAATCATTCCTTTAAGTGTGGCATGATATGTTGAATGTTGTGAATGTGGGGTCGAGGCATAGTATTTTCAGGAAAGGAAATACCGTGTAAGACCATGATAGATGTGCATTGATCGGTGATTCCTAACGAGATATCCTGACTCTGCTGATAATGGAATCACATAGAGGAAGTTACTCAGTTGGTGAGAGTCGAAGGAGGTCCATGTGATGGGCGCCTCGTGTGAAACAGAACGAGCTCCACCTATCCAGGATGGGCGCCTCGTGTGAAACAGAACGAGCTCCACCTGTCCATGATGGGCGCCTCGTGTGAAACAGAACGAGCTCCACCTGTCTTGTGGATTAACCTTGTCATGCTGTATGGTGATGTGTTGAGATTCATCGTACGCTGGTGAATGTGTAAGATTTCACGGCGACCCTGTGGATGTGTGTGATTCCACAGTGGGCAGTGTGACAGGTGCAAATCTCCGAGTCTAATCAATGCATGAGTCAATCCGGAAGTAGTGTCATGTGTCTATGTTTTGTGAGTCAGTGGAAAGTCTGACATGTGAAATGGTGAAATGAGAAACTTGAATATTGATAGACACTTGATGCTGTATTGTGAAATGGAATGACTATGGGTGAATGTTGTGAAGTGTGATTTTGGGCGATCAGGTGAATGAGATGAGTAGCTCTACGTTTTACATAGATATTTGAAAAATGTTCTACCTTGCTCTATTATGTTCATGATTTTAATGCCTTATTCTAAACTCTCTTTAAAATGGCTAGCTTACCCTTTTATCTGTTATTGTGGTTGTTTTCTCAAAACTGTGATGATCGTGTAATTGTTACACGGGAGCAGATGATCTTCCAGGAAGAAGAGCTCCCTAATGGGTGGTCGCCGAGGGCTGAGATCGCCCATTTCCACCTCTCGGAGGCGATCGCCGGATTTTGCCCTACTATCAGATCGCCTGTTTTGAGGTCGTCTGTTATGAGATCGCCGATTTTATGTCTGGCTAGCAAGTCGCCTATTTTTGGGGACTTCTGGTGATCGCTGGTTTTATGTATGGAGACCGCCGGTCTTGCTGTATTTGATTGTTTTCTTTAAATTTCGAAAAACATTTGATTTCGTTTATGTATTAAACTCCCTAAGAGGAGCAACTTCATTTCTGATATATATAAATACATATTATTTTGCACTCTTCAATATTATTTGGTTACACTTAATTTCAATTATACACGGATGTATGTATTATTTTGGCGGGATGTTACAATGACTGTCCTCTGTCTGCCCCCCTTGCCTGAGCTGGCGAGTTTGGCCAACAAGTCAGCTCTGGCATTCTGCTCCCTGGGCACGTGTACTAGTTCGAATATTACAAACGAACTCTTCAATCTTTGGACATACTCCAAGTAAGAGGCCATCTGAGGGTCTTTGGCCTGGTACTCTCCCGCTACTTGACCAGTGACCAACAGTGAGTCACTCTTTGCCATAAGGCTCTGCGCTCCCATCTCCTTAGCCAACAACATCCCAGCGATCAAAGCCCCATACTCTGCCTGGTTATTGCTGGCTTTGAAAGCGAACCGCAGGGCCTGCTCTATCAACAACCCCTTGGGTCCCTCTAGGATAACCCCTGCTCCACTACCTTGCTGATTCGAGGACCCGTCTACTGACAATACCCACTTTAAGCTGGGCCCCTCCTGCTGGGCCTCGGTTGAGGACATCTCGGCCACAAAATCAGCGTAGACCTATCCTTTGATCGGGCCCCTGGGTTCATACTGGATGTCGAATTCTGACAACTCGACTACCCAACACACCATTCTTCCCGCCACATCAGGCTTCTGCAGATATCGGTAGATCTGTCATCACCACCACTGTGAAGCTCTGGAAATAGTGGCGAAGTCTCCTGGCTGAGAACACCACTGCTAATGCTGCCTTTTCTATGGCTTGGTATCTCGTCTCAGGCCCCTGCAACACTTTGCTGACAAAATAAATGGGCTTCTGGCTCTGTTTCTGTTCTTGAACCAAGACAGAACTCACCGCCCTATCTGTAACTGCAAAGTACAGCCGCAGGGGTGTGCCGAGCTGAGGCTTGTACAAGACTGGTGGGCTGGCCAGATATTCTTTGAGCTTGAGGAAGGCCTGCTCACATTCTGCGGTCCAGGCGAATCTGCTATTCCTTCTAAGGCATTGGAAATAAGGGTGGCCTTTGTCTCCTCCGGCTGACACGAACCTGGAGAGTGCAGCCATCCGACCTGTCAATTGTTGCACTTCTTTAACCGATGTCGGGCTCCTCATGGCTGATAGCATTCCTATGAGCTCTTCTTTGGATTTTGGAGTTCCTTGGTGATGATGGATGCGGAAGCTTATGGAGGAGGTGAGCAAGGCCTTCCTAGGAAGCATGGGTGCCTTGAAGGTGCATGAAGAGTGAGGAAATGAGAGAGGTTTGGCCAGCTCTCTTTGGTGGTGAAGGAGTGAAGATTAAAACCATAAATCAAGAGATTTAGGCAAGGGAGTAACTATGGCACAAATTTGGCAGCATAACTTTACTCAAATTAATCTTGAAAATACATGAGGTAGGCCTCCTTATTTATAGATTTAGGAGCCTTGGTGAGCAAGCTTAAAGGGTAGGGATGGAAATACAAAAAGTGGGGGCTGCCTAGGGTATTGACTTTAGTCAAACCACACCATCATCCTAATATTCTAGAAGATAGGTCAAAAATGCAACATTTGATAGTACACCCCTCCTTCTTTTGCTAAAGGCACCTATTTGCTAGCACACCCCTCCTTCTATTGCTAAGGGCACCTTTTTGATAGCACACCCCTAAGTGAGCAAGTTTTTCTTTCTACACTACACTAATCTACTAAGCTACCCCTAATGGGCCTCCAAGTAGCATGTACAAGGTCTTCTCCCTCCCATCCGTGGCTTGACTCATTTGGGCGTGAATGTGCTTGGCCATGGACCTTGTGTTGGGCCTGAACTTGGGTTGAAGCTTGGGCCTCTTCCACCATCCCCTCCTTCTTGAGAGGATCTGTCCTCAGATCTACAGGGTTGATCTCAAACAACAGCCTTATTCTTGCTTTGAAAACTATGCTTGTCCTCCAGGATCAAATATTAACCTACAATAAACATCAAAGAAAAGTGAGATAAGAAAATTAAGACTAGTGTATTCAAATAAAATAGTAAGGAAATAAGCCCCTTTGCTATTTTTATAAAAGTTTTGTTGGAAAGAAATAGGGCCCTTTACAAAAATATTTTTGTTTCCTTTGTGTTGTTCATTGCCCAAGATAAGCAACAACATCACAAAGTGTTGTTTTTGTGATTTTTGAAAATAAGAGTAAGCATCATGATTCAAAGGAAAAGGAGAGTTAAAATTATTGCAATCCCCCTTTAAGGATTCTTTTCCCACTATGCTTGTAGGAGGTGTTGTAAGATACTCTTCATTCTTTCTAGATTCCTCTTCTTCTTTTTCAAACAACCCCTCACTTGGCTTTTCTGTGGAGGAAAGGTTTATATCTATATCTGGTTCAGCTCCAGACACAGATTTATCTTCAAGCATATTCTCACAAGAGTTTTCTGTGGAAGAAGAATTTAAGTCAATGCCTGGTTCAACTCCAAACAAAGGATTTTCCTTTAATTCTTTTTTCATTTTCTCATTTTCTCTTTTTATTTTCATTTGTACTTGGTCCTTTACCACTTGTGAAGGTGTTAAAGGATAGAGTACAAACTTTTTCTCCCTATGGGTAAAAGTTATCTCGTTGGTAAGACCATTATGCATAGTTTTCTTGTCAAATTGCCATGGTCTTCCCAATAAGATGTGGCAGGCTTCCATGGGTACTACATCACATAAAATCTCATCTTTATAGTTCCCCACAGAAAGACTGATTTTTACCCGCTTATCTACAGTTAATTTCCCATCTTCATTTATCCACTGAAGTTTGTAAGGTTTTGGATGAGGTATTAATTGTAGATTAAGGTTTTCAACCATCCTAGTGCTACAACAATTGCAGCAAGAGCCACTATCCACAATGAGAGAACAAATGTTTTCTGAAACTTTACATCTTGTATGAAAGATGTTCTCTCTCTGTGTTTCATGGTTCACACTAGGTTGATTGTTGAGGGTTCTTCTGATCATCATTAATTCTCCCTCACAAGGATATGCCCCCTCACTACTTTCCTTCTCTTCTTCCCCACTAGACTCTTCATCTTGGCTGCTATACTCATCCCTCCCTCTTAAGATCATGGTTCTCCTATTTGGGCACTGGGATGCTATATGGCCTCTACCAAGACACTTGAAGCACTGGGTGTCTCTACTGCGGGGTTGTGAGGTAGACACATCTTTTCCTACACTCTTGGGAGTTTCTTTGGATTTATCCTTTGAAAAACTATCCTCCCTTTCTCTTCTATACTCTCTCTTGGGATAAGAGTTAGAGTAGATTCCCACCCTTTGACTTGAAGTTTTGCGCAAATTTTGTTGTTCAACTTTAATGCAAAGTTGAACCAAATCATTCAAGTCTAGGTAGGGAAGAAGCTCTACTTTACCTCTTATCTCAAGGTTGAGTCCACTTAAAAACCGAGATATGGTGGTGACCTCTTCCTCTCTAATAGAGGCTCTCATCATGTATAGCTCCATCTTTTGCCTATACTCTTCCACACTCATGTTCTTTTGTTGGAGCCTTTGGAGCTTGTCCATTAGCTCCCTATGGTAGTAGGAAGGTATGTGGCGACGTCTTAGGGCTCCCCTAAGGTCATTCCAATACTCTATGGGAGGGTCCCTATGAAGACGTCTATCTCTCTCTAGAGAGGTCCACCAATACATGGCATTTCCTTGAAAACTAAGGGTGGCTAAGGGTACCTTTCTCTCTTCACTCACCCTATGACAAGCAAAGAGTTGTTCCACTTTCATTTCCCAATCTAGGTAAACTTCTACATTGTCCTTACCATAGAAATGTGGTAGGTCTACCCTTACTTCCCTTGGGGCTTCTTCCTCTCTTTGCCTAAGTCTTCTAGGTGGTGGTTGGTAATACTCATGGTTTCTAATGCTTACCTCTCCTAGAGACTCTTGGAGTTGAGAATGAGATGCATGTGAATGAGCTTTTTTTGAATTTTGTGATTTTTCTTCCTTTGCTCTAGTTAATTCATTGATTTTAGACTCATTTTCCAATTGTCTATATGAAATGTGTTGTACGTCCTTGGAGAGTTGTTTCAAAAGAGATTTTATGGACCTTACATCACTTTCAATGGACTTGGAAGAGTGAGTAGACATGACTAGAACTTTGTGTATAGAAATGTTTTACTTTTAAGAAAGAAGAGGAAAGTAAATGAAGGTAGCTTTCCAGGTAAGAGAGGTGAGACACAATGGACTACTTAAATACCAAGTCTTGCCTTAGCCAAAAACTATCCCTCCAAAACCTTTACACAAGTCCTTCTTTAGGTAAAACACTTAGAACACAATGAGGATGAAGAAATCAAATTTTTAATGCAAGAAAACAATGCAAGCTATCAAAGCCTTAAACAAGATTAAACAAGAAATTAACGAAGTGATTAAAGCAAGTTGGTTCAATTAAAGCAATTAATAAAAACAAAATTAAGCTAGACGGCCCTAGGTGAGGCTTCTTGGACACTTGGAGCCCTTGAAGACACACTCACCGACTAATTGCGTGATTAACAAGTAATTAACACAAGCAAGATTGCAAAGAAATTAAATGGCACTCCCTTTGTTGCTTTTACTATTTGCACCCCTTTTGTTGTTCTTCTAGTTGCACCCCTTTTGTTGCTTTTCTACTTGTTGGGCCTTCCAAAGTGTGTGGTGTATTTATAGTATGGTGTTTGTTGCTGCCCTTTGCCTTTGTTCCTCTTGGAATTAGGTCAATAAAATCTTCAATCCAGCACCTATTAAGCAAGCTAGACTCCCCTCAAGTCAAATTCTCACTCAACAAGTACCAATTGATATTTAATCCACCAACAAGCTTAGAGGCCAAAGAAAGAAAGCAAGAAACAAATTAATTTGAAAAACAGTACCACACAAATGGAATTTAAATGTGACACAACTAGAAAGAGTTCAAATGAAATTAGACAGGCAAATAAAAGGTACTCAAATAATGGATGGCACACAAAAAGGAACCTAGGAATAGCACTAGATTTGATTTAAAAACCAAAAAACAGCACCACAGAAAAGCACAAATTGTTGTGGTCCAGAAAGCGTATCTTTAAAAGATTTATGCTGAGCTGACCCTTTTGTATTTGATCCGGTCGGTCATCGGTAGTCGATGACATCAGCAGCAGTTGACCACGTGGACCATTCACAGAGTAACACGTGGTAGAGGATAGCAGGCGAATCAGGGAGGCGATCACTCATAATGGTAATCGCCTGTCGCCTGTGATGATGAGTAATCGCCTATCGCCTTGAGGATGAGTAATCGCCTATCGCCTTGAGGTGAGTAATCGCCTATCGGCTTGAGGATGAGTAATCGCTCATCGCTGGTATGGATCAGTAATCACCCAGATTGCACATGATCGCCGTGTGTTAAGGTTAGGAGATCAGGTGGTCAGCAAGTCGCCGAAAGAGCACATCGCTGGGTGTTTGAGAAGACTTGGCAAGCACTTGTTGTATGGTCTAAGTACAGAGGATAAGTGGCATATCTGCCACCATGTGTAGTGTGAGCTGCAATGCCCAGGGTTAACCAGCTCGCCATGTTAAGGTTGCGCCCAGAGTAGCCTGCGTACTAAGCTACTCCCTGTGTGGATAACTTAGTCGCAGGGGCACAGTGGAAGTAACGTTTCAGCTGCAGATAATCCAGATGGTGACACGTGTACGACCAGATGTTATCCACGTGTCAAGAAGAATAACCGTCAGGAGAGAGAAAGACTCAGGTATATATACAAACTCTTAACGAAATTGAAGGAAGGTTTTTTCAGATTCTCAGAGCTTACACATTTGAGAGTTTACAGTTACACACGAGTCTCACAGAGAGATTCAGATATAGTTTTGGTGTTCCTGTTGCCTGACTTGAGCGTCGGAGCTACAACGGCCGCCAGAGGCGCCGTCTGTGTATTTTGCAGGCAGTGTTTGGAGTTCCGATGGTGGTTCTTGGAGCGTTCCTGCAGAACAGAGGGCTAGACGAAGGAGTGACGAGGCAATCCTCCACGTTTGAGTCAAGCGGCCGGATCATTTGGCGCCCACCGTGGGGCCCGTGTAAATCTGGTTCCCATCCACGTCGCAGTTTCTTGAGGTTTCTTGGAGCTCCTTGATCATTTCGTCGAAGTGAAGTTACATCGAAGTGCAGAGGAGATGAGTAGAAGAACCAGGCAAACCTCACCTGCGTCATCTGCTGAAGAAGGAGCTGTTACCATGGCGCAGGTAGTGGAGATGATGCGCGCACTGCAAGATAGCGTCGCGGAATCGAGAGTTGAGCAAGAGAGGATGCGTGCAGAGCTGACTGCATCGCAAAGAAGAAACGAAGAGTTGAACTGTATGAATGAAGAGTTGCGTAGGGAATTGCAGGCGCAGAAGGAGCGCACAGCTGAAGAGAGGACATCGACGCCACCGTCGCCTCCGAGAGCATTCCCTATGGCTTTCTCCCCCGAAATCATGAACACGGTGGTGCCTCCCAATCTGGTGGGACTGAAAGCGTCGTTCACGGGGGCGGAAGATCCAGAAGCACACCTGACAGCCTTCTACACTCAGATGATGCTGACTGGAGGTTCAGATGCTGTGTACTGCAAGAGGTTCATGAGCACGCTAAGCGGAGTGGCTATGGAGTGGTTCGTGAGCCTGCCAGAGGGCCACGTCACTTCCTTCCATCAGTTCGCGAAGCTGTTCACGGAGCAGTACATCATTAACCGACCTGCGCCAGTAGTGTCCTACGACCTGTTTGACGTGCGCCAGTATCAGGGGGAGCCGTTGAGGGACTACCTCAATCGCTTTGGGGCGCAGGTGGTGAGATTGCCCAGCAAGGACGAGGACATGCTGGTGCATGCGTTCAAGAGAGGTGTCCTCCCTGGTCCTTTCAGTGAATCGCTCATCAGGAGCCACCCTGCCACCTTCACCGAGATACGGCGACGTGCGGTGGCACACATAGTAGCAGAGACAGAGGTCTCTGAGAAGAGAGGAAGTGCTGCACCGTCGAAGCCACGTGGAGGTCAGGGGAATCAGCAGCAACAGGCGCAGGTGCATGAGATCAAGGAAGAGAGGAAGGAGCAGAGAAGGTCTCGCCCTTATGCACCAAGGAAGGACTAGACCAAGGGGCGTGCAAGCAACGCACCCCCCAGGTATGATTTCATGATAAGTTTGGCGGAGCTGATCGCCATCCCTGCTGTGGCAGCAAGACTCCATGTGCCAGAGAAAACCGACAGGGTACTTGGAGGGAGGAAGGATGAGTGGTGTGAATTCCATCAAGCTTATGGACATACACTCCGTAACTGCCTAGCGTTGGGGCGTCAGCTTGCTGAGTTGGTGGAGACAGGGTTCCTGACCGATTACCTACAGAAGACACAAGGTGATCGTGCTTCGGGGACCCAGGAAGGCGACCAGCAGCATGAACTCCCTGTGTTTGGGGAGGTGAGGTGATGGAAGAGGCTACACTGGGGGGGCTCCCAGAGCTGAAGCGGAAGGCATGATCGCCCCACGTGTGTGCATCGCCAGGGCGGTCATTGCCGGTTAAAGGAGACCCCATCCAGAGTGGTTGAGACGTTGGAGAATGGAGCTTGTCGGCTGGCGACTCTGGACGTAATGACTATTCCCAGAACCCAGGACGCTACACGCTTCTTTCCTACATTCGTTAAGTTGTAAAGTAGATGCGCTATCGCGCTGTACACACACTTAGTGTATTAAACAGTTGAGCAGATCAGGGGCATTCTTTTTAACGATGCCACCCAATAAAAGATTTTCAGTACATAAAGTGTGCGAGTGTTCCCAGTTTAAAGTTCTCCTTGCCCCAGGTGCAAGACTAGGTGATCGGTGGTGAGTTACCAAGTGGCCACCACCCACAGATCAGTCCCTAGGTAAGCGCTGGGATGTAGAGCGCGATCAGCCGTCAGTGCATGCAGACCACGATCAGCCGTCGGTGCATGTAAAGAGTGAGTACTCGGTCGATGCACGGTCATCGGGGTCTTGCTAACACGTGTTAAGCTGGGACCCAAGTTCCCAGCGAAAGCGTTAAGCATGCACCTCGTATGATTCCAAAAGAAGAGGTCCTCGCCGGTCAGGACGTCAGTGAACGCGCGATGAGGCAATGCAGGTAGGGCGCGCCCAGTGTGTGCGCTTAGACAGCCACGCCTAGCACCCCCCTGGGAGCGTGCACCCACGAGAAAGTCCTCCCTCGACTTTGTACAGCGAGGTGCAGGCGAGAGAAAGTCCTCTTCCTTTGCTTTTTACAGCAAGGTTGAGGAACCAGAGAAAGTCCTCACCTCTGCTTTATACAGCGAGGTTGAGGCAAGAGAAAGTCCTCTTCCTTTGCTTTTTACAGCAAGGTTGAGGCAACAGAGAAAGTCCTCACCTCTGCTTTATACAGCAAGGTTGAGGCGAGAGAAAGTCCTCTTCCTTTGCTTTTTACAGCAAGGTTGAGGCAACAGAGAAAGTCCTCTTCCTCTGCTTTATACAGCAAGGTTGAGGCAACAGAGAAAGTCCTCTTCCTCTGCTTTATACAGCAAGGTTGAGGCAAGAGAAAGTCCTCTTCCTCTGCTTTATACAGCGAGGTTGAGGCAAGAGGAAGTCCTCCTTGCCATTGAGCAAGTGCAGGCACCAGAGGAAGTCCTCCTTGCCTTTTAGCAAGTGCAGGCACCAGAGGAAGTCCTCCTTGCCTTTGAGCAAGTGCAGGCACCAGAGGAAGTCCTTCTTGCCTTTGAGCAAGTGCAGGCGAGAACAGAGGAAGTCCTCCTTGCCTTTGAGCAAGTGCAGGCACCAGAGGAAGTCCTCCTTGCCTTTGAGCAAGTGCAGGCGAGAAAGAGGAAGTCCTCCTTGCCTTTGAGCAAGTGCAGGCACCAGAGGAAGTCCTCCTTGCCTTTGAGCAAGTGCAGGCAACAGAGGAAGACGTCCTTGCCTTTGAGCGAGTGCAGGCGAGAAAGAAGAAAGTCCTCCCTTGACGTTGTACAGCGAGGTGCAGGCGAGTGAAAGTCCTCACCTCGACTTTGTACAGCGAGACTGAGGCAAGAGAGAAAGTCCTCTTCCCTTTGCTTTTTACAGCAAGGTTGAGGCGAGAGAACCAAGTCCTCTTCCTCTGCTTTTCACAGCAAGGTTGAGGCGAGAGAAAAGTTCTCTTCCTCTGCTTCTTACAGCAAGGTTAAGGCAAGAGGGGTCATCGAGAAGAACTTTTCTTCCCCAAAACACAGGCGTCATAGTTGGTGTTCAGACCCTCTATGCACTCAGCGCTGGTGTGGCAGAGAAGTGCAGCGAAGCCCGAAGCGCGATGACTGATCGGTGGTGCACTAACATGCTAGTCGGTGGTCGGTGGTAGAAGCAAGTTCTGCTGCGTGAAGCCGAAGCGTTTAGGCCCGTTAAGTCAGTCATCCAGCACGAAGTTATGTTGAAGGCAATGCTAAGGTAACAGTTAGCCGCGATCAAGTCAGAGGCCAAGTTTGAGGGGTTGCAGTTCGATCGCGCTAAAGCCTAAGCTAGTTAACAGTTAGTCACATGCAGAGAGTTAAAGAGAAGAAACGCAGCGAACTCCAGCGCATTTGAGAAGAAGAAAACAGAGAAGGTGAATCTCTAGATGATCCAGAGAGATGCTTTGAATGTTTGAAGGCGAAGAAGAAGGAATGAAACAGTGTTAGTATCAGAGTGTGCGCTCCTGTAGACCGGTAGAAGACGATTTCTTAGTCTCTTCGCTGAGAACAAGTTCACAGCTCGAGACTAGGGGGCTTGTGATCCGGTCGGTCATCGGTAGTCGATGACATCAGCAGTAGTTGACCACGTGGACTATTCACAGAGTAACACGTGGTAGAGGATAGCAGGCGTATCAGGGAGGCGATCACTCAGAATGGTAATCGCCTGTCGCCTGTGATGATGAGTAATCGCCTATCACCTTGAGGATGAGTAATCGCCTATCGCCTTGAGGTGAGTAATCGCCTATCGGCTTGAGGATGAGTAATCGCTCATCGTCGGTATGGATCAGTAATCGCCCAGATTGCACATGATCGCCGTGTGTTAAGGTTAGGAGATCAGGTGGTCAGCAAGTCGCCGAAAGAGCACATCGCCGGGTGTTTGAGAAGACTTGGCAAGCACTTGTTGTATGGTCTAAGTACAGAGGATAAGTGGCATATCTGCCACCATGTGTAGTGTGAGCTGCAATGCCCAGGGTTAACCAGCTCGCCATGTTAAGGTTGCGCCCAGAGTAGCCTGCGTACTAAGCTACTCCCTGTGTGGATAACTTAGTCGCAGGGGCACAATGGAAGTAACGTTTCAGCTGCAGATAATCCAGATGGTGACACGTGTACGACCAGATGTTATCCACGTGTCAAGAGGAATAACCGTTAGGAGAGAGAAAGACTCAGGTATATATACAAACTCTTAACGAAATTGAAGGAAGGTTTTTTCAGATTCTCAGAGCTTACACATTTGAGAGTTTACAGTTACACACGAGTCTCACAGAGAGATTCAGATATAGTTTTGGTGTTCCTGTTGCCTGACTTGAGCGTCGGAGCTACAACGGCCGCCAGAGGCGCCGTCTGTGTGTTTTGCAGGCAGCGTTTGGAGTTCCGGTGGTGGTTCTTGGAGCGTTCCAGCAGAACAGAGGGCTAGACGAAGGAGTGACGAGGCAATCCTCCACGTTCGAGTCAAGCAGCCAGATAAGTATTTGCTTCTGAAAATTGAGACACAATCAGAAAAAGATCTTAACAAACTTTTGGCGTTGGTTTCACTCCAAACGCATGTACCAATTAATTTTGGTAAATTTTATAAAATCAGTGCTTAGAGCTGCCAGCTGGAACGTTAAGATTGCACACTTTTTTTGTAATATTTATCTTTTTTTTTTCTATTTTTTCTTTTCAGATGGTTCTTTTTTTGTCCTTTTGCTAACACCTCAAATTTGTGAAATCCAGAGGATCAGAAGTTTTTGATGATGTATGGGATTTTCATAAATCAAAACAGTCAGCACAGAAAAGTGAAAAACAAGGGGTTCTGAAAACTAGAATGAAAAACAGAATGATATACCTTAAAAACACAATGGAGTTAATATGATGGAATTTGTGTGGATCTAACACACAAATAAGAACTCAAACTAAAATTAAAAATGCACCAAAGGATCAACACAAAACAGATTTCAGATCAAACATTCAGACCAAAAACAAGAAACAAATAAATCAAAAAGAGTACTACTAGGATTTGATGACAAATATGGAAACACATGACTTAGACAAAACTTATGGATTCATAAAATGAAAAGACACAAGAACATCATATGACCCAAATGAAATTTCAAGCAAGACTCAAATACCTAAAAATAAAAACAGCAACACAAATATATGAAGAATCCTACACAAAATTGAAAATAGATGTTCAAGCACAAGTTTGAACAAACCCACCAAATGAAATGAATAAACAAGCATTCAAATCATATTAAAACACAAAAAAACAGCAAGACAACTTGGAATAAAGATGAACAACTTGGAGAAAAGAAGAACTCAAAAAGAAAATGAAAAGAGATACTCATCTTTGAAGAACCATAGCTCTAGATACCAAATGATAGCATTCCTATGAGCTCTTCTTTGTATTTTGGAGTTCCTTGGTGATGATGGATGCGGAAGCTTATGGAGGAGGTGAGCAAGGCCTTCCTAGGAAGCATGGGTGCCTTGAAGGTGCATGAAGAGTGAGGAAATGAGAGAGGTTTGGCCAGCTCTCTTTGGTGGTGAAGGAGTGAAGATTAAAACCATAAATCAAGAGATTTAGGCAAGGGAGTAAGTATGGCACAAATTTGGCAGCATAACTTTACTCAAATTAATCTTGAAAATACATGAGGTAGGCCTCCTTATTTATAGATTTAGGAGCCTTGGTGAGCAAGCTTAAAGGGTAGGGATGGAAATACAAAAAGTGGGGGCTGCCAAGGGTATTGACTTTAGTCAAACCACACCATCATCCTAATATTCTAGAAGATAGGTCAAAAATGCAACATTTGATAGTACACCCCTCCTTCTTTTGCTAAAGGCACCTATTTGCTAGCACACCCCTCCTTCTATTGCTAAGGGCACCTTTTTGATAGCACACCCCTAAGTGAGCAAGTTTTGCTTTCTACACTACACTAATCTACTAAGCTACCCCTAATGGGCCTCCAAGTAGCATGTACAAGGTCTTCTCCCTCCCATCCGTGGCTTGACTCATTTGGGCGTGAATGTGCTTGGCCATGGACCTTGTGTTGGGCCTGAACTTGGGTTGGAGCTTGGGCCTCTTCCATCATCGGCTATGATCGCTGCACACTTGTCTGGGTTGGCCTCGATCCCTCTTTCCGTAAGCAAAAACCCTAGGAACTTGCCTGCTTCCACCCCAAAGACACACTTCTCTGGATTCAACTTCAGCATGTACTTCGCTATCGTATTAAATAGCTCCTTCAAGTCGTTAACAAGCTGATCTCGTGCCTGGGACGTCACCACCATGTCATCCACATAGGCCTGCACATTGCGTCCCAGCATGGGGGCAAGGACCTTGTCCATCAGCCTCTGATACGTGGCACCCGCGTTCTTCAGCCCAAATGCATGACTGTGTAGCAGTAACAAGACAGCTCTGTCATGAACGCAGTCTTGTTCTCGTCCATCGGGTGCATCTTGATCTGATTGTACCCAGAGAATGCGTCCAAGAAGCTGAGTAACCTGCAGCCCGAGGCACTGTCTACTAGCGCATCTATTTTGGGCAGAGGGTAGGAGTCTTTTGGACAGGCCTTGTTGAGATCTGTGAAGTCCACACACATCCTCCACTTCCCATTGGCCTTTTTTACCAGGACGACATTTGCAAGCCACTCAGGGTATTGTATTTCCCATATGTGGCCTGCTTTCAGCAACTTCTGTGTCTCCTCCCTGACAACCTGTCTTCGTTCATCATTGAACTTCCTTCTCCTCTGGCGGACTGGTCTGACTTGGGGATTCAGTGCCAGGCGATGGCATAGGAAGTCAGGGTCAATGCCTAGCATGTCTGAGGGGGACCAAGCGAAAGCGTCCAAATGCTTTCCTATGACCCCCGCTACCTGGTCCTGGGTCTCCTGAGACAGGGACTTACCCAGCTTGAAAATCTTTCCCCCGATCTCCTTCTCCACCACCTCCTCTGCCGGTTCGGGTCGCCTCGCCCGGGCGACCTCTGCTCGTGTGACCCCGACGTCACCTTGGGGCATCTCTGCTTCATCGACACCTCCTCCCGGTGGTGAGGTGGTCACCATGCAGACTCCCCTCTTTGTCTTGAGGCTATTCTCATAGCACCTTTTAGCCTCTTTTTGATCTGACTTGATGGTTACCACCATCCCCTCCATCGAAGGCAACTTCATCTTCATGTGCCTTGTGGACACCACAGCCCCTAGCCTGTTTAGGGCTGGTCTGCCCAGCAGTATGTTGTAGGTGGAGGGGGCGTTCACTACGAGGTACCTGATGTTCTCTGTGCGGGAAGCCACTCCATCAGTGAAAGTGGTCCTCAGCTCGATATACCCCCGCACCTCTACTTGGTCTCCTGCGAACCCATACAAACAGCCGACGTAGGGTCGTAGCTGGTCAGGAGACAACTGTAACTTGTTGAAGGTCGACCAGAACATCACATCGGCCGAGCTTCCTTGATCTACTAATACCCGGTGCACCTTGCGTGCGGCAGTGACAACTGGAATGACCATCGGATCGTTATCATGGGGGATAACATCTCGGCGATCAGCCTTTGTGAAGACGAGGTCGATGTCTGGGAAGTGATCTTCCTCGCAAGTCTCCACCGCCATCACCGAACGTGCATACTTCTTACGTTGCGAAGAAGTGCACCCTCCTCTTGAGAACCCACCTGATATAGTGTGGATCTCACCATGTATGGGCACTTCGTGCCCCTGGTCTGTCCTTGGTACAACGACCGCCTCACCCTCTGGTGCCTCCCTCAGGTAGTCATTCAAAAACCCACTCTTCATTAACTCGTCCAATTGGTGGCCCAAGGCCAGACAATTTCAAATGGGGTGACCAAAGGCCTGATGGAACTCGCACCAGGCGTTTTTGTTTAGCCCCAACCTCTTGTCACTCTTTGGGGGCATCTTCAATCTTTTGCCACATTAGGAATGGCAATCAGTTCCTTCAGCTCCACCACAAATTCATGTCTAGGGGGCATGTCATCTTTGCTTCGTCCCCTAGCTTGTGGTTTTCAGGGCTCATAGGGCTTCTGTTTCCCTTGAGCCTTCTTCTCTGTGGTTGCCTCATGCACCCGCAGCGGTTGAGGCTGATTAGGCGCTCGAGGCCTTAACGAGACTGCGCTTTCTCACTTCTCGCTGAGCTCTCCCTCGGCGACAATGCGGGCCACGGCACGTTGTTTTATGTTGCCGAAAGTCTTGGGGCGGCTGCGTATCAGGGATTCGCTGAAAGGCCCTGGCAATACGCCCTTCCTGAAGGCGTGCACCACCATGTCTTCATCCTTGGTGTGCAACCTTACCACCATCACCCCAAACCTGTTGAGGTAATCTTTAAGGGACTCCCTCTGGTGCTGCCTTACATCGAAAAGATCCTAAGACACTGGTGGAGGGGCCCTGTTGACAAGATATTGTTCCCTGAACAGCGCGGAGAATTGCGCAAAAGACGTGATATGTCCTTCAGGCAAACTCCCGAACCATTCTAGCGCAGTTCCTGTCAGTGTGGCCATAAAGAGCTTACAGTGCACTGCGTCGGACCCTCCTGACAACATCATCTGCGTATGGAAAGCAGTGTGATGCGTTTCAGGATCCTCTTTCCCGGTGAACACGGTCTTAGGCCCTACAAAGGTGGCTGGGACCACCGTGTTCATAATCGCCTGGGAGAAAGGCATGGGAAAGGCCCTTGGGGGCACTGGTGGGGCTCGATCATCTTCCCCACGATCTCCAGCTTGTTGTATGTGTTGCAAATTCAAGCGCAGCTCCTCATTCGCTCGGTGCAACTCCTCATTCCTGGCCTGTGAGGCAGCCAGGTCTTCCTGCATACGCGCCTGATGCGCTCTGGACTCCGCCACCGTCTCTTGGAGGGCGCGCATCGTTTCTATAAGCTGTTGCATGGTAACGCTGTCGCCTCCATTTGGTGGAACAGACCCGTGTCTTGTATTCCTCATCTCCTGTGGTTTTTTCTCTCACTCTCGTGTATGGGACCTTGTCTTACTCCAGCCCCACGGTGGGCGCCAAATGTTCTTGCCGGTTGACTCGCCTGTCGGTTGACTCACGACACTCACACGCCTCTTTCCCCACATTGATACGTGCTTGGTTCTTTCGAAGCAATCTGCACCTGCAAAAGAGAAAGGGGGCGCCCTAGAGGCCATTTGCACTCCGACGCTCAAGTCAGTGTAGGGCAAGGAACACCAAGTGTATTGAGTTTCTCTGTGTTTAGGTGTAGAAACTGCGTACCTTTGTGAAGTATTTTACTGTCCCTTATATAGTCTAGGGTTTACTGCGCTGCTAGCCATATTTAGGGTTTACTGGAATACCCTTGCGCCGCTATCACCCAATCTTAGGTTAATCTAGCACATAAGGTTTCCTTCTCTGGAGTGCAAACTTTAACAGGGTGACCACCTGGGTGCCTCCTTGTGCACCTAGTCTCTGGGGCCACATGTTCTGGGAGTGCCTTCACTATTCACGTGCCATGCATGTAGCTTCACTGGGAAACCCTAGTTCTGATGAGTACTCGACCCCTCAGGACTCTGCACCTAACTGTGCTCTCCCTGCTACCCGCATGTGTAACATCCCGCCAAAACCTTTTCATATTTATATAATAAAATAAAGGTAAAACAATAATATCGAAGTGAACATAAATATATATATGTAATGAAATTTCTCCTCACAGGGAGTTTAATACATATCCAGTCAGTTTCCAAAACTTAAACAAAATACAGCAAAATAGAAAACAGGCGATCTCCTATCAGAAACAGAAAACAGGCGATCTCCTAACAGAAACAGAAAACAGGCGATCTCCTTCCAGCGACCACTCACTGAGGAGCTCTACTCCCTGCAACATCATCTGCTCCCGTGTAAATTATACACGATCATCACAGGTTTACGAAAAACAGCCACAGAACAAAAACGCAGGGTAAGCTAGATATTTTAAAGAGAATTTAGATATGAAACTTTAAAATCAAGATAAAACAAATTTAAGACACCCACGTAAAAACCATCAAGTAATCACATATTTCACAATTTCCTCAAGAGTCGTTCAATTCACATAATCCATCAAGTGTCTATCAATTTCAATGTTTCTCATTTCTCACGTCAGACTTCCACTGACTCATCACACACAGACACTTGACACTACTTCCGGAAGACTCGTGCGTTGAACTTAGCATCCAGAGACCTGCACCTGTCATACTTCATTGCTGTAATGTTCCCACAGCCATGCGCATCAACATAATCTCGATCTCAATCTCAATATCCTCACTCTCATAGTATGACAGGGTTAATCCATATAACAGGTCAAGTCAGTTATCTTTCAAACGACTTACCCATACATATGGACCTCCTTCGACTCTCACCAACTGAATGAATTCATCTATGTGACTCCATCATATCAGCAGAGTCAGGATCGTCTCATTCACAGGATACTCACTGATCAATACACCTCATAACCAATCTCAACACGGTATTTCCTTTCCTGAAAATACTATGTCTTGATCCCACATTCACAACATTCAACACATCATATAACACTTAAATGAACGATTCCAATCACAGCAACAATCATTCCAAGGTTCAGATTTTCGAATATCGCATGCATTTCACATTTCAATCTCAAACAGTTTCAAACGACACTAAAACAGGGGAGTTCGAAAGCAACATTAAAACCGGCGATCACGTCGCCCCACACATAAAAACAGAGCATCATGAAAAAAGAATATGAAATCGGCGACCACGTCGCCCTCACTTCAGAACCTACTCGCCTAAAGTTTTTATAACCGAAAATGCTAGCTTCCCTTACCTGGACTTGCGTAAAATCTCACTACGAGCTCTAACCCACCGAACTTAAGGATACCCGAACTCTGTTTTAGCGTCCTGATCGGAAAACTCACAGAGAACTTCCCAGGAGTCCAAGGGCAGTCGTCGCTCGTCGTACTGGTGCTTGAGGATGCCTGAATCGCAGCGCGAAGGAGAGAAAAGAGAAGGATGAAGGTAAACTCACTCTGTCACTCTTGAACCACTGCAACGTTCTTTGCCTCTCAGAAGTGAGCTTTTGAATCTAAACCAACTTGTCCACAAATGCCGCTGCCACCACCTAATCTGCAGGAAAGCTTGCGTGCACACTTCCTTGAATAGTATGACCATGTGGGTTCTGCGCACACCAACTCTCTGACGCTAACTATTCTGAAACACCCTTTCTGTCTACGTGTTGCGCATGCAGAATGTCTCATGCTGGGAGCCTGGGTCCCACCTTATCTGTGTGAAACACGACATCGCGCGATAACCTTCCACCGATGACTTCTCGCGCGATGACTATCCACTGATGTCTCATCCTGGCAGACGACCGATGTCTCTCCCTGGAGGACGACCGATGTCTCTCCCTGGAGGACGACCGATGTTTATCCCTGGCGATGACCGCATGTCTCTCGCCCTGACGATGCCCGCGTGTCTCTCGCCCTGGCGATGCCCGCGTGTCTCTCGCCCTGGCGATGCCCGCATGTCTCTCGCCCTGGCGATGCCCGCATGTCTCTCGCCCTGGCGATGACTGATGACACATCGCCACGCCTTGCTGAAGGTTCTTCATCCCACTATGTTACATCCAAGGTATCACCTCCACATGACTTGGTGACGTCGGTAGCTTCACATTTCCAAGAATAGATCAGCACTACTCCTCGTGCGCCCATGCATGCAACACTAAGGAAGATTTCTTATGCTCAAGCATGGAGCTTCGCATGCACAGCGTATCTAAGGCTTAACCCACACCTTGATACGCGTGGTTTTTGGAACCCACTATGGTTGATCCAGCATCTTGACCACATACTAAGTGCACTTTCGGCGATCATGTACACCATAGGCGATTGGCGATCATGTGCACCATAGGCGATTGGCGATCATGTGCACCATAGGCGATTGGCGATCATGTACCAGAGAAGTCAGAGGTCGCCTCCGTCTTCAACAACGGCGATCTTGTAGACTTCTAAGCTACACTTTCCTTCCTTTATATTTTAAATAAAAACATACTTAGAATTCACTTAAAATATATCACTTTCATTCCAATAAAATTTTCTAGGTCCTTACAGCATGGGCACTTCGTGATCCAGGCCTCTCCCTACCTCTGGGTATTTAACTGGTCATTGGCCCACACTGGGAACCAATCTTAGCTGTTCTGTTTACGCTGTTCAGATCACCCAAGACCGATGTCACCTCGCCACACCCTGTTGCCGAGGACTCCTCAACCTGCGGAGTGACAAAGACACATCAGCCCCCTCTGGTGACTGTCACGCTCTCTCTGTAGGCTGATGACTAATCACCCCTCTGTAGGCTGATGACTAATCACCCCACTTTGTAGGCTGATGACTAATCACCCCTCTCTGTAGGCTGATGACTAATCACCCCTCTCTGTAGGCTGATGACTAATCACCCCTCTCATCAATACCACCTAAGGGGTCCATTCCACGTGGCTTCGGCCTATGCTGTGGGACCCAGCTAACGTCCGAGGACTGGTCGGTACATCGACTAATATGACCATGGGGTTGTCCTGTGAAGGATCGACACCCTTAAAGTTCTCATCGGTGAATGTAATGGGATGCATCCTCAGTCGGAATGATATAGTGTTCACTTGCTGCACTACCCTCAGGTGTTTCTTCCTCGCCATGTTAGAGCTCTCACCCCCTGCAAAGCCCCCGGTGATGGTATTGATGACCTCTCGGCCACCTCTTCCTTCTTCCTTCCTCGAAGGCTCCTCACACCTTGACCCTCGTCTCGAAATAGTTGATGGATTTTGTAAGGACCTGTAAAATTGAATTGGAATAAAAGTGGTATATTTAAATAAATTCAGAAGATGTTATTATTTAAAATACAAAGAGCTGGTATATGAAGTTTCGTAGTAGTCGGACCTCGGACGTCGCCCAAGATCTGGGGTCAGCTGGTAGAGGTCGGTAGGCTGACATGTAGATCAAGAAGAGTAAAGGAGGAAATGTGTAGCTAAGTCTCCTACGAGATGGCCGTTATTGAAGATGGAGGCGATCTCCGACTCCTTTGGCACATAATCGCCTGTCGCCTAGAGGAGACATGAGCGCCAATCGCCTAGAGTGTACGTGATCGGCGGGAATGCACGTAGTATGTGGTCAAGATACTGAATCAACCAGAGTGGGTTCCAACAACCACGCGTATCAAGGTGTGGGTTAAGCCTTAGATACGCTGTGCATGCGAAGCTCTACGCTTGCGCAAAAGAGATCACCCTTAGTGTTGCATGCAAGGGCGCGCGAGGCATGTGGACGTCGCCAGGGCGCGCGAGGCGTGTGGACGTCGCCAGGGCGCGCGAGGCATGAGGCATCGTCAGAGCGCGGGAGGCATGCGGGAATCACCAGGGCACGAGGCATGTGGACGTGGCCAAGGCACGAGAGGCGTGCGGGCATCGCCAGGGCACGATGCATGTGGACGTGGCCAGGGCACGAGAGTTATGAGGGCGTCGCCAGGGATGACATCGGTCATCTCCCAGAAGAAGACATCGGTCGTCTTCCAGGACGAAGGAGACATCGGTCGTTCGCCAGGATGAGTCAGCAGTGGAAAGTTATCGCGCGACGTCGAGTTTCACACAGAGTAAAGTGGGACCCAGACCCCCAGCATGAAACGCCCTGCACGCGCGCCACGTAGACAAAAAGAGTGGTTCAGGCTAGTGACCTCAGAGTGTTAGCCTGCGCAGAGGCACGCTTAGGTGTACTGTTCAGCGAAGCGTACACGCAAACTCCCTGCAGAGTGGGTGGTGGCAGCGGTTTTTGTGGAGAAGTCAGCTTAAGATGCAAAAACCCATTTCTGAGGGAGAAGGAAAGAAACGTTGCTGTGGTTCCAGAGCTAAAGGGTGCGTTTTGTAAGAACCTAGAAGTTTATATTGGAATAAAAGTGTTATATTATAAATAAATTCGAAGCACGTGTTTATATAAAGGAAGGAATGTATAGCTGAGAAGCCTACGAGATCGCCGTTATTAAGCGGGTAGGCGATCTCCAACTTCTCTGGTGCTTGAACGCCTATCGCCTAGCTTATGCTTGAACGCCTATCGCCTAGCTTATGCTTGAACGCCTATCGCCTAGCTTATGCTTGAACGCCTATCGCCTAGCTTATGCTTGAACGCCTATCGCCTAGCTTATGCTTGAACGCCTATCGCCTGTGCGTACCTAGTAGCCTGTCGCCTAGAGTACACCTAATCGCCGAAACTACACTTAGTGTGTAGCCAGAATGTTGGATTAACCCTGGTACGTCCCAAAAGCCACGCGTATCAAGGTGTGGGTTAAACCTTGGATACGCTGGGCAGGCGAAGCTCTATACTTGAGCATAAGAGAATCATCCTTAACGTTACACGCTTGGGCGCACGAGGACTTGTGCTAATCAACTCTTGGAAGTGTGAAGCTACCGACGTCACCAAGCCTTGTGGAGAGAATACCTTGGATGTAACATAGTGGAATGAAGAACCTCCAGGGGGGAGTGGCGAGTGTCATCGGGCATCGCAGGGCGCGAGGCATGCTGCGGGGTGTGTCTTCGCGCGAGAGGTCATCGGTCGAGAGTCTTCGCGCGAGAGGTCATCGGTTGTTAGCCTTCGCGCGAGAGGTCATCGGTTGTTAGCCTTCGCGCGAGAGGTCATCGGTTGTTAGCCTTCGCGCGAGAGGTCATCGGTTGTTAGCCTTCGCGCGAGAGGTCATCGGTTGTTAGCCTTCGCGCGAGAGGTCATCGGTTGTTAGCCTTCGCGCGAGAGGTCATCGGTTGTTAGCCTTCGCGCGAGAGGTCATCGGTTGTTAGCCTTCGCGCGAGAGGTCATCGGTGGTTAGTCTTCGCGCCTGTGGTCATCGGTGAAAAGGTCATCGCGCTACGTTAGGTTATACACAGAGAACGTGGGACCCAGACATCCAGCATGAGACGTTCTGCATGCGCGCCACGTAGACAAAAGAGTGGTTCAGAATAGTGACCTCAGAGTGTTAGCCTGCGCAGAGGCACGCTTAGGTGTACTGTTCAGCGAAGCGTACACGCAAACTCCCTGCAGAGTGGGTGGTGGCAGCGGTTTTTGTGGAGAAGTCAGCTTAAGATGCAAAAACCCATTTCTGAGGGAGAAGGAAAGAAACGTTGCTGTGGTTCCAGAGCTAAAAGGGTGCGTTTATCTCCCTTCTCCTCCATTCTCTCCTTCGCACTGCGATTCTAGTACACCTTCACGCGGGAATACGACGAGCGACAGCCACCATTGGAGCACTTGGGTGGTTCTCTGCAAGCTCTTCAAAACCAGACACAAAAACAGAGCCAAGGTATTCTGCAAGCTTCGTTGGATTTCGAAGCTCCTGGTGGTTGCGCAAGTCCAGGTAAGGGAAGCTAGCCTTCATCTTTACTACGAGCCATAGTTGAACCATTTCTGAAGTGAGGGCGACGTGGTCGCCATTTTCGTTTTCAACTACGTGAAATGTTTGGTTTGTGTGCTTGGGCGACGTAGTCGCCGGTTTTAAATACAGTCTTCGAAACACCTCGTTTTTGAACTAGATCGCCGGTTTTGGCGCGGTTTTGCGAACTCCTTGTGTTTGATGTTGTTTTGAGAACTGCTTGAGATTTACATGAAATATTCGAAGACCTGAAGCTTTGAAATGGTTGTTGATGTGATTTGAATGATTTATTTAAATGGTATGATGTGTTGGATGTGGTGAGTGTGAAGTCGAGGCATAGTATTTTCAGGAAAGAAAATACCGTGTAAGATCTTGTAGTAGGTGCATTGATCGGTGATTAAGAACGAGATATCCTGACTCTGCTGAGGTAATGGACTCACGTAGAGGAAGTTACTCAGTTGTTGAGAGTCGAAGGAGGTTCACCTGTATGGGTGGGTTGTTTGAAAGAGAACAAACCGACCTGTTTTGCGTGGATTAACCCTGTCATGTTGTATGGTGATGTGTGAGATTCATTATACGCTTGTGAATGTGAGAGATTTCACGGCGACCCTGTGGATGTGTGAGATTCCACAGTGGGCAATATGACAGGTGCAGATCTCCGAGTCTAATCAATGCACGAGTATTCCGGAATTAGTGTCTTGTGTCTATGTATTGTGAGTCAGTGGAAAACCTGACGTGAGAAATGAGGAACATTGTATGTGGATAGACACTTGCTGCACTGTGTGATATGAACTACTCTTGAGGAATTGTGAAATGTGGGTTTTTACTTGATGGTATGTGGGAAGAATGAGAAAGCTGATGTTTTTACGTGGGTGCCTTAAATTAATTTATCTTGATTTTAAAGTTCATATCTAAATTCTCTTTTAAAACTGTCTAGCTTACCCTGCGTTTTCGTTTGTGGATGTTCTTCTTAAAACTTGTGATGATCGTGTATGATTTACACGGGAGCAGATGACGTTGCAGGAAAGTGAGATCGCCGGTCTGATAGGAGATCGCCTGGCCGATAGGAGATCACCTGATTGACTAGGAGATCGCCCTTTTGTTAGCATATCGCCCGATTTGTCTTTTGTTGTATTTTTGGTTAAGTTTTTTTTTTCTTTGGAAAGATTCACAGTTTATGTATTAAACTCCCGATGAGGAGAAACTCCATTATATATATATGATTATGTTTATTTCAAAATACTTGTTTATCTTCATTTATATTATATAAATATGAAATGTATTTTGGCGGGATGTTACATTAATGGTATCAGAGCAGTTCGCCTTAGGATGACCTGAGGGCTGTGGATCCATTGTGTTTCTTCTGCTCATAAAGTTTATTTGAGTTTTAAATAACCACAATAGTGGAAGGTTTTCAAACGTTTTAGTTTTGAACTCTTGCGTGCGCTTGGGTGAACGTGTGCCTAACTGAAAATCTTAGTATTAAGAATAAGAAGGTCTTGATAAAGTGGTGAGGGTGCACACTCATAACTGGATCAAGATAATTCTTAATCTTAATTCCAAAGGTTTGATGTTTAGCCTACATTGAATTCTGGTGTGATTTTTGAGTGTTCTTGAATTTGACTGAGGTGGTAGTTTGGACTGATGTTTGCACACCAGTAACTGTTCTGGTGTTTTGTGTGAAGTTATAAGTGTTATGATTCTGTTGATGAACTCAAATTCTAGATGACTTTGAGATGCTGACCTTTGTAAGGTCTAGCTGTTACCCCTTGAATGAATTGATTCTTATCGATTTCATTCTTATAGTTGTAGGGAATATAGAAGTCAATAGATTCAGAATCAAAAACGAAGAAGATGGCACGTAGACCTGCTACCCCACCCCAACCTTCCTCAGAGATGAGTCAGATCGCCAAGGCCATCGAGATGATGGCGACTGCCATTCAGCAGCAGAATGCGGCGATGGCTCAGAACCATCAAGCCACAATGCAGCACTGGGAAACTGCCCGATCTGCTGAGACAAACTCCCACGTCGGTCAGCCCCAAGAACAGATGGGACTGGCCGAGTTCATGAGGCACAACCCACCTAAGTTCAGTGGGAACGTTACCCCTGATCAAGCAGATCAGTGGGTCAGGGGGTTAGAGAAGATATTCAGGGCGACTTCCTGCCCTGAAGACAAGAAGCTGGTGTTTGCCACATACCTCCTGTCTGGGGAAGCTGAGTTCTGGTGGATGGGAACTCAGCAGATGATGGAGGCCCGAGAGGAAGTGATGGATTGGGAAAGCTTCAGAGTGAGGTTCCTGGAGAAGTACTTCCCAGACAGCGCCAAGTTTGCAAGGGAAGCTGAGTTCTTAAAGTTGGAGCAGGGGGACATGTCAGTAAACGCCTATGCTGCCCGTTTTGAGTACCTCGCCCGGTTCTATACCCAGGCGACCTCCGAGGCCTGGAGGTGTAGGAAATTCGAAGAAGGACTGAAGCATGGGCTGAAGAGGACCATAGCCCCGATGTGCATTAGAGAATTTCATGCCTTAGTGGAGAAGGCGAAAATGGTGGAGACTCTAGAGAAGGGTGAGTCTCGGGTGAGCAGGTCCCACCCAGGCGGTTCCTCCAATGGGAAGGCAAGGGTACAGCAACAGCAGTTTAAGCCCTACACGAGGCCTCCACAGCATAGGGCGAGAGCAGCACCACCCCAGTCTCATCAGCAACAAACCAGGAAATTTCAATGTTTCCATTGCGGTGGGCCACACACAGCCAATGTGTGCCCCAAGAAAGACTCAGAGAGGAGATGCTTTACCTGCCAGAAGACGGGGCACGTTGCCAAGTACTGTCCTACTCAGCACAGAATGACTCAACCCAGTGGTTCCCAGCAGATGAGGAACGAAGGCAACAGACCTCAGGCAACCGGGAGGGTGTTTGCCATGTCAGGAGCTGAGGCGTCCCAATCAGGTAACCTTGTGCAGAATGTTTGCTTTATAGCTGGTAGAGGTGTAAAAACTTTGTTTGATTCTGGAGCGACACACTCCTTTGTGTCAAGTATGTGTGTAGCCGAGTTGGGCCTTATGGTGAGAGAGTTACCCTTCGAACTGTTGGTCTCTACACCTGCGTCAGGACAGGTGTTGACCTCCACAGTTTGCCCCGAATGTCCAGTGATAGTAGAGGGACGTAGATTCAAAGTGAACTTGATCTGCCTACCTCTTCAGGACCTGGATGTTATCCTGGGAATGGATTGGCTAGCTGCCAATCAGGTTCTCATAGACTGTGGTAGGCAGAAGGTAGCATTTCCAGACCCCCAAGAATCAGAGGTGTGGCCAGTTCAAAGAGGGCGATCAGAGTTGGAAGAAGGGGCGAGGTGCTTCGTGATGCTAGCTCGGTTGGAAGTGAGGAATGAAGGGGACGTAAGCAGAATACACGTGGTGAGGGATTTCACGGATGTGTTTCCAGAAGAGGTGCCTGGGTTACCCCCTAAGAGAGAATTGGAATTCTCTATTGACTTGGTACCTGGAGCTGGACCAATATCAATGGCACCTTACAGGATGGCACCAGCCGAGTTAGTAGAGTTAAAGAAGCAGTTGGAAGAGCTGCTGGAGAAACAGTTCATCAGACCCAGTGTATCTCCGTGGGGAGCTCCAGTGCTCCTAGTCAAGAAGAAGGATGGAGGGTCTCGGTTGTGTATAGACTACAGGCAATTGAACAAATTGACCATCAAGAACAAGTACCCCCTACCTCGGATCGACGATTTGATGGACCAGATTCATGGGGCCTCGGTGTTCTCCAAGATCGACCTGAGATCGGGGTATCACCAAATCTTGGTAAAAGCTGAAGACGTTCAGAAGACAGCTTTTAGGTCTCGGTATGGGCACTACGAGTATGTAGTGATGCCATTTGGAGTCACCAATGCTCCAGCTCTATTCATGGACTACATGAATAGGATTTTTCGCCCTTTCTTGGACAAGTTTGTGGTGGTCTTCATAGATGACATCCTCATTTACTCAAGGACCGAGGAGGAGCATGAGGAACACCTGAGGACAGTATTGGAGATACTGAGGGAGAAGCAGCTCTATGCCAAATTCTCTAAGTGTGAGTTCTGGCTAAAGGAAGTCAACTTCTTAGGGCACGTGATATCTGCCCAGGGGATCTCGGTAGATCCAGCCAAGGTAGAGGCAGTGCTACAGTGGGAACGCCCTAAGACAGTCACAGAGATAAGGAGCTTTGTGGGGTTGGCGGGCTACTATCGGAGGTTCATTGAGGATTTTTCCAAAGTTGTGGCTCCTTTAACACAACTGACCCGCAAGGACCAACCCTTTGCTTGGACCGACCGATGTGAGCAGAGCTTCAAGGAACTAAAGGAGAGGCTGACCAGTGCTCCAGTGCTGGTGATTCCAGAAGTAGGGATACCTTTTGATGTCTTCTGTGATGCCTCACATCAAGGCTTGGGATGCGTCTTGATGCAAGAGAAGAGAGTGGTTGCATATGCTTCAAGGCAACTCAAGGTGCATGAGAGAAACTACCCTACTCATGATCTGGAGTTGGCAGCGGTAGTGTTTGCCTTGAAGATCTGGAGGCATTATCTTTATGGAGCTCGGTTCCAGGTATTCAGTGACCATAAGAGCCTGAAATACCTGTTTGATCAGAAGGAACTAAACATGAGGCAGAGAAGATGGATGGAGTTCCTAAAGGATTACGATTTTCAACTCATGTATCACCCAGGGAAGGCCAATGTAGTGGCAGATGCGTTGAGTAGAAAATCAATCCAAGTCGCCACCATGATGATGGAAGAGCAGAAACTGATCGAGCAGTTCAGGGACTTAAACCTTGGGGTGGAGTTCCACGTGAATCACATTAGTTGTAGTAAGCTGACTATAACTAATGACTTCCTGGGGATGTTGAAGGATAAGCAATTGGAGGACCCGAGCCTGAAGCATGCTGTAGAGTCACTGGGGACCGACCAGGCGAGAGAATTTGAGATGGGCGAAGATGGGATCTTGAGGTTTAATGGCAGAATTTGCATACCTGCAAATGATGAGTTGAAGAAGATGATCCTAGATGAAGGTCACAAGAGTCGCCTTAGCCTACACCCAGGTATGAATAAGATGTATCATGACTTGAAGGAGTCATTTTGGTGGGCGGGCATGAAGAAAGACATCGCCCAGTATGTCACTACCTGCTTAACGTGTCAAAAGGCAAAAGTAGAGCATCAGAGACCTGGCGGGTTGTTACGGCCATTGGATATCCCTGAGTGGAAATGGGACAGCATTGCCTTGGATTTTGTCACCCATTTACCCAGATCAGCGAAGGGGCATGATGCAATCTGGGTCATAGTAGATCGGCTGACAAAGAGTGCCCACTTCCTCCCAGTAAATATGAAGATGCCCATAGCCAAGTTGGCACAGCTGTACATCAAGGAGATTGTGAGGTTACATGGAGTGCCTTCCAGCATCATTTCAGATAGAGATCCCAGGTTCACTTCACGATTTTGGCAGACCTTACAAGAGTGCTTGGGAACTAAGTTGAGGATGAGCTCTGCATACCATCCTCAAACAGATGGACAGTCTGAGAGAACAATTCAGTCCTTAGAAGATCTGCTGAGGGCGTGTGTCTTGGATCAATTGGGGAGCTGGGATGAAGTGTTGCCACTGGTGGAGTTTACCTACAACAACAGTTACCACGCCAGTGTTGGGATGGCACCATATGAAGCCCTGTATGGGAGAAGATGCAGAACTCCCTTGTGTTGGTACCAGGAGGGCGAAGCAATCTTAGTTGGACCAGAATTGATTCAGCAGACAACCGAGAAGGTGAAACAGATACAAGGCAGTATGAGAGCTTCTCAAAGCCGACAAAAGTCCTATGCAGATCAGAGGAGAAGGCCTTTGGAGTTTGCTGCTGGAGACCATGTGTTCATGAGAGTAACACCAACCAAGGGCGTAGGAAGGGCGATCAAACCAAAGAAGTTGTCCCCTAAGTTCGTGGGACCGTATCAAATCTTAAGGAGGATTGGTCCTGTGGCCTATGAGATCGCCCTACCTCCCCATCTGGCGAATCTGCACAATGTCTTTCACGTGTCACAGCTGAGGAAGTACATGGCAGACCCCAGTCATGTGCTGGATGTAGACGACGTGCAGATCAGAGATGACTTGTCCTTTGAAGCAAAACCAGTTAGAATTGATGACCGGCAGGGTAAACAACTCAGAGGCAAGACCATCAACATGGTGAAAGTGGTGTGGGATGAGAAATCGGGTGATTCAACGTGGGAGTTAGAAGAACCCATGAGGGAAGCCTACCCATACCTCTTTTCCTTGTAATTCATTTTCGGGGACGAAAATTTTTCTTGTTGGGGAGATTGTAAGAACCTAGAAGTTTATATTGGAATAAAAGTGTTATATTATAAATAAATTCGAAGCACGTGTTTATTTAAATATAAAGGAAGGAATGTATAGCTGAGAAGCCTACGAGATCGCCGTTATTAAGCGGGTAGGCGATCTCCAACTTCTCTGGTGCTTGAACGCCTATCGCCTAGCTTATGCTTGAACGCCTATCGCCTAGCTTATGCTTGAACGCCTATCGCCTAGCTTATGCTTGAACGCCTATCGCCTAGCTTATGCTTGAACGCCTATCGCCTAGCTTATGCTTGAACGCCTATCGCCTGTGCGTACCTAGTAGCCTGTCGCCTAGAGTACACCTAATCGCCGAAACTACACTTAGTGTGTAGCCAGAATGTTGGATTAACCCTGGTACGTCCCAAAAGCCACGCGTATCAAGGTGTGGGTTAAACCTTGGATACGCTGGGCAGGCGAAGCTCTATACTTGAGCATAAGAGAATCATCCTTAACGTTACACGCTTGGGCGCACGAGGACTTGTGCTAATCAACTCTTGGAAGTGTGAAGCTACCGACGTCACCAAGCCTTGTGGAGAGAATACCTTGGATGTAACATAGTGGAATGAAGAACCTCCAGGGGGGAGTGGCGAGTGTCATCGGGCATCGCAGGGCGCGAGGCATGCTGCGGGGTGTGTCTTCGCGCGAGAGGTCATCGGTCGAGAGTCTTCGCGCGAGAGGTCATCGGTTGTTAGCCTTCGCGCGAGAGGTCATCGGTTGTTAGCCTTCGCGCGAGAGGTCATCGGTTGTTAGCCTTCGCGCGAGAGGTCATCGGTTGTTAGCCTTCGCGCGAGAGGTCATCGGTTGTTAGCCTTCGCGCGAGAGGTCATCGGTTGTTAGCCTTCGCGCGAGAGGTCATCGGTTGTTAGCCTTCGCGCGAGAGGTCATCGGTTGTTAGCCTTCGCGCGAGAGGTCATCGGTGGTTAGTCTTCGCGCCTGTGGTCATCGGTGAAAAGGTCATCGCGCTACGTTAGGTTATACACAGAGAACGTGGGACCCAGACATCCAACATGAGACGTTCTGCATGCGCGCCACGTAGACAAAAGAGTGGTTCAGAATAGTGACCTCAGAGTGTTAGCCTGCGCAGAGGCACGCTTAGGTGTACTGTTCAGCGAAGCGTACACGCAAACTCCCTGCAGAGTGGGTGGTGGCAGCGGTTTTTGTGGAGAAGTCAGCTTAAGATGCAAAAACCCATTTCTGAGGGAGAAGGAAAGAAACGTTGCTGTGGTTCCAGAGCTAAAAGGGTGCGTTTATCTCCCTTCTCCTCCATTCTCTCCTTCGCACTGCGATTCTAGTACACCTTCACGCGGGAATACGACGAGCGACAGCCACCATTGGAGCACTTGGGTGGTTCTCTGCAAGCTCTTCAAAACCAGACACAAAAACAGAGCCAAGGTATTCTGCAAGCTTCGTTGGATTTCGAAGCTCCTGGTGGTTGCGCAAGTCCAGGTAAGGGAAGCTAGCCTTCATCTTTACTACGAGCCATAGTTGAACCATTTCTGAAGTGAGGGCGACGTGGTCGCCATTTTCGTTTTCAACTACGTGAAATGTTTGGTTTGTGTGCTTGGGCGACGTAGTCGCCGGTTTTAAATACAGTCTTCGAAACACCTCGTTTTTGAACTAGATCGCCGGTTTTGGCGCGGTTTTGCGAACTCCTTGTGTTTGATGTTGTTTTGAGAACTGCTTGAGATTTACATGAAATATTCGAAGACCTGAAGCTTTGAAATGGTTGTTGATGTGATTTGAATGATTTATTTAAATGGTATAATGTGTTGGATGTGGTGAGTGTGAAGTCGAGGCATAGTATTTTCAGGAAAGAAAATACCGTGTAAGATCTTGTAGTAGGTGCATTGATCGGTGATTAAGAACGAGATATCCTGACTCTGCTGAGGTAATGGACTCACGTAGAGGAAGTTACTCAGTTGTTGAGAGTCGAAGGAGGTTCACCTGTATGGGTGGGTTGTTTGAAAGAGAACAAACCGACCTGTTTTGCGTGGATTAACCCTGTCATGCTGTATGGTGATGTGTGAGATTCATTATACGCTTGTGAATGTGAGAGATTTCACGGCGACCCTGTGGATGTGTGAGATTCCACAGTGGGCAATATGACAGGTGCAGATCTCCGAGTCTAATCAATGCACGAGTATTCCGGAATTAGTGTCTTGTGTCTATGTATTGTGAGTCAGTGGAAAACCTGACGTGAGAAATGAGGAACACTGTATGTGGATAGACACTTGCTGCACTGTGTGATATGAACTACTCTTGAGGAATTGTGAAATGTGGGTTTTTACTTGATGGTATGTGGGAAGAATGAGAAAGCTGATGTTTTTACGTGGGTGCCTTAAATTAATTTATCTTGATTTTAAAGTTCATATCTAAATTCTCTTTTAAAACTGTCTAGCTTACCCTGCGTTTTCGTTTGTGGATGTTCTTCTTAAAACTTGTGATGATCGTGTATGATTTACACGGGAGCAGATGACGTTGCAGGAAAGTGAGATCGCCGGTCTGATAGGAGATCGCCTGGCCGATAGGAGATCACCTGATTGACTAGGAGATCGCCCTTTTGTTAGCATATCGCCCGATTTGTCTTTTGTTGTATTTTTGGTTAAGTTTTTTTTTTCTTTGGAAAGATTCACAGTTTATGTATTAAACTCCCGATGAGGAGAAACTCCATTATATATATATGATTATGTTTATTTCAAAATACTTGTTTATCTTCATTTATATTATATAAATATGAAATGTATTTTGGCGGGATGTTACACGTTTATCTCCCTTCTCCTCCATTCTCTCCTTCGCGCTGCGATTCTAGCACCTTCACACGAGAGTACGACGAGCGACGGCCACCATTAGAGCACCTGGGAGGTTCTCTGCAAGTCCTTCAACCAGACGCAAAAACAGAGCCAAGGCGTCGTTCAAGCTTCGTTGGGTTTCGGAGCTCCTGGTGTTTGGCGCAAGTCCAGGTAAGGGAAGCTAGACCTCTTTTTCCATACAAGCCATAGTGTAGCTATCTCGGAAGTGAGGGCGACGTGGTCGCCATTTTTGTTTTCATCTGCGTAAAATGCTCTGTTTGTGTGCTTGGGCGACGTGGTCGCCGGTTTTATATACAGTCTTCGAAACACCCTGTTTTTGAACTAGATCGCCGGTTTTGGCGCTGTTTTACGAACTCCCCTGTGTTTGACGTTGTTTGAAGCTGTTTGGGATTTAAATACAATATATATGTGATATTCGAAAGTTTGAAACGTTGAAAATGGTTGTTGCTGTGATTTGAAATATTCCTTTGTATGGCATGACGTCTTGAATGCTGTGAATGTGGGATCGAGGCATAGTATTTTCAGGAAAGAAAATACCGTGTAAGATCTGGTAGTAGGTGCATTGATCGGTGATTCCTAAGGGGATATCCTGACTCTGCTGAGGTAATGGAATCACGTAGAGGAAGTTACTCAGTTGTTGAGAGTCGAAGGAGGTCTATATGATGGGCGTCTCGTGTGAAAAAGAACGAGCTCCGCCTGTCCTATGGATTAACCCTGTCATACCAGGAGAACTATTGACATTGAGATGATATATGCGCATGCTGTGTGGATTCACAGCGACCCTGTGTGGATTTCACAGTGGTGTGGTATGACAGGTGCAGATCTCTGAGTCTAATCAACGCACGAGTCAATCCGGAAGTAGTGTCAAGTGTCTTGTGTGGTGAGTCAGTGGAAAGTCTGACGTGAGAAATGAGAAACATTGATAGTTTATAGACACTTGATGCAGTATTGTGAAATGGAATGACTATGGGTGAATGTTGTGAAATGTGTGATTTTGGGCGATCAGGTGAAGGATATGAGCAACTCTACGTTTTACATGGATATTTTGAAACTTGTTTTACTTTGAATTTCATGTTCATGATTTAAACTTCCTTTAAATTATATAGCTTACCCTGCTTGTTTTGGTTCTGTGGCTGTTCTTTTAAAACTGTGATGATCGTGTATAACTTACACGGGAGCAGATGATCTTCCAGGAAGTAGAGCTCCTTAGGGAGTGGTCGCCGAGGAGGAGATCGCCTGTTTCTGTCTCTATCGGGTGATCGCCTGTTTCTGCCTCTATCGGGTGATCGCCTGTTTTTTTTCTGCCCTGATAGGTGATCGGCTGTTTTGGCTCCTCCGATAGGAGATCGGTTTCTTCCGATAGGAGATCGCCTGCTTTGTTTTTTACTGTATTTTGTTTATGTTTCTGGAAAATTTGACCGAATTTGTATTAAACTCCCTAAGAGGAGCAACTTCATTTCATATATATAATATTTTGTTCATAGAATCTATTTGTCACCCTTACTTTCATTTTATATTTATTTCAAAGTAATTTGGAGGGATGTTACAGATTTTGGAGGAAGCCTCATGGAACCAGCTCAGGGCTCCTCCCTTCAATGAGATTGGGAACACTCAGCACAGGACCGCGCTGTTCGAGGTGTACAAGCTCATGTGTGTGGTGTACATGCCCATGTGCTCGTCAGTATCGTTCGTCCCATCGTATCACTCCATGTTAAAACCCTTCCACACATTTGGCAGCTGCGCCCCCATTATTTGGTTGATGAATGGATGTCGGCGGGAGACATCCACGGTACTAGTCGTCAGGACTGACCTGTTCAAGTATGACTCACCCTTAATTTCCTGGGTGTGGATTGCCCTCGGCTCCTCAACAGTTCTAGGGTCGGTAGAGTGGATGAAGGACTTCCCAGCTGGATTGCCTGGTCCAACAGATGGACCTCCTTCCACCCATTTCCTTTTCATCTCCTCATTTTCCCTCCGAAGAGCAAGAATTTCCTCTTCACTCTTCTGCTACATCTCTTCATTCCTTCTCTTCATCTCGTCCATCTCTCTCTATAGAGACACCAAGAGCTACGTCTGCTCAGCATCAGACATCTTCTCGTTCACCATGCTTCTAGTCGAAACCATCTACTCTCTCCTTCGCTTTGTTTCTCTGGGCCCCACAGTGGGCGCCAATTGTTCTCTAACGGGGTTGGAACCAAGAGAACTATTGAACCACTCCTCGGTCAGTTGTTTTGCACCTCACTCCTTCTTCTCGGCTGAACTCTCACACTCGCTTTCCTACCCCTCCTCGCTAGCTCCAAACTCGAATGGTACCTACAAAAGGCACTCCGATGCTCAAGTCAGGCTTCAACACTTGGCACTCAATATTTAGGATTAGATGATTGCGTACTTGATCTTTTGGAATTTGTGCTAATATATATGATTATTTTGGGTCCATTGTCGTTAATAAGCATAATAAAAGGAGATTAACAAATGTTGGGTCATTAATCAGCCTCTCTGTTGGTAATGTCGGTCGATCTGGACTGGATGTCGAGTCAAGGTCTTGGTCGTGCTGACTGGTACAGTACAACTATATTTATTAAAATAAATACTATTTTAAAAATTAAAAAAATTATTAATATTTAAAATAATTTCTATTATTAATAAATAGTCTCTAAATTCTAATTGAAGACTTTGTTTTTAACTTTTAAAAATAAATTATCGTGTAAAAAGCTAATAAACTCTAAAGCAATTATGTCCAATCAAAACAGAAGAAGAAGAAGAAGATGAAGAAAGAAACAAAGGACAACAAAGGACGAAACAATTTTCACGCTTTCAACAAAAAGAACTTTTTCATTCTCCGTAGGTGTGCAAAGTCTTCTCTATACATTACCCAAATTCTTTGTTACATTTTTTTTATGATTATATACTATTTATCATTATATTTATTCGCCTCTCATTTCTCTTCTCTTTTCTCTGCAAATTTGTCCTTTCGTATCTTCATTCGCTTTTTTTCCCTCTTTTCTTCATTCTTCCTAGGTATGTTTTCGTGTCAATATTATCTTAATACACATGTGAATATTTTGTGTAATTTTTTTTTTTCGAGTAGTTCTCTTTCATTCTTTTTGAACTTTTACAAAGTTTATTTTACAGAGAGAACGAGAGAGAAAACAACGAAGATCACAGAACATTGTTGGTGCTTAAAACCATTATTTTTTTTCCTACTATCAATATTTATAGTTCTTCATGTATAGGTCTTAAGTTTTATATTATGTCAAAATTTAAAATTATAATTTTTTTGTTGTTTCTTGTAGACTAAGAAAGACATCATCTGATTTAATTGATCTCCTCGTATACTAGACGATTAAAAATAACATGATGCTAGCTACTTAAAACATGAGAATATGTGAGCTTCTTGCTTAATTTTTAGGAACTTTAAAGTAAAGATCAGGGATTGTTTCTGTAGTCCTCTTCAAATTGAGACTATCTTTAAAGTTGAACTTGAGAGAGTTATTATATATGAATGAAAGATAGCTAATAAGAAATGTTCTTTACTTATTGTAAATTTTTTAGTAATACCTTAGAGTTTAAGGAACTAATGAGATAAGCTATGAACTTAATGAAAAATTGGATTTTAGAATTTCTTAAATTTTAAGAAAAGGCACTAAATATATTAATAATTTAGTGAGCCTTCATTTGTTGAGAAGGCGTTTCTCCATCTCTTATTATATTGTAGAGATGAATTTGGTCTTTCACATTTTAGATTCTTCTAAAGAATGTATTTTATCCCCTACTTCCTTTTATCTTTTACTAATAATATAAGGAATCTTGCATATAATTGATGTTATAGTGCTAATTTAGTTAGGATAATGATGTAATAACATTTTCGTCTTGATTTAAAAATAAAAAAAAAGTTACAATTTATAAAACTTGTTACATGATGATATCATTGCATTTTTAAAATTTGAGAAATTTAATTTAATCTTAAAAATATTTATTGTATTTTAAAAAATGAGAGACTTTATTCAACCTTTTATCACTTAGATACTGATCCCGCCGCGGACTCGAGCGTGGGGAAAGTACCTCGTCACTCCTTCGTCTAGCCTTCTAACTGTTGCGCGTTCTGCAAGGAGGCTCCAGGAACCTTCGCCGGAACTCCAAATGATGCCTGCAAAACACACAGACGGCGCCTCTAGCGGCCGTTGTAGCTCCGACGCTCAAGTCAGGCAACGGGAACACCAAAACTCTCTCTCGGATCTATCTGTGTGAGACTCGTGTTGTGTATTGTGTGTTCTGTGGCAAAGATTGCGTACCTGGTGTAGTGTTTCTTCTTCCTCATATAATCCCGCGTCGCCCCCTACTGGCTACCTCTAGGGCCACTTGATTACTCTGCACCGCCGTTATCTACCCCCCAGGCCTACCTTGCGTACAGACCTTCCTCACTTGAGTGCAAAGTCTGACAGGGGAGGCTGCGTGGGTACCTCTGTACCCCTCGATTTCTGTGCCTATCTGCCCTACCTATTCTCTGGGAACATCTTCACAGTCCACGTGGCATGCATGCAACCTCACTGGGAGACTCTAACCTTGATGGGTTCTTGTCCCAGCAGGATTCTGCACCTAACTGCGTCTTCCCATCTTCATGCATGGTCGTCTCGCGACTAAGGCCACTCCCTGCCTCTGGGCGCTTTACTGATCACTGGTCGCGTTGTTCACATCGCCATGGCCGACGTCACCTCGACACATACCGATGACCGAGGTGTCTCTCATCCTGACCGATGGCCGATGTTTCATCTTGGCTGGTGATCGATGTGTCACCCTGACCGATGACCGATGGCGCTTCTTTACGTTGTCGTGCTCTGCTTATGGAATTAGGCATGGTCCTTAGATAACGTTCTCGCTGGGAGCCTGGGTCCCAGTTTAATACGCGTTGGCAAGGAACCCCCGACGACTGATCACTCTGCATGCACCGATGACTGATCGGTGCTTCATCACTTCTCGCGCTCTGCTTCTAGGCACTCATGTAGGAACTGATCTGCTGGTGGAGGTCACTCGGTAACTGACCACTGATCGCCGTTCTTGAACGATCTCCACCCTGGTTCATCTGCTATCTCATGCCACGCGTTGCTCTGTGACTGGCCCACGTGGTCATCTGTTGCTGACGTCATCGACTACCGATGACCGACCGGATCAGATACCAAATTAAATTAAATAAAAAATTAAAAATTAAACTTTAGAAATATTAAATATTTTGTTACAATTATAGCAATATATTGTTTGCACTCCTATGTGCAGAAGAGTAGCCAAAATTTGGAGTTGGCTACCCATAAATAAAAAATCCTTATCGTTTACGGGTATGAATATGATTAATGGCGGTGGTGGGCCTCATTTTGGTTTGTGGAGCCATGTGGGGAACCTAATCTTTCACCCTTTCAAGGATTCCAAACTGGGCAGAAAAATAATAGTGTGGCGTAGTTGTAAGCATTAAGCAGCTTCTTTTCTCTTTTGGTGGAATCACTTCTAATAAGGAGGAATCAACTACTGTTCCTCTTCCCCCCAGGAACTTGCCCAATTCACATGCCTTCCAGCCCTTCACCTCTCATTGTTTATGGGTCCAATTATTAATCTTTCATTGGGAAAAAAAATAATGTATGACCTTTTCATGTTATACCTTCATAAATTTTATACAATATATCTATTATAATCTATAATAGTTAGCATAGAGCCAGATGTACCCATGTGGTGGCCTTAGAATGGGACATAATTGCTTTATCAAAGGGAATAGGGTTTGGTAGGTGCAGATAATCATTGTCACATAACACATTCCCTGTTAAAATACACTTCTCTAGCTTCTTTACACACTCCACAACACAAACTTCCAAACTGTCTTGTTTCCACCCTGAATAGTAATCTAGATTATCTTCTTTTACACAAATAACCAATTTACTTTGTCAGTGCTTAATGGTACAATTGGGCACAATGAAGCAAAATGATTCTTAATTACTTGCATTCCTGGTATGTGTGACCACTTATGCTAAGTGGTGAAAATATACTAAAATTCAACTCCTTTTACTTAAACTCTATCATACAATATTTGCTTAAAACTCAAGTGGTGTTGTATCATTAACAATATTTTTCAATTCCGTAGTCAATGCATAACAATACTCATTCATAATTTTATATTAAGAAGATAAAACATACTTTATCTCAGTAATAATACTAATATAGGGAGCTGCATTTGAAGAATGGTTGGTTTAGAAGAATAAAGTAAGGCAATGGAGCAGTTAAAAATTCAACCAACATTTCTTTAATCAACTCACAGAGAAGAGAGCGTTCGGGATTTTAACTGATTAATCATTATTTCATTAGTGTGCTTACTATAGAACACTGTCTAGAAGTACGTTAAAAAATGAAGAGGAAAAGAAACAGAATATGCGAAACTGTGAAATGCCTAAATAAAGAATACTTGGATCAGTTAAACTACTCGCTTGGGTTGACATTATAAGCAATTCTGGAACACATTCTGTGCATGTTATGATGTCTAGGGGATTTCAAATGAGTCCAAAGATTGACAGTGATCAGTTGCACATGATTAGGAGGTTCAGATCCCAAGTACCCACGTATATCCAATAAAAAAATTGCCTTTTGGCTTATCATTTATCTGTCACTCACTGGATTAACTATAAACTAATTTGTCTCTAAGAACTTCCTATAACCTTCCCTTCCTTGACCTTCCCTTCACTGCTTGTTCCCTGCTATGCAAAATGCACCAAGCTTAAGAGGATCCAACACCAAGAGAGCAACCACCAAAATGCAAACCCACCTGCTGTTCTTCTATTGTTACATTAGTCTCTCACTTGCTTTTACTGAAGCTGCAGTAGATGATGAATTGTCAACACTTCTCTCAATTAAATCCACTCTCATTGACCCAATGAGGCATCTGAAGGATTGGCAATTTCCAAGCAATGTGACACAACCAGGATCACCCCATTGTAACTGGACTGGAGTTGGTTGCAACTTTAAAGGCTTTGTAGAGAGTCTTGACCTCTCCAACATGAACCTCAGCGGTCGTGTTTCGGACCACATTCAATCTCTTTCAAGTCTGTCTTCTTTCAACATAAGCTGTAACAACTTTGCTTCATCACTGCCCAAATCACTGTCCAACCTCACCTCTCTCAAGAACTTTGATGTGAGCCAGAACTACTTCACTGGCAGCTTCCCCACTGGTCTTGGAAGAGCTGCAAGCTTGAGATTAATCAATGCATCGACCAATGATTTTTCAGGTTTTCTTCCTGAGGATATTGGAAATGCAACCTTGCTTGAGAGCCTTGATTTTCGAGGGAGCTACTTTGTGAGTTCAATCCCAAGGAGTTTTAAGAATTTGCAGAAACTCAAGTTTCTGGGCCTTTCAGGCAATAATTTCACAGGGAGGATTCCAGGATATCTCGGTGAACTTACTTCTCTGGAGACATTGATTATTGGATACAATTTATTTGAAGGTGAGATCCCTGCAGAGTTTGGCAACCTGACCAGTCTTCAATACCTTGACTTGGCTGTAGGCAGTCTCAGTGGACAAATTCCAGCTGAATTGGGTAAGCTGACAAAACTCAACACAATTTACTTATACCATAACAACTTCTCAGGAAAGATTCCTCCTCAACTTGGAGACATCACTTCACTGGCATTTTTGGACCTCTCTGACAATCAGATCTCCGGAGAGATTCCAGAAGAACTTGCTAAATTGGAAAACCTGAAGCTCCTAAATCTGATGACGAACAAACTAACTGGTCGAGTACCAGAGAAGCTTGGTGAACTGAAAAAATTACAGGTGCTTGAGCTCTGGAAAAATTCCTTACATGGTCCTTTGCCACCAAACCTTGGGCAGAACTCTCCTTTGCAGTGGTTGGATGTATCCTCTAACGCACTATCTGGGGATATCCCTCCAGGTTTGTGTACTACAGGAAATCTCACTAAACTAATCCTCTTCAATAATTCCTTCACTGGTTCCATTCCAAGTGGACTTGCAAATTGTTTGTCTTTGGTGCGTGTTCGGATTCAAAACAATCTTATTTCTGGAACTATTCCAGTTGGCTTTGGAAACCTCCTTGTCCTTCAACGGCTAGAATTGGCAAAGAACAACCTCACGGGGAAAATTCCCACTGATATTACCTCATCCACATCACTCTCTTTCATTGATGTATCTTGGAACCACTTTGAGTCATCTCTATCGTCAGATATTCTTTCTATTCCAACCCTTCAAACCTTCATTGCCTCTCATAACACTTTTGGAGGAGATATCCCAGATGAGTTCCAGGACTGTCCATCTCTCTCTGTATTGGACCTTTCAAACACCTATATTTCTGGCACAATCCCTGAAAGTATTGCTTCGTGTAAAAAATTAGTCAACCTTAACCTTCGAAATAACCACTTGACAGGAGAAATCCCAAAATCAATCACAAGGATGCCCACTTTATCTGTTCTTGATCTGTCCAACAATTCATTGACCGGTAGGATTCCTGAAAACATTGGCAATTGCCCTGCTCTAGAATTGCTGAACTTGTCCTATAACAAACTTGAGGGTCCAGTACCCTCCAATGGGATGTTGATGACCATAAATCCTAATGATCTTATTGGCAATGAAGGTCTTTGTGGAGGCAATCTCCCTCCATGTTCTCGAAGTATGGCTGTGACAAGCCATCGAATGAGCTCACAAGTCAGACACATCATTATCGGTTTTGTGACTGGCATTTCAGTGATTTTAGCGCTTGGTGCAGCATATTTTGGTGCTAGATGTTTATACAATAGATGGCATTTATATAACAACTTCTTCTATGATTGGTTCAAACAGAATAATGAAGATTGGCCCTGGAGACTAGTAGCATTCCAGAGGATCAGCTTCACTAGTAGTGACATCCTGACTTGCATGAAGGAATCTAATGTCATAGGAATGGGGAGCACTGGTATCGTTTACAAAGCTGAAATCCATAGACCTCACGTAACCGTAGCAGTGAAGAAACTGTGGAGGTCACGGACAGATGTAGAAGATGGCAATGATGTGTTGAGGGAAGTGGAACTCCTAGGGAGACTTAGGCACAGGAATATTGTAAGGCTGTTGGGGTATGTGCACAACGAAAGGGATGTGATGATGGTTTACCAGTACATGCCTAACGGGAATCTTGGAACAGCAGTGCATGGTGAACAATCTGCAAGGTTGCTTGTTGACTGGGTCTCAAGGTACAACATAGCTCTAGGAGTTGCACAAGGGCTTAACTACCTCCACCACGATTGCCACCCACCAGTTATTCACAGGGATATCAAGTCTAACAACATACTCCTTGACGCAAATCTAGAGGCCAGAATAGCAGACTTCGGGTTGGCAAGGATGATGATTCAAAAGAATGAGACAGTTTCCGTGGTGGCTGGATCATATGGATACATCGCACCAGGTTAGTACTTAGTTCTCGTTATTTGGTTAGTAATTTATTCACGTATTATGTAGTGCAAATGGAAACACGCTTATATTAATAACACCGAAAGTAAGAAATCTGATCTAGCGTGGCAGATGGAAGCCTATTGCTATGCAGTTTATGCCCCAATTTCTGTTTTCGTAACTTCTATCTCAAACAAGTGAAAGTGAGAGACAGTAAATGATTACCTCAATGATTATATGTCTTCTGGTTTTAGAATATGGATACACTCTGAAGGTTGACGAGAAGATTGACGTATACAGCTATGGCGTGGTGCTTTTGGAGCTCCTAACTGGCAAAATGCCTTTAGACCCTTCGTTTGAAGAATCAACTGACATAGTCGAATGGATACGGAAGAAGAAAAGCAACAAATCCTTGTTAGAAGCACTGGATCCTGCTATAGCTAGTCAGTGCAAACATGTCCAAGAAGAAATGTTGCTTGTACTCCGGATTGCACTTCTATGTACCGCAAAGCTTCCCAAGGAAAGACCACACATGAGAGACATCATCACAATGCTTGGTGAGGCAAAGCCAAGAAGGAAAAGTGTTTGCCATAATGGGGGTCAAGAAAGCAGTAGCATGGAAAAGTCCACAGTCTTTACCACCTCCCCAATAGTAAATCTTTTGTAGCAAAAAGTCTAGTAATTAGTATAATATTTTGAATTTTGTAGCCTCTGATTTCTTATGTATGCTTTGTTGCCTGCGTCGACCAAATTTCTCTCATAGTAAATACATGTATTTCCAATAAGATATTGTTTCTTTTACTCATTTTCAATTGAGGAAGAAACTGTGATTTCAGAATCGTAATCAGATTGTCAACAATAAACATAGTTAAAATGTGCTTGAAGGACTGTACATAGTCGTTGACTCTGACACCATTTTAATTACAGTTCACCATTTCAGGCAAGACATGTATAGCATTTGCAAACTTTTTATGGCCATTTTCCACTATTAACTCGGGATTTCTCTTTCACAATTGTCGTAATGCGCTCCGATCGTTTTTCAACTCAATTCTTTCACCGGTTCTTTCCAGTTATGCCTTCATTTTAACTAGTTCAGCAGTCGCACAGTAAATTAAGAGCTTCGGTGCCTCTAATGTAAATGTCGCATCGTGATGAGTTAGAACAGTATTCCATAAAATTTATGCTGCACTCATTATAAGAAAATTCTAAAATAAAAAAAGTGAAAAGTTATCCACTTCGTTTTCCCCAATTATGAATGTCATCATTTCGAGTTAATCCAAGTAATTTTGAAAGAAAATGCAATCACGACCAGTACATACAGTTCCGCTGATTCGTTATAGTCTTCGAAGAAATAAAGAAATGTTAATCAAGCAGAAGTGTATTAGATAGGAAGTCCAATAACATTAATATAAACAATTCACGTTACAATGGTAAGGAAAAAAATATTGGGATCCGTTTAAGAAACGAAGGCCGAGAAGGAAAACTGTTATCTCTTCTCACCCAGACAAACACATGCACGATATTAGTGTATTTTGTATCCTAAACTATGTATGTTTATCCAAGTACAAAATGACAGATTGCCCTCCAAAAAAATCATTCATAAAAAGCACAATAGCCTCACCTCTAACTGTCCCGTACCCTACACTGTCCCACTAATCTAGGATGCTATTAGAGCACTTCCTGGCGCATTTCCTCTTTCAAGGAAGCTGACAGATGTTGGCTGGAAAACATTGATGGAAACAATAGCGAGATTAGTCCAGATGTACACGGCAATTCGGATATGACTAAATTATACACGTAATACCACTCTTTAGAAATAATATTACATGTTGCATTGCATACAAAGAAATAAAAACATTTTTGTACATATGGATGTCGGTTTGCAAACTCAAGTTGACATGCAATTCAATCCATAAGACTACAATACATCCTAAGAACCATAGGCTAAAGCCAATCACTACCAATAAAACCAAAACCTTTAAAAGGTTAATATTGGCTCCCTTTCATATAAAGTGAATTGCAGGAAAGAAACATTCGAGTAAGGTTGCCAGAATAAAAAGAAGATCAAGAGTATCCGGAATAAAGTTCTCCAAAATGAGTTTTATGTTTTCAACTTATTAAAAGATAATAATAATAATAATATACCTCACTAGCTTGGATTTCACCAAGCGTAAATGGCTCTTTCTCCCTGATTACACCATTATCTTTAGTAATTCTTTCTAAATCCTGCTAGAGGGAAGATTAATGGTGTTATGAGCATGAAATAAAAGATTGCAAAAGGAATTTTTTTTTTTTGGGGGGGAGAAGGGGGGGCAGTAGAGGCCATATAACCATAGACACTTCAATACAAAACTGGAATTTTGGTGTGATATGTTACTTCTACTTTCAGTATTTCGAGCACAACATGATAGATACTAAATGAATTTTTAAAATCAAGATATGCACACAAATTTTGATAATAACCATAAAAATGGAACCAAGTGAGTTCACTAAACAAAAAAATCAATATCTTCTCTACTTAATGAAAAGAATGTCTCTAATGAGTAACACGGGTTGGTAACACTCCCACCAAATTTAAAAAATTGCATTCAGCCAAAAGAAACAAATAAAAGCAGGCTTAAAACCACATTCATAGATTTTAAAAGGGGTAAGAGAATGCAAAACAACCACGTAAGATGAAATTAGGCCTTCAGATGGGTATTTTTCCTAAATTCACAAAAATTGACCTTCATAGAAATCACAATTTGTGGTAAATTATTCAGCTGCACTGTATTCTCTGTATTTGAATGACATACGGAATTTACAAAATACTGTGCACTTTAATCAAAATTTTAGAAAATATATAATCAGGTTAGTCTAGGTAATAAAAGATACTGTATGAGAGGAAAGTAGACAAAATACTAGATAGAGCATCTCAAACACTGTCAATCATTACCTTCCCAGTCAAAATTTCAAACTCAAGTAATTCCTCCACTATCTTTTCTAGTACTGGGCGATTTTTCAGCAGCATTTCTCTTGCTTTGAGATATGCCAAATCAAACATCTAGGAATATCACAAAAGATCATATTAGATATTTCTTTATAGAAGTTAAACTTCTGCTAATACATGATACCTTTTCAACTTTAGCTGCCATCACATATTCATGGTCATCCCCCATGCTTAATGCTGTGACCTATGTCGGTAAAAAAGTATAAGAAAAAGTCTATAATACTAATAGTAAAAAACAAAGGTCAATAAAAATGTAATCCTTTGTTATGCAGTTGCCACAGAAATCTTCGATTTGTTCATTTGATCATAGCCACCTCAAGCAATAGTTTTGTTTATCAGATTCAAAGGGCAGTGCTTTACATTCATGAAGGACAGATTAACAAATCACAACTTCCACCAGGAGTCTTAAAATAGCATTTCACATATAGTGGCTAAAAACAGTTAAATGTGTTTGAGGGTATCGGTTAACACTAGATTAATTATCAAAAATGTGTATCATCCAATAGTTCTTTATAAAAAGTGCTTTTCATTAATAGAACCACTAAGTTATAATGGTTAAGAAAATAAAGTAAAAACATGTATAGGATTAATCCCTTGTGTATAATGAACAGATAGGATTATGTATTTAAAGATAAGAAAAATACAAATCATATGGACCAAGTCCGTTACATCTAAGACTCCCCCAATTTGGTGCATATAAATTGTATGTACCAAACTTGTTACAAATAAAATAAATTCTAGATTCTCATAAAGATTTAATGAAAATACATGTTAATTGATCGTTCAAAATAACAAACTCAATCTTGATGTCTCAAAATATAATCTTTTATCAAATCAAATGATAATCAATCTCAATATGTTTGGTATTTCCATGAAAGACGAGATTTGAGCTAATACGAAGAGCAATCTGATTGTCACATAAGTGTCATTTGAGTGACCTCTCAAATTACAATTCTTTAATTATTTGTTTAAGCCAAATAAGCTCACAAGTAGTTGATGTCATAGTTCTATATTCTGCTTCAGCACTAGATCTTGCCAGAACATTTTTTTTCATACTCTTCCAAGAGATTAAGTTATCACCAATGTAGTCTGGAAGTGGATCTTCTACCAGAAGGAGATCATGCCCAATCAACATATGAATAACAAACAATTTTAATATGGTTATTGCGACCATTTAACAAACCTTTCCTAGAAGAACCTTTAATATATTTCAATATATAAATGAATGCATTCCAAAGATCTACATATGGAGAATTAAGAAATTGACTCACCACACTCACTAGAAAGGAAATATCAAGACAAGTAATAGTAAGGTAGTTCAACTTTCAACTAATCTTACGTACTTCTCAGGACCTGAGAGAAGCTCCCCAGATTAGGTACGAGTTCAACATTGGGATCCATGGGTGTGTCAACAGATTTTGAATTCATTAACCCAATTTCTTCCAAAATATCCAATGCATATTTTTTTTAGAGATAACAATATCACTGTTGGATTGTGCTACCCAATCCTCGAGAAATATCAATGTTTGCGAAGATTTTTGGTTTGAAAGTGGTGACAAAGGTGTTGTTTTACCTTTGAGATGCCATGGTGATCACTGTCTATAAGAATAATGCCCCTATCAACATATACATACCACTAGATAGATATACCAAAACTCGAGTGATGGTAAAAAACTGAATGATCTACCCTATTGCAAGTCATATCAAAATTGTTGAACAACATTGCTAAATTTTCCAAAGCAGGCCCTAGGAGACTGCTTGAGGCCATATAAAGATTTACGGAGACGACATATCAATCTAGAAGACTACCCTTGAGAAACAAAACATGGAGGTTATTAAAAGAAAAGAAAGAATAGGGTAAATCCCTTGTGTATATTGAATACATAGGGTTATGTTTATATAGGAAAAATAAACATATGGGTTAAGCCCATTACATAAATATGAAATATCAAACAATAACTATAATATCTCATAATATTTAATAATATCTAACACTCCCCCTCAAGCTGGTGCATATAGATCATATGTACCCAGCTTGTTACAAATGTAATCAATCCTACGCCCTCGTAAGGATTTAGTAAAAATATCTGCTAATTGATTATTTGAATTAACAAACTCAGTCTTGATATCTCCCGATATAATCTTTTCTCGAATGAAATGACAGTCAATCTCAATATGTTTGGTCCTTTCATGAAAAACTGGATTTGAGCTAATATGAAGAGCAGCCTGATTATCACATATAAGTGTCATTTGAGTGACCTCTCCAAATTGCAATTCTTTAAGTAACTGTTTAAGCCAAATAAGCTCACAAGTAGCTGAGGCCATAGCTCTATATTCTGCCTCTACACTAGATCTTGCCACAACACTTTGTTTCTTGCTTTTCCAAGAGATCAAGTTATCACCAATGGAGACACAATAACCAGAAGTTGATCTTCTATCAGATGGAGATCCTGCCCAATCAGCATCTGAATAACAAACGACTTTAGTATGGTTATTATGACCATATAACAAACATTTTCCAGGAGAACCTTTAATGTACTTCAGTATACGAATGACTGCATTCCAATGATCTTCACATGGAGAATTAAGAAATTGACTCACCACACTGACTGCAAAAGAAATATCAGGACGAGTAACAGTGAGATAGTTCAATTTTCCAACTAATCGCCTGTACTTCTCAAGATCTGAAAGAGGCTCCCCCTGATTAGGTAGAAGCTTGATATTGGGATCCATGGGAGTATCAACAGATTTCGAATTCATCAACCCAATTTCCTCCAAAATATCTAATGCATATTTTCTTTGAGAGATAACAATACCATTATCGGATTATGCTACCTCAATCCCCAAGAAATATCTGAGTTTGTCAAGATCTTTGGTCTGAAAGTGCTGACAAAGGTGTTGTTTTACTTGTGAGATGCCATGGTGTTGAACAATGTCATCAACATATACTACAAGATAAATACACCCAGCACTTGAGTGACGATAAAAAACTGAATGATCTGCTTCACTGCGAGTCATACCAAACTGTTGAACAACATTGCTAAATTTTCCAAACCATGCCCTAGAAGACTGCTTGAGACCATATAAGGATTTGCGAAGACGACATACCAATCCAAAAGACTCCCCTTGAGCAACAAACCCGGGAGGTTGCTCCATATAAATTTCTTCTTGCAAATCCCCATTAAGAAAGGCATTTCTAACATCCAGTTGATAAAGAGGCCATTGTTGAAGAGCAGCCATAGCTATGAATAAGCGAACAGAAGTCATCTTTGCCACTGGAGAAAAAGTATCCCCATAGTCGAAACCAAAAATTTGGGTATAACCCTTAGCCACAAGACGAGCTTTGAGACGATCAATAGTACCATCAGGACCAACTTTGATAGCAAAAATCCACCTGCAACCAACAACAGATTTCCTAGATGGTAAAGGAACAAGTTCCCAAGTTCCATTATTCTGAAGTGCATTCATTTCATCAAGCATGGCCTGACACCAACCAGGATGAGCTAAGGCATCACCTACAGATTTTGGAATAGACACAGTAGAAATAGACGAAAGGCAAGTATAAAAGGGTTGAGATAGTCTATGATAGCTCAAAGTAGTATAATGTGGAGAGGGATTACGGGGTAGAACGTACACCTTTTCGGATAACAATAGGAAGATCAGGTTCAACTGTCGGAGGTTCAACTATTGGAGGTTCAACTGTCGGAGCCAGAGGGGGATGAGGTGTTGGCACTAGAAGAGAGTCATCTAATGGACGATGAGACGTTTGACGACGACTATACACCTGAAGAGTTGGTGGCAGTGGTGAATCTTTAGGTGCACTAGGTACAACAAGAGGGATATTAACTTGATTAGATGAAGACATAGAAGGAGAAGGACAAGACTTAAAGTAAAGGGAAGATTCACTGAAGGTGACATCTGCTGAAATAAAATAACGATTTAGAGAAAGTGAGGAACATTTATACCCTTTTTGTGATCTAGTGAATCCTAAAAAGACACATTTATGTGACTTAGAAGATAATTTATCAAGACCAGGACTAAAATTATGAACAAAGCATGTGGACCCAAAAACTTTGGGAGATAAAGAGTGGAGAGGGTCATGTGGAAATAAAATAGAATGAGGAATTTTGCTATCTAAAACTGAAGATGGCATGCGATTAATGAGATAACATGCACTAAGAATAGCATCACCCCAAAAACGCTGAGGAACATCACCATGAATTAAAATAGTACGAGTTGTTTCAACAAGATGTCTATTCTTGCGCTTTGCTACCCCATTTTGTTGAGGTGTATAAGCACATGAAGTTTGATGAAGAATACCATGAGAAGCCATACAATTTTTAAAAGAATGAGAAAGATACTCACGTCCATTATCACTGCGCAAAACACGAATGGAAATTCCAAATTGATTTTTAATTTCATTGTAAAATATTTGAAATATAGAAAACAACTCAGAACGGTTTTTCATTAAAAACACCCAAGTACATCTTAAATAATCATCAATAAAAGTAACAAAATACTGAAATCCTAAATTAGACTTAATACGACTTGGTCCCCAAATGAACTAAGGCAAAAGGAAATGAAGCATGTTGTGAGACACTACTAGGAAAAGAACTACGAATGTGCTTCCCTAACTGCACGACTGACATGATAAACTAAACACATTAGACAAACTTGGAACAAGTTGTTGCACCTTGGCAAGACTAGGATGACCCAATTGAGCATGAATGAGAGATGGAGAATCCATAATCGCGCCGACATGTGCAGAGATCTATAGGTGATAAAGTCCATGAGACTCACATCCGGTGCCAATCATCCGTCCCGAACTCCAGTCTTGTATAGAAACAAAATCTTTGGTAAAAGAAATAACATAATCGAGGGAACGAGTGAGACGACTAATGGATAATAAGTTAAATGGAGACCTAGAGACATAAAGAACATTATCAATAGATAAAGAAGGGAAAAGGTTAATAGTACCAACATCATGTGATGGTACCCTATATCCATTGGCCATGGTAACTGAAGGTAAATAACCCGTAGTAGATAGGAAAGAAAAAAAAGATTTATTACCAATAATGTGATCTGTGGCACCTGAATCTAGAACCCAAGGGCCAACGGAAATAGAGTGAGTGGGGCCAGCAAAAGATGTACCTAATTGTGCAACAAAAGCTGTGGAACTAGGGTTCTGACGATCCTCATACCATTTAAGAAATTCATTGAAAATAGCAGACTGGCCTGGGGTATCAATTGAAGTATGGTCCACAGTAGAAGGTTGCACAGGAGCACTTTGAGCAACCGCAACAGATTTAGGAGGACGACCATGTCAGGCATAACATCTGTCAATTTTGTGGCCAAGTTTGCCACAATGATCACACTTGTGATGCCCTTTGCCTGGCTTGTGAGGACGAGTACGATCATTATGCTGAGAGACTAAAGCAGAAGAGTCATCTACATGAGACGTTAATTCAGTGGTGTGTTTACTTGGCACACGCAGAAGTGTAGAACAAGTAGAAGTAAAATTGGGCACGATAGGGGATCCCAAAATTTGTTCACGAACATGAGAATAATCATCAGGAAGACCATGTAAACCCAATAACATGAAGAACTTGGATCTTTGTTCTAGTTCTTGAGAAGGAGTGGAGGCTGGAGGTAATAACTCATTAAAATCATGAAGAAGAGCGTGAAGTTTACCTAGATATTCTGCCATTGTACCATCAAGACGTTTAGGAGCAACAAGACGTTTAGGAACACACCATAAAGACAGTATCATTGGTGTATAATAATTTTGCTTGTTCCCAAACTTCTGAACATGTCTCATAGGTACGAAAAATTTATTTTAAAGATGAATGAATAGTAGATTTGATAACAATGCATAATTGAGCATCAATCTTTAACCAACGGAAAACCTCATTTTCAGCAACATTAGGACGGGTAAGATGATCAACATAACCTTGACTCTTAAGCCATAATTTAATATCTAAGGCCCACGTATCATAATTGGTTCCATCCAATTTGTCAATGGAGAGATGAACATTGACATAATTAGTATAAATAGACGAATCCGGCATTTTGACAGTGGAAGGAGTCACAGTGGCAAGGGCAATGGAAGCGGAAGAAACCATATAGGACAAAAGTAAATCCAGTCACCGGTCAATTGGCGGCAGCAACTATTTCGGCAACGTCTCCGGCGGCGGTTCTGCCAAGATTCCGGCAACGGCTCCGGCGAGATTCCGCGACAACTCCGGCGAGGGTTTGGCAACGGCTCCGGTGAGGCGGCAGCGGTGGCAGTTCTGGCAAGGCGGTGGGGCAGTGGCTGGAAAATTCCAGTGAAAAGTGGGTTCACCCATAAAAATTGAACCCTAACCTTATGCTCTAGATACCATATTAAAAGAAAAAAAAGAATAGGGTAAATCCCTTGTGTATATTAAACATATAGGGTTATGTTTATATAGGAAAAATAAACATATGGACTAAGCCCATTACATAAATATGAAATATCAAACAATAATTATAATATCTCATAATATCTAACAGAGGTTACTCCACAAATATTCTTTCCTGCAAATCCCGATTAAGAAAAGCGTTTATCGTTGAAGAGCAATCATGGCTATGAATAAGTGATCTCAAGTCATCTTTGCCATTGGAGAAAAAGTATCACCATAGTCAAAACCAAATATTTATATATAACTTTTAGCCACAAAAAGAGCTTCGAGACAATCAATAGGTAAAGGACCAACTTTGTTGTCAAAATTTCCCAGAACCAACGACAGATTTTTCCAGAAGGTAAAGGAACAAGTTCCCAGGAAAATTTGCAATAATATAAAATGAAAAATAAATTGGACTCCAAGATTTCATCTCTTTGAATTGCACTTCATCTCTCTCGCGCCCAGTCCATCTTGCTCTCATCTCAAACTCTAACGGTTGCAACTACAAAGCTTGTGACTTCTTTTTGTTGTTTGTTGTCAAGCCTATCTCTCTTGTTCTATTTCATGCAACAACCAGATTCTCTTGGGTTCTCTATCTTTTGGCTTCACTGTTTGCTGCAAATCCTAGCAATTTTGGTTCTTTCCAAGATTCTCTCTAAGAACTCGAAAGGGTTGATAATAGCAAACTCCATCATTCTCTCCAGGATTTCCTTGATGGCTCCTTGATCGGCTTGGTTCTTTTCTTGTTTATTCTATCTCCTGTCCTTTCTTTTGAAGGATGGGCTTAAACTCAGCCAGCTTCCAGATCCCTTGGGTTGTCTCAAGGACCACAGTGCTACTCCTATACCCAAAAGCTCCTTTGCGGCACAAGTTCAGAAAAAGACCTTTGCTCAAGCTTTAAACAACACTTGTGATATTTCTGTCTCAGTTGCCATCTCCTTGTATCAAAGGGGAATTAGTTTCTATTCAAATTCTGGAGGATGTCTATCTTGCGGGTCTTGAAGAATGCAAGAATCATTTTCATGGCTAGATTGTTATCACCAAAGGTGATCAACCTCTTACTCACCTTGAAGTTTGAGAGAAGTTGAATCTTGCATGGAACTCGTTGGGTTCCTGGAAAGCTATCCCCCTTTGAAGAGGACTTTATGAATTTGCATTTACCTCCTTGGAAGATATGAGGAGAGTCCTCACGGTGGGTTCTTGGAACCTCAATCCTGGGTTTCTAAGAGTTTTCGCTTGGTCGAAGGATTTTGTCTCATCTTCAATGAAACTCACGAAAACTCAAGTTTGGGCCAGGCTCAAGGATTTCCTTTAAAATATTGGCAACCTAAAGCGATTTTTTCTATAGCTAGGGTGATTGGTACATCCAAGGATTGAGCATCAATTTTCAACCTAAGGTAAACCTCATTTTTAGGAATAGTGGTCACACTTCAGGTAAGATGATCAACATAATCTTGACTCTTAAGCCATAGTTTATGTTTTATGTCCAAGTACCATAATTAGTTCCATCCAATTTGTCAATAGATAGATGTAAATTGACATAATTAGTGTACTGAGCAGGAGTTCAGTACTCGGTTTTGGACTTGTTATAGCTTGGTTCTCGGGTAGAGTTTAGGTCAGCTCAGCTGTTGGGCCTGGGCAAAGGTTATGCGATTGGCCCAATTTAATTGATAAACCTGAAACACCTAGTAAGGCTATTGCGCAAAAGGGCCCATCATATGTGCTTATAGATAAATATGTGCAAGTAGTTGTGTGTGTTTGTTATTATTACGTATGGTTATTATTCGTTGCATGTTATTTACACACTAATGTCTATTGATAGTTGTTGTTAACCCTAAAAGATAGGGACGTGCATTTAAAACAGAATGTTGACCTGAAGTCAAGCACCTGAAGACCATTGGTGCCTTTGACGGGTGGCTTTTCTGTTAGAGATAAAAGATTAAGGTACTTAGTATATTTTCAGTTAAGATTTTATTCTCTCAAGTGAAAACTGTTGCATGTGCGGTTATAAAAGGGGGCTAAGACCCCAAATGAAGGTACGCTGTTTTTGCATACTATAGTGAAAATTGTTACTTTTTTGTGAGTCCTCACGGAATTGATCGTCGAAGTGCAGTCAACAGGTAGGGCACCCTCTGTCACAACGGAGCCGTATTTGAAGAAGCAAATAAAGACGTGAACCCATAGTCGGAAGGAGGTGCGCTCAATCTAAGTCAACCGCTGAAAGAGTCAACCAGCCAGAACAATTAGTGTAGATGAACAAATCAAGCATAGTGATAGCAGAAGAGGCCAAGATGAAGAGGAGAGCAAAACCCTAAAAAATCAAACAACTATAAGGATGACAAGGCGATCCCAACACTAGTCATTCCCACCAGAAAAATGTCTGACATGCCACCATGCAAGGCGGAAAGCAGTGGCGATGATGCGGCTTGGAGAGGCGCGTAATGGCGCCTCAAAGCTCCAATCACCGCAATCTTTGCGGCATGGTGGTCGCCTAACCGAGATAGAGGTGTTGTCGGTCCAAGTGACAACGACAATAGAAGAAAAAAATCACTGATGAACAAGGAGGGTTCACCAGGAAGCCAAGGATTTTACCCAAGCTTTAGATACCATGTGAAAATAAAGTGAAAAGAGGTATAGAATTAATCTCTTGTGTATAATGAACACATAGGGTTATGTATTAATGGATAAGAAAAATACAAAATATATGGGCTAAGCCCACATCTAACAAAGGGCTATCATTATTCATGTCCATCTTACACCAAATTATGGTAAATATAAATGAAAACAAAGTGTGCAATTTGAAAAGACATCTCAATGACCCATGAAAAAGTATTTGATTAATATGATAAATTTGATGGGAAATAATGCATGACATACATGTGACAATTAAATCATGGATCCATAACTTGAACCATTCAAAATTTGTGGACTGCATGAGTTCAACTATGCTTCCATTATGTTCTATGTAGAAAAATATTCTCATTGAAATGATACCAATAACAGAGGACACTACTTATGCAGATCAAATATGCTATAAGCAAGAAAAATAAATCACACATTAACTGGAAACAAAATAAGTGAGATATTGCTAAAACATAAATCTGATCTGATTCAGATATTCCACTTATTTGATCTTACAAATCTGGACAGATATAACATTCCTCTTTTACTCATCTCCATAATTTATTTTGAATCATAAAATCCTAATGTTCGTAACTGATCCACATTCTATATCTCAGATTCCACAATCACGTAGCTCTTTTGGGAGATTGCCCATATAACATTACGTTATTTTTCCTCTTTTATAAAGTCGGGCAGTACTTGCTCTATATTAGCAGTTCAATAATTATTTTCATTAAAGATATAATAATCTTCTTAACCATATTGAATATTTTTTATGCTGGTTGAGAAAGAAAGGAAGACATATCTGTGACCATATTGAATATTATTAACCCCATTTGAGAAAGAAAGACATATTAATCATGTGCTATGTTAAAAGTAAGCTTCAAGCAAAACCTATCAAATAAATCAATCTTCAATGATCACACAATCAACGTCAAGAAAAAAAATAATTCAACAAAAGTAGTTGAAATGCACATAAGAAAGGTCAAGAAAAAAAATAATTCAACAAAAGTAGTTGAAATGCACATAAGAAAGGTCTATACCGCATTACTACGGTAGTAAATTGCAGGACTGTCATCAGGTCCCCACCCATACTGAATGACCATTCGAGTAGCTATCTGTTGTAAAGAACAGAATGGTCAGAGTTTAGACTTACATCCTTTGGTTAATATTATCATTTTCCAAGAAAGTATAATATAAAAAATAATCAGATATTTTAGCTGACTGAGTTAAGCCAAATATAAACCAACCTCTTGCGCCTGCTGTATTTCAGAAATAGAAAGTAAGTTTTCTTCCCCAAAAGGAAGTAACATTTGCGATGCAACATATGAACCAAAACAAAACACAAGCTTCTTTTCAATATATGATCTTGATTCTGAATTCCCATTGATGGAACCCTCATTTCTTGCTTTTGTGATTTTTGTACATCCAATTCCCTGTACAATTGTCAAGAATCTATCATTAAACAAATAAATATGACAAGTCAGTTTTTTTAGTAATAAAATAAATCAGCTATATTTTCCACTATTGGCCTTTACTAACAGAAATGTAACTACAACAATGACTAGGAAGCAAGTTTGGAGAATCCAGGCTAGCAATAGTTGGCTTCATATAAGCTACTTTGTAAGCCAGCTCTTTATCAAAAATACAAATAAAGACATTTAGTAGTATATAAGTGAATGCAAACCTCAACTTATAAACCGGTTTTATAAGGCTGAGTTAAGCTTAAAGTTCACTTCTTGATATAGTGTCAGAATCATTTAGAGTCTATCTTAGTGAGAGTTTGTTTGGGCTATCGAGTCACCCGCTATCGGACCACCCATAATATATAGTCTCACGCAAGAGTTAGAAGGTCTTGGCGTAAGGAGTGTATTGGATATCCCACATCGACTAGAGATAAAGACATCTTAATACTTAACTCCTTTAATATTCTACCTAGAAATTCAGTCTTCGAAAACCAATTACATATATTTATTGTTGAACATTTACTTTCAAAGCATTGCCTAGTCAAGGAATGCTACCAAACATTCTTTAATACATTCTTACTATTGTGTGAAATTCTTGCTGCCCCTCCAAATAAAAAAAATACTAAAATAGAGGGTGGCTCACATAGATTAGCAAACCCCACATGAATTTTACCCAATAATCAGTGTTTGGCAGTTTTTCTCTTGGCTAGTTGTCCAGATTATAAACATATAATGTAGATCTCATTGCATTTTATAAATCCAGTCGTCATACTTAGCAAATAACAGAAGCCAACAATACATAACTAGAAAGCCTTGCTACAACAGCAGTAGAAATGGCCTTTGAAGCACAGACTAGAAAGTTTGATAACTAAAAAGCATTGCTATAATATTGACACATGATATATTTAGCAGTCAAATAATAAGTGAGACTAACCTGCCATGATAGAGGTTCAAGCCAAAGATTATCAACAACATCAAAATTTGGTAATAAAAGAGCAGTAAGACCACGACCAGCTGCCCAGACAGCATGTGGAAACTTGGTTTCCCTTGTCCACTGAACGACAAAGAAACATCATTTAGTTATATTTGTAGCAAGTCAATTATTTTTCATCTTCTAAAATAGAAAAAAACTAAGCCTGCATCTACTTGCAAATAAGTGGAAGACGAAACTCAGTAATAATACATATGAAAATATGTAGAAGGCAAAACCATGCTTTGAAAATATAATAGGTATTATGAGGAGATGACAGTTTCTTACGTCAAGTGGAGGGCTCAAAAGCTCTATCCCATTGCTTATTTGGCCATATGGTTCCATCAAATCAACAACATTCTGCAGATCTTCCTTTCTCAATGTCAGTCCAAGATGATTCACCATCGCTTTGCTAAACTTATTGAAAATTTTGGTCTTCCGCAACCATGAGGGAATCATAGAGCTGAAAGTCTAAGAAAAAATAGTAAATATATTTCACCTCATACAGGAAAAACTATCTACACACTATGACTATAAAAAGAAAGTGATCTATATAGAGCACTTATGCAATAATGTTTTCAATTTGCTTTTTCTGTCCAATTTGTTGATAAAAATGAATTATATGAAAATTTGCAACAAAGAAAGGGACAATAACATGTCAAATGAATCATATTATTCATTATCTTATTGTATTATTAAGTTTGAATTCATCATGTTTAAAACAGATCACACACCTCTGTATTTGTAGTATTTTTAGAAAAAATATAAATAGATGTGATAGCAAAATTGATAATCAACAACTAATTAGGGATTGTTCAGATAAATATTATGATAATATGACTAATTCTAATAGCTAAAAACAAATTTAAGATTCCTCTCCTCTTTGCTGCCAATAAGTTATTCTGACAGCTGTCAGTTAGCTAGACTGCCCAGCTTGTTACACAAGTCATATGTGCTCTATAAATATTGTATCATTTCCCTCGAGGCATGAATAAGTGATATTCCGGCCACTTTTTCTCTGGCCACTTTTTCTCTTTGAATTCTTTCCATATTATAGTATCTATAGCTTGAGAAAGTCTCTGTTAGGCAGGAAAATAAGGACGGTAAATGGAGGGAGTATCATAGAAGGAAATCTAAAAATAAGGGATAAAGGGGTTAGTAAGTTGTTACGAGGGGTCTTTAAATAAAGACCAACCTGGTGTGGGTGAGGGTTAGCTGATTTGTTGTGCAAAGTTTGACTAGATCAAACCTGTGTGAAAGGAGCTATATTCCTTTGTAATTCTTCTGAGTTCTGAACAGTGCTGGAATAAAACAGAGTTTTCTTTCTCTTAGCTGTGTTCTTTGAGGGAGTCATTATTTTTCTTTTGGGAACCTATCAGTCTCACATGGCTTTCAATCCTATACCTCCAAGCTCGCTGGGGCCACAGTAAACAAGCCAACTCTCTTAACACCATCACCTCTATTGGCAGAGCCGTATCTTTGAATAAACCTCAAGAACCTTTTAAGACTCGTGCTTTTGACTTTAGTCTACCCTCAGAGCCCAACACAAAGTTCTAAAAATTTGTTAGGATTGCCAAATCCTGTTATAAAATTCACTTCTATCCAATTACAGAAGCATTGGATGACTAGAAGTCTAGAACTATCCTGTGTGAAAGCAGCAGAACAAACATGTGCTTCATGGCCACAAACTTCATCAGTTTCTTTCTTCTAAACCTAGACAACGTATCTCAAGTAAACTGTAATGCTGATTGGATATTGCATATTGATGATAAACGTTTCACATCTAGTGTTTGTCTCTTTCTAGGGCCAACCCTTAGCAATTTGACCATAGCTGCTGCTAAACTCTTATGGTGCAATCTCTTCTTAGTGAGCTTCAAGTTCAACTCTTTACACCTACCATATTTTGTGAGAACCAAAGAATTGTTGTTCTTGTTCACAATCGAGGTGGATATCCTTTTTGTTTGAGAAAAGGCCATGAATAAGCCTATTCAAGCTTTTCATATTCCAGCCTAAGATCGGATTGATTATGTGCTAACCATATCTCTTCCAAAGACCAGATTCTGCTTTGTTGCAGGCAAATTCAGAGGGCTCAGGACCCCCTACAACTTCATCCACTGAGTTTGAGGTGGGAATAATAAATATAAATGGAGATAACAAAACAATATTCAGAATGCTCAGTACACTACATCTTTCTTTCACATTGTTAGAGATTTCAGAGCAATTAGAGATATAATCAAACTAATATATGTAACTGGTGGCTAACCCTAACCTTTTGAGTTACCTTTTGGGGTTGAGTTAACTCCAATCCAAACTACAAAATGGTATTAAAGTCAATTTATACAATTATTATAGGGCCTATTGAGCCACCATAACCACAAATGTCCAATCCTTGACATAAGGGGGTGTTAAAAAATCTAACATTGACTAGTAATATAACCAAAATAATAAGTAAAGGACAATTCTCACCGCTTTAGCTAGTTATATTGGAGTTGAGTTAAGTTCAAATCCAAACTATAAGATATATCATACATCTCTCTTAGAGTCTTCTAAACGATAGATGTCAGCTGCGCTCAATCACGCGAGATCTTGACACAATCTCAGAGCTAAAGAGAGAAAGAAAACCCGATCTTGAAGAACATGTTGTGTCTCAAAGTAGCAGCCATCATGTTGCAATTAGTGATCTCTTGAAATCGCACTCCAAACTTGGATTTCATTGCCGCTAAAGCTCTTTTCAAGCCGAACTTAAAATAAAACTCTTACAAAATGTTGCTGTTTAAGGAGCATTTCACTTGTGGCGCTAGCTAACAGAGAAATGGTGGATCCGGTCCTAGTTAGGGTTCAAGGTGTTTTCCTCTTTTTCATTTGTTGGAGTTATATCCTATTTGAGTCCAACATTTCTTGGTGGGTTTGTTGAACAAAAAAACTGGTATATTCTAAATAGAGAACTTATAATATAATAAGTTAAAGAATAATAAAAAAATGATAGTATTAAAAGCATAATCTGTGATATAATTAACAAACAAAACAATATTTCAAATTTAGCATATAATATAATAACTATATAATTAACTAAAAGCATAATATGTGATATAATAAACTAAATAATATTAATAAAAACTAAATGAAAGAAGCTATATGATATAATGAGCTAAGGAAAAATAATAAAAATTCTAAATAATATAATAATAAGAAATATATAAATAATAAGTAAAAAAAGAATATAAAAATCTATTAAAATATATATATATATATAAAATTATAATAGGTACCAAAAAAATTTAAATAATGGTCATCTTGCTACTGCAATCCCACTTAGCATTTATGGAGGGGTGGCTGCCATGCACTGTTGACTACTATGCTACCAATTATGTTAGTTGGATAAGATTCTCAGTTTCTTATTCTGAATAGTTAGACTGTCCAATTTGTTACACAAGACACCTGTACTCTATAAATACTGTCCTATTGCTCTTGAAAAATATGGATAAATAATATTCAGATCACATTTTCTCTCAATTCTCTTTGCATAGAAACTCTATTAAGACGAGACAAAGGAAAGTTAACTTTTTCCTATTTAAGTTATTGTGAAAATTAAGTACCCCAATAAGCAAATACTTACCGCAAAAAAACCACAGTAGCCCATCAGTTCATCTGTGTCGAGAACTTTGCTCCGGAACGCACTTCCTTCCAAAGCCATTGGAACAATTTTTAATTCAATAGGCCGTAAAAGATCTGTCTTCTCAGCAACCTGAAAATTTTATGAGCAGTTCTTTTAGTCCAAAGATAGGAACAAACATTAGTTATAACATAAGACTTCAATAAACAAGTTATCAGTTATGAACCTAGTGAAGTTATTTGGCTTCGCTACTCTTGGTATCCTCTGTTTCCCTTGTCATTGTCCATTTGCATACAAATTATGTAGTTGCCTTTTTAGGCTCACATGTAGGGTATAATCATTCAATAGGTTATCACCAAATCCCCACCTCCCCACCTCTCTTTCTGCATGCCATTTATTTGCTTTATTGTTAATCCTCTATATTTTAAGGGGGAAGACCAACCACTTAAATACTCCACCAAGCATCTCATACAACGTGAGACTTAAGCACCTCATAACACCCAAGTCCCTATCAATTATAAATGACAGTTATTGTAGATTCAATGGCATCATACAGACTCTCCCAAAATATATGATGAGTATTTCTAGTTCAGAGACAGAAGACTTCGTATTTCAATAATGTAAGGCAGTTACTTTCTTATTTCAAAATATTTGGGTTTCTTGGTAGGCAGTGGAGTCTGGGTAGTGTTCCTCTTCATTGGTTTATTTCATAAAGGTTTTCAGGAAGAACAATGACAATAAAATCTTTTGGTGGTGTAAATTTGTGGTTCTTTGGTGTATTTAGTTGGAGCAAAATGTTAAACCCTCCAACAATGTCCTTGTTCCCTTACACTTATTTATTACTTAAATGGTTTTTGTGCTGTACTCATGGTTGTTTCAGTAGAATCACCATTTCCTTCACAGAGACTGAGTACTCAGTCTTGCAGATTAAACATGTTTCTTATTCTTTGTTGTTCCTTTCTTTCATCCATTGTGGGATATCTTACCATCACCCTAGTTGAAACTTTCACCATATTCTTGGTGGAGCAGTGTTCTATTTGAAAAAGAGAAGGTAGGATAAACCTTTTTCCAGTCAACATAATCAATAAGCTGAGCATCCATGGTTTCCTTTGCTGCCAAGTATAATATTTTTTCTCTCTCGGCTTGTGTCGGTCTTTGAAGATGAAATATTCTATCCATGCGACCTGGCCTCTGCAAGGCCTCATCAATTTGCTTGAGATTTCTTGTAGTAGCCATCAAAACAACCCCATCTAGTTTCTCAAACCTGCATTGTATATCAACCAGTTATTAGTTACTCCTGCACATATGGCATATCTTCATTCTAAGACTGTCAAAACAAGCAAAGACTACAGGTTACCCATCAAGTTCCACGAGCAGTTGATTGATGAAAGTTTCATGATCTTGATTTTTGGTATGAATATATGTACCACGTACACCAGCAAACAGATCAAAATCCTCCACAAATATTATCACAGGAGCCTACAAAAAGCAACAAACAAATCAGGAAATGAGGAGACATAATGTAGGAATTAAAAGATCAACAAACTCATTCAACCAGACAACATACAATATATACCATGCATAAATCAGTGTTATCGATATTGGATAACAGATCATATCGGAGACCCCAAAAAACCTTTACAGAGTTATAACGGAAACCATAACGGGTTATGGCGGAAGCATGGCGGTCGAAAGAAATATAATATATCTATATAAATAACTTCAAAAAAATGCAAAAACAATGAAAAAGATAGTCATAACTGAAGAATATATTATGTCTAAAGATTTAAATAACAACAATATCAAATCAAAACATCACAAATTAATGTTCAAAACATAAAATAAGTCTCATGTTTCTAACTATCAGACTCTTCTTCAATCCCAACATAATTGTCTTCAACATTATTAATGGGGCATATCCCTCCTCCTCTTCCCCTTCAGAAAAACTCTTGTCAAAGTTCATTAATTTTTCAAACTTAGAATCAGAGCTATCATGCAATTCATTCCCAACCCCAATTTGAATCTTCTCTTTGTCTTTCCTTGTTGGAGATAAGGTTGCAATTGAGCCTTTCTTAGAAGCATGGGAATAGCCAATAACAATACCATCACCACTTGATGGTAACTTTCTTTTACTGGTTGCTTGTCTGCGTGTGTAAAATATTGGTTCTCCGACACCTGAACCTTCATAAATAGTTGCCCAATTAAGAGTGGGATCCTCATCAAATAGCAACTCATTTCCCCCCTCTTCAGTATCATCATCATCATCTACTTGTCCCACTAACCACTCATTGCACTCATCAATCTCATTGAGTAGAATAGGGTCTATTTCATCCCTAATATTGTATCTTTGAGCAAGTTGTTGATTATACTTTATGTAAACCAAATCATGCAACCTTTTGTGCTCTAGTCTGTTCTTCTTTTTGGAATGAATCTACAAGCATAATGTGAATTAATTTCTTTCTACATCCTACAAGATAATAATGAAATGAGTCTTATCATGAAAAATAATTACTACTTACTTGCTCAAATACACTCCAATTGTGCTCACATCCCGATGAACTACATGTCAAACTTAAAATCTTGATTGCTAGCTTTTGTAAATTGGGAGCTGCGTGCCCATAATTCTTCCAACATTGAGCTATAAAAGTAAAAAAGATAACTTGGAATGTATGATATAATTTATATGATAACACAATTTAGAAAGCGTTTAACTGTCTCACTTGGGGCTGTAGTCTTCCTTAATTCTTTGGCAAAGTCATCACCAAATAGTCCACTTCCACTATTATAAAGAGGCAACTCGGTTAAAATTTTTTGTTGCACATCTTTACTTGACACCAACCTCTTGATGCAAGCATACAATCCATTTGTAACTTTCAAATCATATTCCATATCCAGATTAGAATAATAAAACTCTGGATTCAAAAAGTGACCAGCTGCATGCAAGGGGCGATGAAGTTGACATGTCCATCTATTATCAATGATTGTAAATACATCTTTGTACTTACTTTCCTAGTTATTGAATGACTTCATTATCGTTTCCTTGGCTTTCTCCATTGCTTCATATATATAACCCATGCTGCTTTTCTCTCTCTATCAACCAAACGAAGTACATGAACAAGAGAAGCCATGACTTTGAGAGTAAATACAACACGATTCCAAAATGAAGGCATAAGACCAATTTTTGGGGTTTTTTTCCCCTTTGCTTCCTTATACAACTTGTTCTTGAGACTTATAAGTGACAAGATTTATAAGTGACAAAGTCCATGAGACTCACATTTCGGTGCCAATCATTTGTCCCAAACTCCAGTCCTGTAAAGAAACATAATCTTTGATAAAAGAAATAACACAATCAAGGGAACAAATGAGACGACTAATAGGTAATGAGTTAAATGGAGACTCAGGAACATAAAAAACATTATCAATAGATAAAGAAGGAAAAAGATTAATAGTACCAATACCATATGAGGGTACCCTAGATCCATTGGCCATGATAACAAAAGGTAAATAACCCGTAAAAGATAAGAGAAAAAAAATTTATTACAGTAATGTGAGTTGAGGCACTTGAATAGTGCCAAGGGAAGAAGATTGAGTGAAGCCAACAAAAGATGTACTTGAATGTGCAACAGAAGTGATGAAAAAGTTCTAACGAACCTCATCCCATTTAATAAACTCATTGAAAGTAAGAGGCTGGCATTGGGTATCAAATGAAGTATGGTCCACGGTAGAAGGTTGCACTGGAGCAGTTTGGACAACCACAACAAATATAGGATGACAATTATGTAAGGCATAACATTTGTGAATTTTGTGCCCAACTTTGCCACAATGGTCACAATTGTAACGCCCCTTGTCCAGCTTATGAGGGCGAGTACGATCATTATGCTGAGACTAAGGCAGAAGAGTCAGCAACAGGAGGCATTATATCAGTGGTGTGTTTACCTGGCACACGCAGAAGGGTAGAACAAGTGGAAGTAAAAATGGACACGATAGGAGATTCCAAAATTTGATCACGAACATGAGAATAATCATCAGGAAAACCATGTAAGCCCAATAACATGAAGAACTTGGATCTTTGCTCTAGTTCTTGAGAAGGAGTGGAGGCAGGAAGCAAGAACTCAATAAAATCATGAAGAGCATGAAGTTTACCCAAATAATTCGCCATTCTACCATCAAGACGTTTGGGAGCAACAACTGTGAGGGGATTTTGACACACCATAAAGACATTGAGTATTATTGGTGTATAATAATTTTGCATGTTTCCAAACTACTGAACGTGTCTCTTAGGTACGAAAAAATTGTTTGAAAGATGAGTAAATGGTAAATTTGATAACAATACATAATTGAACATCAATTTTCAATCAACTCATTTTCAACAACATTGGAACGAGTGAGATGATTAACATAACCTTAATATCTGAGGCCCAAGTGTCATAATTGGTTCCATCCAATTTGTCAATGGAGTGATAAACATTAACATAATTACTATAAATAGACAGATCAGGCATAGTGGCAGTGGAAGAAGCCATAGATTTTTAGATCTAGTCACCAGCCAATTGGCGACAACAGCGACCAAAACAGCTCCAGCGATGGCCTTAGTGATACTCTGGCAATGGCTTCGATGTGACTCCGGCATCAAGGAGGCAATGGGGGCGGCAACTAGAAAATATCGATGAATAGTGGGTTCACCAAAAAAAAATTAACTCTAATCCTATGCTCTAGATACCATATTAAAATAAAATAAAAGAAGAATAGGATAAATCCCCTTGTGTATATTGAACACATAGGGTTATGTTTATATAGAAAAAGAAACATACAGAAAATATGAACCAAGTCCATTACATAGATAGAAATATCTAACAATATTTATAATATCTCATAATATCTAACAAAAAATAAGGATTACATGCATCATTTGAGAGAGTTCAAAATATAAATATTTTTACTATTATTTCCAATTCAACCTGTCTTTGACAAGGTTTTCACTCACCTCAGGTTTGGAGGAAACCAAACTAGAAGTGGGGCCAGTTGATGTTTGGCCACCCATTCCAGTCCCGTTCCAAGATTGCCAGAATGAACATATAAACATAACTTTGACTATTATAACTATAACAACAAATATATGACGCATAAATTGACTGAATCAAGTGTATCAAGGCACAGTAACAATAAAGGCCAAATGAAACTAAACCATGTGAAGTTCATATAGATTTACTTATATAATTGAGAACTTATTAGACACTTATATAATTGAGAACTTATTAGACTCATAATTATAGGCATAAAAATAGTGAAAGATAAGAACATAATAAATAAATATTAAGGTGGTTTAAAGAGGATAACCAGATCTCTTGCTGTCTGAAACAATTCACGAACATTGGAGGCACTTTGTCCAACCCACAGCCCAGCCTCCAATTGCTGGGCCTTAATTTCAACAACAGGCACCTTAGCCTCAGCAGCAATAGCCAATGCTAGAGATGTCTTACCGGTACCTCTCTCACCTACAATAAGAACACCCTGCAATACAGAAAAAAGTTCCCAAGAGTTGATATCAGTGTTTCAAACCAAAGTGTATGAGACATTAGTTATATGATGAATGGGTCACCAAAATGTTGGAAAGGCAGTCAACTACAAGTTTATATTGCTAAGAAATATCATGATTAGAATTGAGAACAAATTATGTTTAATTCAACCCAAAAGCTTGCTGAAAACTGGAGGATGGCCAAAGACTTGACATCAAGAGTGAGGTTTGAAGGATTAGACAACTATACATGGCCCAACAGCAAGACCAGGGTGAGTTAAGATAGCGTGTCAAAGTTGAATTGAAAACAAAATGATTTAATTAAATGCCAAAAGCTAGACCAAGGGAGGGGAGTAAGTACCAATATTTTAAAACCTAACAGGTGACTAAACAAATTCAAAGTTCAATGGTTTGATTATAGTTGAACTTGAATAGGTATTAATAGAACAATATCCAGAAATATAATAGCATAGTTTAAAGAAGAAAATTAAATATATTTCTAAATGTGTTTACAAATGAGATTACATTCTAAATTTATAGACTATTTACAACTTAATTAAGAAAGAAATAATAGTAATTAAAGCAAGAAATAATAGGTAAAGCTATACAAATCAAATCACTAAAAGATACTAAATCTATCCTAATAAATAGAAAACAGAATCTGCACTAATTATGGAATAATTATCTCCTAATTATGCAACAGCATAAATTAATAAGCTAAAAACAAGAAATGAAAGATAATTTATAGGTTCTTAATATTCAAAGAATACATAAAACTTCAAATCAAATATATCATAATATTTATGTCTAAGTTTCAACAATACGCAATAGTAATAATATCTATTAAGAAGGACTAGTTTACACTTAGAACAAAAACGAAAATGAGAAATTTCTTTAGGTTGAATTTTGACTCTTTTAAGAAAAAACCAAAAATAATGTTCTATTGAATGTTTTTTGTTGACCCTCTACGTACCATTTCTTTTGTCAATTTTGACTTCTTTATACTACTTTTACCAATTCTTTTTCCTTTTTATCCAGTCCAACCATGTGATTCATTGAACAGTTGAATTGCTCATCGGCTTCCTAATATGATAGATTAGTGTGGGCCAATTTTCAAAAACAAAGGTAAATATTAAAGCACTCATGGAAACATTATTTATTGGAGCCTTGTAAATTTTACATCAACTAGTCAAACTCAAGGAAATGTTATAAGTAATGACAATTCTCACCCCATAAGTTGCTTTCGGGTTGAGTTTTGCTCAAATTTTAAGATGACATTAGAGTCAACATAAGTGATTGTTGTTTGCCTATTGGATCGTCATTATTGAGTTCCTATCAAACCCTTCAAATATATGCAATCCTACAACCTTTATGTTGGAGATATCCAGTCCTTAAGTGAGCAATTGTGTTTAAGATCTCATAAGGGATTTTTCCTCAAACATCATGTGCCCGTAGATTGCAATAAAACGAAGTTGTTGAACACAACAATCATCACTTAGCGGAAATAGCTCATACCCTTTTCATTAAAATGTCCCACAACATTTTCAGGAGTATGCCATTCTTACTACATGTGATCTAATTAACGACATGCTCTCATCAATCATAAACAATCAGATTCCTTATATTATCTTGAATAGTAAATAGGACCTTCATCCCATTCCTTTACGTTTCTTTGGGAGTACATGTTTCAACCATGACCTCACTATAAATAAAAATACATAGTCTATAGAATTCCTAAAATATATTTTTCTTATTACTTTTGTCTCCAGAAAGGCTACAAATGTTTCTATTAACAACTTTGATTTTACTTTCTTAAAAATACTCCTATCTTTTCTTCCATCAGTGAAGATGTTCCTCAAGAGGTTCCACCTATACTTCCAACCCCACTTCTTGCTCTTGTTCTAGCACCAATTTTTATTCCTTAATCAACTCCATTACTCAAATATCATGACAAATACTCACTTGGCACCCCCTCTGGCAAATACTCCATCATAATCTCTAGCTCCAAATGTCACTCCACTATTGTTGCATGCACCCGAACTTTCTTTATCACTTAACAAATGCATTTTGTCCACTCGTAATTTTAATCCTAAACATCATTGTAATTGTCTATATCCCTCCTATTACTCTTTTATCTCTTCTTTGGATTTTGTCTCCCCAGTCTACAAGTGCTGTCATGGTTGACCACAATTGGAACTAAAAGGTTGCAGAAGAGAGGAAAGATTAAAGAAGAGAAAGACAGAATTGAGAGAACTATTATTATTCAGTATTTCAGAATATTAAGGAGAACAGAACAGAACAGGTAAAACAGTTTTAAACTGTTATAACTAACATCCCCCCCTTAAATTAATGGTTTAGGATACACCATTAATTTATGGCACAAATTAGAAAACGGGCTAGCACTTAAAGGTTTGGTGAAGATATCAACGATTTGTAGCGTAGCAGGGACATGGAGAAGCTGTAGTTGTTTTTGTAGAATAGCATCTCTAACAAAGTGAAGATCTAATTCAAAATGTTTGGTCTTTGAGTGCATTATTGGATTGGATGCCAGAAGTACAACGCCGAGATTATCAGATCTAATTGTGGGAATAGTTGGAGGAAGACAAAGCTCAGTGAGGAGATTTTGAATCCACTTGATTTCAGCAAGGGCGGCAGCAATGTTGCGATATTCAGCTTCAGTAGAGCTATGAGAAACAACTTTTTGTTTCTTTGAAAGCCAAGCAATGGGATTGGATCCGAGATATATAACAAGGCCTGAGGTTGATTTCCTGTCATCAGGATCAGAACCCCAATCGGCATCAGCAAAGACGTTTAACATGAGTTGAGAGGGTCGACATAGGTGAAGACCATGGGTGGTAGTGCCAGCTAGGTAGCGGAGGATTCGCTTAACAGCATTCCAGTGGTGATGTTGTGGATTATGCATGAATTGACATGCTTTATTGATGCTATAGGAAAGTTCAGGTCGAGTGATGAGGATGTATTGAAGCGAGCCAACCACGGATCGATATAAGGAAAGATCATCTATAGCAGTTGTAGCATCTTTTATGAGGCGAGAGGTGGAGAGCATTGGTGTAGGTTGAGGCTTGGAAGATAGCATGTTGGTTTTCTGAAGGAGATCCAAAATATACTTGGTTTGAGAGAGATGTAAACCACCATCCAAAGTCCAAGTAGCTTCAACACCCAGAAAATAGTGAAGATTGTCGAGATTCTTTAAGGCAAAATGTTGACTAAGGGAGTGAATTAAACGTTGAATGGCAGTGTTAGAATTCCCTGTAATAAGAATATCATCGATGTAAATTAGAACAAATAGAGTGATATTATTGTGAAACTGGATAAATAGATAAGTGTCACTTTTAGTGGGATGAAAACCAAGGGAAATTAAAGTGGCACTTAGCTTGTGAAACCATGATCTGGGTGCTTGTTTCAAACCGTAGAGAGCTTTGTTGAGTTTGCAAACGGTGTTGGAGTCACCAGTTTCAAATCCAGGAGGTTGTACCATATAAACAGACTCCTCCAGGTCACCATACAAAAACGCATTGTTTATATCAATTTAATTGACAGACCAATTTAGTTGAAGAGCAATAGTAAGAATGATACGTATGGTGACAGGTTTTATCACAAGACTGAAAGTTTCGAAATAGTCAAAACCGGGTTGCTGATGAAAACCTTTGGCAACAAGGCGGGCTTTATTCCTCTGAAAGGAGCCATCGACATTGTATTTGATCTTGAAAATCCATTTGCAACCAATGGGTTGAACGCCAAGAGGAAGAGTAGTGAGAACCCATGTGTTCTTTGAAGTTAGAGCAGCAAGTTCTTCCTGCATGGCTGATAACCATTGGGGAAGATGTAAAGCTTCTTTGAAGGATTTGGGTATAGTCAAAACTGGTGTAGCAGTAAAACACGTGGTTGAATTAATGTTGCCTTTGCGCATGTAATCATAGGATGAGTATTTGGAGGAATAGGGTTGGGTGGAATGGTGGAATGAGCAAGCGAGACAGGTGGAGAAGATTCAGTAGTGGTTTGTGGAGAGGCAGAATCAGTAGACATATGCTCAGGAGGTGCAGGTTGAGATACAGATGTATTTAATTCCTGAAAAATAGTTAGAGTAGGTGCAGCGAAGGAAGGGCTATTAGGAGGTGAGGAAACAGAAGTAAAAGGGTTAGTCGACAGAGCATATGGAAAAACTGTTTCATCAAAAGTGACATAGCGAGTAATATACATACGACCAGTAGGGGAGAGACAAATATATCCTTTATGATTAGGAGCATAACCAAGAAAAACACATAAAGATGAACGAAAACTCATTTTATGTTTATTATATGGTCGAAGAAGAGGATAACAAGCACAACCAAAAATTTTGTAAAAGGAATAATCGGGGTGTGTGTTAAACAAAAGATAATAAGGGCTGTGATTGTTTAAAACAGATGTGGGTAAAACATTGATGATAGAAACGGCAGTAGTAAAAGCATAGCCCCAAAAATGCATGGGTAAAGGAGAACGTGCTAGTAAAGTTAAGCCTATATCAACTATATGCCTATGCTTGTGTTCAACAGAGCCATTCTGTTCATGCGTATGAGGGCAGGTTAAGCGATGTGTTATGCCATTAGAAGAAAGAAAAGATTTAAAATAGAGAAATTCTTTGGCATTGTCAGTTTGAATGCTTAACAATTGAAATCCACCCTGTTTTTCAACATATAATTTGAAAGATTTGAAAACAGTAAGAGCTTGTGATTTAGTGTGAACTAAGTAGAACCAAACATATCTAGTGTAAGCATCCACAAAAGAAATATAGTAACATGCACCATTAGTTGCAGGGGTAGCAGACGAACCCCAGATATCAATAAAAACAAGTTGTAAAGGTTTAGAGTATATAGTTTGAGAAGCAGTAAAAGGTAATTGATGGGACTTGCCAACAACACACGACTCACAGAATTCATGTTTAGCAGTGTAAGGTATGTTACAATGTTTCAGAATTCGGTGAATAACTCTTGGTTGGGCATGACCAAACCGCGAGTGCCACAAATGATATGTAGAAGAGCCAGTAGTTATAGCAGTGGTGTATGCAGAGCAAGGTGCAGTATGAACAAGATTTGGAAAGATATAAAGACCATTTTTAAGTTGGCCTTGAAGCAGAATCTCGTTTGTTCCCTGACGTTTAACAAGGCAAGTGTCAACATGGAACTCAAAAAAGACTTGATTATCACGTGCAAACCTAGAAACACTCAACAGATTTTTAGATATAGTAGGAACATGAAGCAAATGCTGTAAAGAGAAGGTATTATAAGTATTAAGATCAGTATACATGGCAGAACCAATAGATGTAATAGTGAGCCTTGAGCCATTACCTATAGCAACTTTTTCCGAACCTGTGTATGAGGATTTGTTGGAAAGATTTGTGCTGTGAGCAGTGAGATGATGTGAAGCACCACTGTCAGGGTACCAAAGAGGATCATGGAGAGTAGTTGGGTTCCAAGGATCGATGGTTAATCATCATTAAGAGACGAAGAAAAATGAGCGATGTTAGCAGTAACTTGAGAGGGAGTGGAGGAATCAAACCTATGCCAGCAATGAAGGGCAGTGTGCCCATATTTTCCGCAAATTTGACATTGCACCTGAGAGATAGATGGATTAGATGACATCTTGGTGTAGTTCTTGGATGTTGGATAGCGTGGTTTTGAATAAAACCGTTGTTTACCAGGACCAGAAGGGCGGAAGGAAGTGTAATGATTTGTAGGACTGGGGTTGGGATGCGAGAAGGAAGATGGGACAGAGGACACGTGTGCCTGCAGAATTAGATCAACTGAGTTTTTGGCTTTTTCGATGCGACTTTCTTGAGCAAGAAGCAGGGCTTCAATGTCTTCTACCATGTAGGGATCAAGACGGGATGTTACAGAGGTGATGAATGAATCACATTCATCGGACAACCCATCAAGAATGGCTTCAATGTGATCCTCTGTAGAAATGGGACAACCCATAGCAGCCAAGTGGTCCACAGTTTTCTTGATGTCAAGAAGATAGGTTGATACAGACCGGTCCTTCTTGGGTGTGCGCAGCTGCTGTTTATGTTTCTTTATTTGGGCCTTGGTTTGAGATGCTTAATGAGTCTGGAGTTTGTGCCAGACTTGATGCGAAGAATCTCCATGCCAACCATTTGAGTGAGGAGACCGAAGGTCATGGAAGCACATAACCAGGCCAAGATGGATTGCTCCTGGCGGTCATAGAGAATATACTTTGGATTAACAGAAGGAGACGAGTCATCAGCAGCAGAGAAGAATCGCGGTGGGATGCAGGAGCCATCCAAGAAGTAAAGAAGATCAGGACTGCGAAGAGTGGCAGTGACTTGCTGTCTCCAGACCAGAAAATTGTCTGGATCAAGCTTCAAGGGTATGGGAGTGTGAAAAATGTGAGGAAGAAGAGCCTCAGGTTTGGGAGAAGATTTTTCAGTGTTTGATGATGAAGTCATTGTTGCCTCTGGATACCATAAAAGGTTGCAGAAGAGAGGAAAGATTAAAGAAGAGAAAGAGAGAATTGAGAGAACTATTATTATTCAATATTTCAGAATATTAAGGAGAACAGAACAGAAAATGGGTATTAATAGTACCCAGTCTTACGTAATATACAGGTAAAACAGTTTTAAACTGTTATAACTAACAGGAACAAAGTTTATGCTAGTAGAAATGGTTGCTTTGTAAGCTAGCAACACAAGGGAGCTTGTCCCCTTACCTGCTAACAAATTCACTTTTGGGTGTCAATGGCATTATACAGTCAAGATAGCATTAGATGGCACTATTGACCGCTACAAAGTTCACAATAACTAAGGGTTATGTTCTAATTCTAGGACTTGATTATGGTGACACTTCTTATTAAGAAGTGAACTTTAAGCCATCATAAAACCGGCTTATAAGGTGAGGTTTGCACCCACTTATATACAGTTGAAAGAAATAGATGAATTGTATTTCTGATCTATTTTACAAATGTGATTGCAGTCTCTATTTATAGACTGTTTTACAACCTAATTAAGGAAAGAAATAATAGGTAATGAAAGCCAGAAATAATGGGTGATTAAAGCTGTACAAATCAAACAAATCAAATCACTAACAAATCTGTCCTAATAAATAGAAAATAAAATCTGCACTTAATTACGGAATAATTATCTCCTAATTATTCAACACTCCCCCTCAAGTTGGTGAATGTATATCTATCATTCCCAACTTGCAAGTAAGATCTTCAAACTGTTTTGTGGGAAGTCCTTTAGTAAACATGTCTGCCAATTGAAGTCTTGAAGGAATGTACTCGGTGGCTATAAGACCACTATCCAACTTCTCCTTAATGAAATGTCGGTCTATCTCTATGTGCTTTGTTCGGTCATGTTGAACTGGATTGTGTGCAATACTGATGGCGGCCTTATTATCACACACCAAACCCATAGGAGCTTCATATTTTATTTTGAGGTCATCAAGTATGATCTTCATCCATAATAGTTCACAAACCCCTTGAGCCATGGCTCTAAATTCTGCCTCTGCACTTGATCTTGCAACTACATTTTGCTTCTTGCTCCTCCACGTCACCAAATTTCCACCCAAGAACATGCAATAGCCTGTGGTGGACCTCCTATCAACAATTGATCCTGCATAGTCAGCATCAGTATATATTTTCATGGATAAGTTTTCCCCTTTTTTGAATAGCAATCCTTTTCCTGGAGAGGCTTTTAAGTACTGAATAATTCTATTTACTGCCTGCAAGTGTCTTTCTCTTGGATCATGCATAAATTGGCTGACCACACTAACTGCATAAGCTATGTCGGGCCTAGTGTGTGATAGATAAATGAGTTTTCCCACAAGTCTTTGATATTGTGTCTTCTCCACCTTTGGATTTTCTTCATCATTCCCAACCCTATGATTTTGCTCTATTGGTACTTCAGTGGTCTTGCATCCCAACTTACCAATCTCTCTAAGGAGATCAAGGATGTATTTTCTTTGAGAAATAAAGATGCCCTGTCTAGAGTAAGCAACCTCTATCCCAAGGAAGTACTTCAGTTTTCCGAGATCCTTCATCTCAAATTGAGTAGCCAGTCTCTCTCTCAAAGTTTGTTTTTCAATCTCATCATCACCTGTAATAATCATATCATCTACATAGACCAAAAGTAAAGTAAGTTTACCATTCTGAGAATGTTTTATAAACAGAGTATGGTCACCCTGGCTTTGTCGGTACCCCAAAGATACCATAGCTTGAGTAAACCTTCCAAACCAAGCACGAGGTGACTGTTTAAGACCATATAGGGCCTTCTTAAGTCTGCACACCTTATTCCCTTCGTTATTAGCATCATAACCAAGTGGAATCTCCATGTATACTTCTTCCTCCAAGCTTCCATGCAAGAAGGCATTTTTAACATCAAATTGATGCATCGCCCAACCAAAGTGTGCTGCCAGGGAGAGAATAATCCTGACTGTATTCATTTTTGCCACTGGAGCAAAAGTCTCCTCATAATCGATCCCATAGGTTTGAGTATACCCTTTTGCAACCAACCTTGCTTTATAACGATCCAGTGTGCCATCAGACTTATACTTAACGGTGTATATCCACCTACAACCCACTGCCTTCTTATCTTTTGGTTTCTCTACAATCTCCCAAGTCTTATTCTTTTCTAATGCACTCATTTCTTCATTCATGGCTCGAATCCAATTCTCATCTTTCAAGGCTTCTTGTACTGACGTAGGGATTCTAATAGAATCAATAGCTGAAAGAAAACTCCGGTGCTGCATAGAAAGCCTTTTTGTAGACACAAATTGGGATATAGGATATTTGACACAAGATCTTTTTTCTTTTCTCAAGGCAATAGGTAAATCATTTAGGTTAGGTTCAAAAGCAGTATTTAAGGTGTCCTCAAGAGTTTCATAGGTATGAGTTCTTACCTCTGGTTCAGACAATTGGAGTTGTTGTTCGACCAGGACGGGTTTTTGTTGCCTTCGCTGATATTGTTTTCCAAAATACTTGTCCTCATTATTTTTGTCCTCATTTTCTGGTAATGATGTTGGTGCAGGGTCTTTGTCATCCTCCCTAAGAATGAGATCTTGCAACGAAGGAAAAGGTGGCAACTCCTCATTTTCTGGTAATGATGTCGGTGCAGGGTCTTTGTCATCCTCCCTAAGAATGAGATCCTGCAACGAAGGAAAAAATGGCAACTCAAGAACCTCAGCTTCTTGAATACTCTCCCCCTGAAGCTGAGAACTAGGAAAGAAAGACTCAGTTTCATGAAATGTGACATCCTTGGAAACATAGACTTTACGACTCTGAGGGTGATAACATTTGTACCCCTTCTTGTTTGGGGCGTAACCGATGAAGACACATTTGATGGCGCGAGGATCTAACTTACCCCGATAAGGACCATGAACATGAACAAAAGCAGGACAACCAAATACACGATTCTGAAGACTAGTCAACATGGGAATAGAAGGATAAAATGTGGTCATAAGCTGAATAGGAGTAACACCCTCTAAAACCCGAGAGGGTAATCTATTAATCAAATAAGTGGCAGTCATGACTGCTTCCCCCCAATAAGATTTAGGAACAGACATTTGGAAAAGTAAAGCTCTAGTAACCTCAAGGAGATGACAATTTTTTCTTTCAGCAATCCCATTTTGTTGAGGAGTGTCCACACAAGTTAATTCATGAACAACTCCATTTTCTTGAAGGAATTTGGAAAGGTTTTGGTTCACATACTCTCTTCCATTATCAGAACGCAATCTCTTAATTGAACTTTCAAATTGTGTTTGAACCATTTTGTAAAAATTTACAAACAAGTGAAAAACTTCAGACTTATCTTTCATGAGGAATATCCAGGTAACTCGAGTACAATCATCGATAAATGAAACAAACCATTTTGCACCTAAGATATTAGGAATAGGTGAAGGACCCCATACATCTGAATGAATAAGATCAAAAGGTTTAGAACTTTTATTACCATTTGGAAGAAAAGTTGTCCGATGGTGTTTAGCAAATTGACAAACATCACAATGAAAAGACTCGGGAGACACTTTTGTAAATAAAACAGGAAATAAGGATTTTAGGGTACTGAATGGAGGATGACCTAGACGTTTGTGTTCAAGCCATATCTGAGAGGATGACCAAGGTTCTGGACCTTGATGAAGATTAGAAGTGTATGCCTGTAGTTTAGCACACTTTTTATTTTCTTCAAGCTGTAAATAATATAACCCGTCTTGTTCTTTAGCAATTCCAAGAGTCTTCCCCGTGGCAAGATCCTGAAAAATACAATGGGAAAGAAAAAATACCACAACACAATTTAAATCTTGAGTAACCTTTTTAATAGACAAGAGGTTATTGGATAGTTTGGGAACATGAAGCACATTTTTTAAAGGAAATGAAGGTTTAAGGTTGATGTTACCACAACCAGTAATAGGGGTATTGGAACCATTGGCAACAGTAATATATTGGTTATTAGATAAAGTAGTGTAGGATGAAAAATAAGAGGAATGAGGTGTCATATGATCAGTAGCACCAGAGTCTATAATCCAGATATTGTCAGTACTAGAAGCATTAAAGGATAAGAAACAAAAACTCTTACCACTTATAGTTAAGGAACAAGTGCTAGATCTCTTACTAAGGGAGTTCATTAGTGCTCAAAACCAAATGAACTTTGCAAATTTGCAGAATATTTGGTCCTGCTCACAACAAAAAAAGTTCGCCGGAAAAAATTCACGGCGGCAGTTTCCGGCGGCCGGCGGCGGCAGACGGCGGTGGCGGCCGGCGGTGGTCGGCGGCGGACGGTGGTCGGTAGCAGTCGGCGGTAGTGACGGTCAATGGAGCAAAATGGTGGTCAATGGAGAAAAGAGAGGAAAAAACAGTTGCAGCAATTAAGGCTGCCCAGAAAAAGTAATTGCAGCAATGAAGGCTGTCCAGAAAAATAATTTCAGCAATGAAGGCTGTTAAAAAGATTGCAGAAGCAGAGTCTCCCAGATCAGGAGCTCTGATACCAAGTTGAAAGAAATAGATGAATTGTATTTCTGATCTATTTTACAAATGTGATTGCAGTCTCTATTTATAGACTGTTTTACAACCTAATTAAGGAAAGAAATAATAGGTAATGAAAGCCAGAAATAATGGGTGATTAAAGCTGTACAAATCAAATCACTAACAAATCTGTCCTAATAAATAGAAAATAAAATCTGCACTTAATTACGGAATAATTATCTCGTAATTATTCAACATATACAATGAAATGTCTTTATCTCTAGTCGATGTGGGATCTCCAACACACATCCATCACGCCAAGAGTGACAACTCGTGCGCGGGACAACATATTATGGATGGTCCGATAACGGCTCAATAACGGGTGGCCTGATAAGCCCAACAAACACTTGCTAGTATAGGCTCTTATACCATACTAAGAAGTGAACTTTAAGCTTAACTCAACCTCATAAAATCGGCTTATAAGATGAGGTTTGCACCCACTTATATACAATGAAATGTCCTTATCTCTAGTCGATGTGGGATCTCCAACACTTCTTTACTTTTGTTTGACATTTCCTCACTATTGGTTGTCATTCATCATTTGCATTTCGTTAGTTAGACATACAAAAATCTTTTTTCATGGAGCGTAGCAAGAAGATGCGCATATGGAACAACCCGATTTTACATTCTCCAACAACTCACGCCTTATATGTAGGTTGCATTGTTCCTTGTATGATTTGAAGCAATCTCCTTGGGCATGATTTGGTGGAAATCTCCTTTGCTATGCTTCAGTTTGGTATGACTAGTGAAGTTGATCACTTAGTCTTTCACCTTCATTCTCCATCTAGACTTTGCATCTATCTTATTGTATATGTTAATGATATTGTCATCATCAGTGATGATTCTAACGGGATCATGCATCTCAAGTCTAATCTCCATAGTCAATCTCAAACTTAGGACTTTGGTCTACCCAAGTACTTCCTCAACATTGAAGTTGCCCAATAATTTACTATCTTTTTCATTTCTCAGTAAGAAATATGCCTTTGACATCCTCATAAAATTTGGCATACTTGATTGTCACCCAAGTGACAATTCTATAAATCCTAATGTGAAGCTTCTTTGGATTAGGGGGAGTAAATTTGGCAAGAATTGAAAAATAAGGGAGCCAAAATCTATCCACGCCTATTCCCCTAGAAGCTAGGGAAGTGGTTCGAATTTCGAGACTGTTCTGAGATAATTACATTGAAATATTATCATACCTCTAAGTCTTCTTCAATAGCATTTACAAGGATATAACAGTATAATATTACTCATATCTCCCTTCCCTCCCATTGCAAACGAAGCAACAAGACCTCACTTCTCCTTAGAACCAAATGCAATAGGTGCCATTCAAGCGAGTTAACATATATAAACACAACTGACAATAAGACAATGAAAAGCTTAATAGAATTAAAGTAAGGAACTTGTCAACAAATAGACATCAATTTGTCCAGGTTTTAATTTGTTAAATATTATTAGATATTATTAGATTTAGGGTTTAGGATTTAGGGTATAGATATCGAATAATATCTAATAATAATATTATTACATATTGTGTTAGGATACACAGAGAGAGGAGTTAGTTAGAATTAGAATAGTCATGAGTTAGTTACTTGATTTGCTAGTTAGATATAAATAAGAAAGAAGGACAGGGGGAGGGGTAGTGTGTAATATTTTTGTAGATTGAGTTTTAGCTCTTTGTGAAGGGGAAAACCTTGGAGGAGAGAGTGTTCTCCTATTTCTTGTTCTTTTCTTTCTATTCAATAAAAACCTTTCTTTTCTTCTCTTTATAATTCTTGGTTCCTAATAAATTGGTCCGACCTGCCGAATCCAAAAAAACAGAGAGGGAGGAAGAGAGGATGGAACAGAGGACGGCTGCATTGGAGAAGTTGACCAGCAAACAAGGAAGATGGATTGCAGAAATGAGAGCAGACATTACTGGGTTGAAGCTGGACCTGAAAGAAATAAAAGAAATGTTGCGGTACATCAAGAAAGGGGACAGAATGTCGGAGGGAGGAGAAAAATCTGTTAATGATGAAGAGAAGAAGACCCAAGATGTGGGAGAAGGTTTAGATATGAAGAATCACATCCTCTGCAGTGAAGAAAAAACCAAAAATGAAGTGAGATTTGCAAGAGAAACTGAAATGATAAGAGCAGAAAGGGATGCATCAATAAAAAAAAGTGAAGACTATGTGTTGTAATGATCTTTTTCTTGATATGCCAATTATAGAGCTATCCAATAAGAAAGTTGAAGGTGGAGATGCAACCAAGCATCATTTTTTCACAAATTCAGATTTACTTCATATGCATAAGAAATCATTGTGGGATCAAGATTTGATAATGAAGGTGGCTAGAACATCAATGACATCAAAATCGTGGAATTTCAACTTACTGGATGCAGAGACTTTTATACAAAACCCCCTCTCATTCCCACCACCACCTAAGCCTCCAGACCTAAATTTGCATGCAGTAGCCAATGGGTTCCCTCCCTATGATAGACAATATCACAATATTTTCAGGAAGCATAGAAAAAGATCATGGTGTTGAAGATGAGCCACACAATCAAGGTTCCATTATTCCAGCCTTGAGGAAAATGTTGTTTTTTTGGAAGAGTGTATTGTTAGGATACACAGAGAGAGGGGTTAGTTAGAATTAGAATAGTTATGAGTTAGTTACTTGATTTGCTAGTTAGATATAAATAAGAAAGGAGAGGGGGAGGGGCAGTGTGTAATATTTTTGTAGATTGAGCTTTAGCTCTTTGTGAAGGGGAAACCCTTGGAGGAGAGAGTGCTCTCCTATTTCTTGTTCTTTTCTTTCTATTCAATAAAAACCTTTCTTTTCTACTCTTTATAATTCTTGGTTCCTAACATATTGTTAAATATTTCTATCTTTATAATGGACTTAGCCCATATTTTCTGTTTGTTTTTTTTTTTCTATATAAACATAACCCTATGTGTTCAATATACACAAGGGATGTATCCTATTTTTTCTTCTCCTTTATTTTAATATAATTTTTTTCAGTTGATTTATTATGAATAATAAATGATAAACTCGTGAAATTCATTGGAAAACACAAGAAATTGACTCGGTGAATGAAGCACACAACAAAGGATGGAATACATGGGCTTAGTCCATATTTTTGTATGTTTTTTTCTCTATATAAACATAACCCCTATGTCTTCAATATACATAAATGATTTATCCTATTTTTCCTTCTCTTTTCTTTTGATATAATATGTTTCAGTTGATCTATTATGAATAATAAATGATAAACTTCTGAAATTCATTGGAAAACACAAGAAACTGACTCGGTGAATGAAGCCCACAGCAAAGCATGGAAGAGGGTGTTAGGACAGGAAATAAGGACAATACATGGAAGGTGTATTATAGGAGGAAAATTAAGAATAAAGGATAAGGGAGTTGGTTAGTTAGTTGGTTATGGTTGGTCTGTAAATAAAGACCAATCTGGTAAGGGAAGGGGGATGATTTTTGTATGTCAGTTTTGGTGGCAGGATAAGTCTTGTGTGAAAGGAATCATTGTTTCCTTTGTTAATGTTCGGGTTGTACAGTGCTGTAGAAATAAAAACAGAGAGCTATTCAGTCTTTTTCTGTGTTCTAGGAATAAATCATGGTTTTTCTTTTTGGGTTCCTAAGAGACGGTAACTTCAATTTATTTTTTTTGTCCAATTTTTTTAATCAGACAGGAGGAAGGGGTGGGTGAAAGAAAATTAACAAGAATTATTAACTTCAAATCTCATAGCCTTTCTCACCCTTAACTGAACTAAATAAATAAGCTTAACTTAAGCAGGTTTGAGTAATTTCAAGGTTTCTTTAATTGAAAACAATTTTTTTTTGCATCAATTTACAAGGGTGCAGGAAAAACCTAAAAATTGATAAAGAAAGTTATCACCTTCCAATTTTGCAAGAATATATAGAATAAGAAAAAAGAATCTTCATGCATATCATACCCGAGGCGCCTGTGCACCCATTTCCTGGAATGCCCTTGGATTCTGCAAAAATGCCACAACTTCATTGATTTCCTCTTTCATAGACTCAACGCTAGCAAAGTTCTTCAATGGTATTGGTGGTTTCTTCACCCGCTGCAGAACAGCTACAAGTCTCAGTTGTTTCCTAGATGAGAGTATTATCCAGTATTAAAACATAGAATAAAAAGTTCTCAGGTTTTAACCTTCATCTGTTCAAATGCAGTCTTTATGGGATCAATGCCATCCTTTCTTCTCTGCTTGATTTTTTTCAATTTTTGAGTAATGTAATACTTCTGCAAGATAGCCAAAAAGAGAGAAATAATACTTATTAAATCTTGCACCATGGTAACAAATCTGTGTACTGGTCCTCATTCCATCTAATACAGGTACAGACCAACAACTACAAACTATACTGGCTTAGGACCACCCAATTTTTATTTTTTAGGTGTGTCTGCAACAAGATAAATTAGTATCGTATTTGATGATATAACAACCACATACATTAGAGAACGCACTAAAAATTAAATTGTCAAGAACCAACCCTCCTAAAAGCTTAACCTGTAACATGCCCAGTCACGCAAGAGTTATAAGGACTATAGCACGGACAAACTAAGCCCAATTTACCTTCTGAAACTTTAATTTAATAGATAGGGGTAATCTAGATCAAACTCACTTGGTGTGTGTGTTCATGTTTTGAGCAAAAATACAAAAAGTGGGGTAAAAACCCACACCCCACGGGGAACTATGGACTGCGATACAACAAAAGATCAGATTTTATAAAGCTGTACAATAGATAAGTAAATAAAAACATGTTCTGATTAGATTTAATAACCAAGAGGTCCAAAACTCAGAAGCAAAAGCTGCAACAAAACAACCAATAATCAGGCCCAAAACAGCAAACAAGCCAATCACCATGTCAAAAAACAACAAAGGAATCAAACCAAAAAGTTTTTAACCATAAAACAGCAAAGCAAAAACAACCAACAAATTCTAAAAACATCATCTTCAGCAGCAATGTCCAGCATTTCATCCTAATCACTTTAACTATTGTAGATTTGTTCCTCCTCCTCTTCACTTCCAGTTTCATTATCCTCTCCTCTTCTTGTTGCACTAGTGGTTTTCATATTCCAAAAGGCCAAGAATTAGATGCTGTGGATGCAGCTATTACTCTTTTATGTTGCCTAATATATGTAATAGGCTCCCCAGCCCCAGTTGCAGCTGCCATGCCTTACCAAATTAAATCATCAAATATTAATTCTTCTTCTTGGACAGCCTCTTCACCTTCATTGGCCCTTTCTCCTAACAATCATTCCTTATCATCATCAACCAAATTCAAGACAAAGGAATTCGTCACAATCAAAACACTCCTTAAGTGATTGGCTACATTTTATATATACCAAATCTTGCAACCGTCGGTGCTTAAAGCCTACTTCTCTTTTAAAGAATGAACCTATTCTATACATACTAAAATAACAAAAAAGCTTTTAAACTTTTACATGAACAATGCAAACAGACAATGAAGCTGTTGCAGGAAGCTCTGCCATGGTCCGAAATGTTGCCGGAGGCACATCAACAGGCCACCGAAAGCTGAGAGGTCTAATCATGGGTGGGAGTGAGAACATGTTCATGATATATATATATATATATATATATATGAAAACTGAAATATATGGGCTAGTAATAGGGTTCTACATTTTTACCCTTAATGGAAACATAGTTCCTAATTCAAAAACGTTGTCATTTTGGGTTTCTCCTTCAATCCCTTAGGTTTAGACAGCAACAGTGTTGTGATCTCCACATGCGATGCGACACGACCCACTATCACAGCGGGTGGCCACTCTACTCGGCTTCAGGGACGGCAGCGCTATCAACTACTACGGTATGCACCATGGGTGGAACATATAAATTGAATTCCGGGTCCTTTCAAGGATTTAATCACAACATCTATAAGCTGATCATTCGAGCTAATAAATTCAATGTTGATTTCCTCATACATCAACTTCTCAGAGACAAAAATTACAATCAACTTCTATATGTATCATAATAAACTTCATTTGCTGATTTTCACAAAATTGTAATTCTTGTTGTTTGAGCCACACAAGTTCACAAGTGACTAAATTCATTATCATATACACAGCACCAGCAGTAGATCGAACAACTACATCTAGTTTCTTGCTCTTCCAACAAATTATATTGATGGAAACACAATATCCAAAAGTGGAGTGTCTGTCCAGTCTACGAGAGATCCTGTCCAGATACAATACCACAATACCCAAAAATGTGGATATTTCCATTATTCTTATACAATAGCCATTGTCTTAAAAGTCTTTTTGAGGTATATAAGAATGTGAATGACAACATTCCAATGATCAATACAAGGAGCCTACATAGATTAACTAACAAATCTACTTCCAAAATATATGTTAGGTCAAGTAATAATGCAATAAATGAATTTCTAGTAAATAATATATCAGTCTAGAGCTAAGAAGGATTCTTATTGGTCCGTCGTTAGTTTAGAATTTGGGTCCACAAGACTATCATTGGGCCTCTTGTCAATCATGTTTGCCTCTTTACAAATATTCAAAGCATACTTTCTTTGTGGGATAACAATATCATCCTTTGATTGAGTCACATCAACACCCAAAAAGTATTCAAGACACCCAAGATCCTTGGTCTAAAAGTGATTGCATAATGCCTTTCTAGTTGGAAATTTTAGCAACATCATTCCCTATGATAACTATATCAACATACATAATTGAGTAAATGTTTCCTAAGAGAAATATGACAACAAGAAAACTGAATGATCTGATTCACTAAATGTCAAACAAAAACCCTACACAATGTAACCAAACTTCCCAAACCAATCTCTTTGCGACTTTTAAGGGCATAGAGGACCCGTAAACTTTAGAAACTAATCCACACTCCCCCGGGCTACAAACATAAAGGATTGCTCCATGTACATCTCCTCCAAGTCACCGTTAAGAAAGGCATTTTTTATATTCAACAATGAAAAATTACCTAATTTTGGTAACTCCTGCAAAGTAGTAGTAAACATTCAACAACAATTTCGTTCAACCTTGAAGATAAGGTGGATTGTGAAGGACCAGGTTGTTAGCTAGGACTCTGGTAAATAGTGAGGCAGTATATGATGAGGTAAATAATAGAATTTGTTGCAGGATTTCACTCTTATCGAGGATGACAAAGACCCTAGGCCAACATCATTACTAGAGAAGAATAATGAGGACAAATATTTTGGTAAACAATATCAGCGAAGGCAACAAGAACCTGTCTTGGTCAAACAACAACTTCAATTGTCTGAACCGGAGATAAGAACTCATACCCGTGAGACTTTTGAGGACATCTTAAATGCCACTTTTGAACCTAACCTAGATGATTTACCTATTGCCTTAAGAAAAGAAAAAAGATCATGTGTCAAATATCATACATCTCAATTTGTGTCTACAAAAAAACTTTCTATGCAGTACCGGAGTTTTCTTTCAACCAAGGTTGTCAAACTCGAGAGTCTACGTAGACTCGTGGACGCTCCATAGACTCAACTCGTAAACTCGTAAGAGTTTATTTTATATGAAAAAATTATTTCAATAATATAATTATTCAAAGTAGTTAAAACAAATAAGTCCTTTAAAGATAATGAATTTCAAAAAGGAAATATTTTCAAGCTAGAAACAAAATTCAAGTGAAAATAATGTTCACAATATGATGTCATCCAATCTGTGAAATTAAAAAAAAATCTCAAAGATCATTTTCTCCCAATCGATGCACACCTCAATTTTATGTTTTTTTTTTTTAAGTTTATGCTCTGATTTTTAATGTTTTAACTTAGCACCCACACCCGCTTAAATGGAACCTTCCAACAAACACCAGAGCAACACTTAAAAATACCTTCCAGCAAAGCACCACTGCAAACCCCGCAGACGACACATGACACCACCACAGATCCCGACAACGGCGAAAGCAACCACTGCACACGACGAACTACGAACGGCACCAATGTATACTCGCACGACAACAAACACAAGCTCGAACACAACCTCCAACTCAGACAAAGGCAACCTCGAACGCACCATCACACACACCACCGCATGCGACCAGGAACACCACCAATGGAAGCAACCACAAACATTGAATAGAGAAGAAGGCGAGAGTGAGCGACCACGACAACGAAAAACGATACTAAACCCACATGCGCGAACCCTAACCCAGGTTAGTTTATTTCATTTTCTATTTGAAATGACAAGGTCTTGGGTTTGGGGTAAAACTCCTCTGGACTCGCCAACTTAGAGATAGACTCGCGAGTTCAACCGAGTCTACCAAGTTCACCACGAGTCTACCGTGTTTACCCCAAAGCCGAGTTTGCTTCCAAGTTCACTCGGTTGGGGTGAGTGGGCACGTAAACTCAGACGAGTTAACGAGTTAACTCACGAGTTTGATAACCATGCTTTCAACTATTGATTCTATCAGAATCCCTACATTAGTACAATAACCCTTAAAAGATAAGAACTGGGTTCAAGTCACAAATGAAGAAATGGATGCATTAGAACGAAATGAGACTTGGGAGATTGTAGAGAGACCAAAGGATAAGAAGGCAGTGGGTTGTAGGTGGATATACACAGTAAAGTATCAGTCTAATGGCACATTGGATCAGTATAAGACAAGGTTGGTTGCAAAAGGGTACACCCAAACAAACCTATGGGATCGATTATGAGGAGACTATTACTCTAGTGACGAAAATGAATACAGTCAGGATAATCCTCTCCTTGGCAGCGCGCACTTTGGTTGGGGGATGCATCAATTTGATGCTAAAAATGCTTTTTTGCATGGAAGTTTGGAGTTAGGAGTGTACATAAAGATTCCACCTAGTTATGGTACCGCTAATGAAGGAAATAAGGTGTGCAAACTTAAGAAGGTTTTGTATGGTCTTAAACAATTACCTCGTGCCTGGTTTGGAAGGTTTACCAAAACTATTTGAGATATTGACAAAGTCAAGGTGACCATACTCTATTTATAAAACATTCTCAAGATCGTAAACTCACTCTACTTTTGGTCTATGTAGATGATATGATTATTGCATCCAAAAATACATTCAAAATTATATTCAAAGTTTTTTTTTTAATATATAAGTGGATGCAAACTTTACATTATGAGTCGATTTTATAAGGTAAAGTTAAGCTTAAAGTTTATTTTTTAATATGATATCAGAGTCATTTAGAGTCAATCCTAACAAGGACTATTGATCTAATCTGGTCACTTGTTATCGGCCGTTATCGAACCATCCATTATATAATCTCATGCACGAGTTCACAGCCTCGGCGTAAGGGGGGTGTTGGAAACCTCACATCAACTAGAGATACGGACACTTCATGGTATATAAGTGGATGCAAACCTCATCTTATGAGCCGGTTTTATAAGATTGAATTAGGCTAAAGTCTAATTATTAATAGAATTTCATCATGCTGAGGTGTACATAAGATAGAATAAGAAAAGGAGAATGACTTGGGTGCAATGTATTGGCATGAATTATAGCACTGGGTTTAAAGGTTAAAGAGAGAGTGTAAGGAAATACTGATTATCGTTTCTATTCCTCAAAATTCAGTGACATTCTTGCCATAATACCAGTTCTTATAAACAACCACAATGCAAGACTTTGGAGCATTCCAAGATAGAAATAGCACAAGAATCTTATGATATATCACCACCAAAATGCAAACCCACATCTTTGTCACCAGTCAATAAACTATACATTTTATATTGCAAACTGAAATGCCCTTCTGAAATCTGAAAACAAACTTTTTTGCCAGTCTAGTCTCCAGTAAGCGAAAATGAAATATCCTACAAAAAGATTGTGGCCTCTGTAGTACCTTGAAATTTTTCTTTTCAACCACAAGCAATCCGCCTAACTTGAGTATAACACTATTATACAACCATCAGAAAATTAGGAAAAATTTTTAAAATATAGCATACACCAGATGTAAGGTTTTAATATTATTGAAGAGAAATACACAAAAACTAAAATGGGAAGCAGATGCTGCTCTACTTGGTAAGAAATCAAGATTGTGGCATCTGTAGTACCTTGACATTTTTCTTTTCAACCACAAGAAATCCATCTAACTTGAGTATAACACAATATAATATCACAATACAACCATCAGAATATAAGGAAAAAAATTTAAAAAGTTAGCATACACCATATGCAAGAAGGTTATTATTGAAGAGAATAAACAAAAACTAAAATGGGAAGCAGATGCTGCTCTACTTGGTAAGAACTCATGATGGTTTAAGGGCACTAAGTAAGGCAATATGTCAAAGATGTTGAAGCAGTAACAATAGTGATTCTAAAGTGTGTTCAGGGTGGCATCAGGTAGCCGTTGTGAACTAGTGATAACATAACCTGACTTATTGAACATTTTCAGAATTTAAATTATGCAATAAAATGTGTAACCACCACCAGAAGTAAAACCTACATTCTTATCAACATTAGTCAGCAGACCTTATATATTGCAACTTATAAGTCTTTGTTTAAAACCTGAACCTGGTCAAATTCAAGTAAATAATTTTTTTGTCAATCCACTCAGCAAAATTGAAATAGACTCCAAAATGATAGTGGCTTCTGCAGTACTTTTTTAAGACTTTCATTTTCAACAGAAAGTGATTGGTTTAAATAGAGCATAATATTAGCGCAACATAATATGAATCCACAATACAGCATAAACTTGGTATTAGTGGTAGCCATATAAACTAGGAGCAGGGTTTTAGGAATTCCTTTGAAACAGTGATAAGATAACCACCAGAAAATTATGTAGAAATCTAAAAAATAACAAACACAAGATGCAAGAACAAACTTATACCACTCGCCGCAACTTCTGCCTATTTGGATCTCTTCGCAAAGGCCCAAAACCAAGAAGGCTAGGAAGTCTTCTCCTCATAAATTTGACCACATGAAACAAAACAAATCCATATATAGCAGCTCTGACCAAAAACCAAAAAGACCATGAAGTTTCTTCATCCTCGTCAGCTGATTGTCTGGATTTAAAATTTGATTCTGCCTCTGATTGCCATTTCAAGTACCATGTGGTGTCAACTGTCTGGTATATTTCCTCTGGCCAAGCCATCCCCAATTGTATCCTCACCTGTATCATAATGACAATAAAGGCTTATAAAATTTATTAGTTAAATTAAAACTAATAACCTCAATTGCAAATGACAAGCAGAGTTCAACAATACCGGGTATGGGACTAAAAATTCCACAATAGGAAACACCATCACCACCATTATGTCATCAGTTGTATCCTTAATTTGGGTAAAGATCCAATTTTTCGCATGTGAGACAACTCTAGAATTCCACAAGCCACTACAAATCCCATGAGATACTCTTAATATCAAGAGAAACTGTTGGCGGATATTCAATTCAGAGAAAGGAATCCACATTAGATGAACCGCTGTTGGAATACCACATGCAAGCATTTTCATATACAGCCCATCAAATCCCCCCAAATCTTCAAAAAGCATCTCAAATTCCTGAAAAAAGAAAGCATATTCAATAATCACCATACAAGAAATAAAGCCAAAAAAGAATTTATCAATAAGAAATAGCATATATATAATTACAACCTTTATGTCTACATAAAATTCTTTGTCCTCCCCTTTTAATACGATATACATGGCACCCCAATCATGCCTAATGCGAACATACTCTACTAACTTTTTCGAGACAGCATAAGGAACAGCCACTGGATCCATTTCCCATCTCTTCTTCTCTTCATTATACCAAGTCCTTGAAACTACTCTGTCGCGGTCCAAAAGAATCCGTTCCTGCAATGGAGAAGTAGTAAGTAGGAACAAGTGAAAAGAAAACTGTAATGCCTGATGGCAAACAACAACAAGCAACCATTTTCCGGCTTAAAGCCTAATAACTAAAAACAACAAAAAGTTCAAATCCAACATCTTGCACAAAAATGTGTTGAACAATAATATATCCATCATTAACACCTCACAAAAATACATAAACTTCTGATTTATGTCACTCCATTGATATGACTAGAGAAAAGTCACATGAAAAGAACCACTACAACATACAAGATAATTATTAAACTTGATGATCTTGAAACTGCAAATCATCTATTTTTTAACTTGACCTTTTGTAATTAAATTATGGTCTTGGCTTCAAAGCATCACAGATCAGCAGCTGGACACTTGAACAATTAAGACAAGCATACTCCCCAATAAGAATTGGAGTAATTTGGTGGCAGCAGTGATGTTATTTATTGTTGTTACTCATACAGTGGCAGAAAAAATGGAATAGTGTAAACAAGATTCAATTTGAGGGGCTCCATACAGTATCAACATATTATTAAGAATAAATGTTTCTCTGCTGTAAATCCTTCTGGGTCAATAGCAGCAGGTAATATGAAATCTAACATAGTTGAGTTTAAAATTCTTAAAACTTTTGCTATTACTTGCAGGTCAAGGAAAGCAGATAATATTATTCAAGTGGATTGGTCTCCTCTAGATGCAAGTTGGATCAAATGTAAACAGATGGAGCTTACACTAGTTATGGCAATAAAGCAGCATGTGAAATTTTAGGAATTCAAAAGCTGGGAACATGGGTTGTTTTTGCAAAATTTATAAGCAATGCTGAATTAAAGCTATTGATATCACTATTCAAAAAGGTTGGAGAGTTCTTTGGATGGAGATGGACTCTTTGATTACTGTGAAAGCTTTGTCTGATAGTTCTTTAGTTCCTTGGAAATTAATGAATAGATGGAATAATGTTTTCAAGTCTATTACGGGTAGAAAGTTTAGATTTTCGAACATTTTTAGGGAGAGAAATAGGTGTGGAAATAGGTTAACTGCTTATGGTCTTAGAACTTTAGTTTTTACTTGGTGGGATGGAGTGCCTACTTATTTTGTCTTTGATTTTTGTAGTGATAGTGGTCTCCCACATTACAGAATTTTTTAGTTGGTTTTGGTTTGGTCTCCCACTTTTGTATTTCTTTTTTCTTTTAATAGTATTAAGAATGTTGCATATGATCGGTTCAAGTTGTAGTGCTAACCTAGTTAGGGTTGTATAGTGATACAATAACATTCTTTCCTTTTTATTTAAGAGAAAAGATATTGAATACTGATAACTTACAAACAAGTGAATGAATCACATCTCAATTTGACATGTTCCATCCCATTCTATTGAATTAGAAGTATTTATCTATGTTTTGAAAACTGGATCGGCCAATTAGAACGGTGAACAATTATTAGGTAACCAGTTCAAAGAAACCACAAAATCATATTGAAGAACCCGAAACCCAAACAAAAACTGGTCTAATGCAATTCAATTAAAAATATTTAATAATAAATTATTTTAACTTTTAAAAAAAAAAAAAAACTAAATATTTGTCCTTTTCTTTTTATTCTACGTATAACTTATTTTTATTGATAAACATTGATGACTACTATTGAAATTTTAATTTAAGAATGACAATATATTTTATTTTAATTTTTATATTTCTTAAATGTTGAGAACCTATAAATTTGAGTTTTATTTTAGCTTTTAGCATCATTATGATGTTATATTTACTACTGTTATTTTATATATTATTTAATTATGATAATAATTTCATTAATATTGATCCGACTCCAATTCAACCTTGGTTGAACCACTAAACTTTGACTCAGTGCCTTGACTGGTTCAATGACTTGTCTGATTTTTAAAACATTGGTATTTATGATACATTTGTGTTCCTACAATTCCAGTGAATAATTCAAAGAAGATAAAAAATGAATTAACCCTTAGTATTATCAACATTTTGAATGAACTTTCACATATAGTTATCCTAAAATAATGTATGCCCATAATATTACTCAAAATGTCCTTGAAGAGACATCAAATCTTAAAATAACTGACTCGATGATTTAAAGTTTGAACCCATCATAAGGTCCATTTTACTATCTAAATTATCCGATAAAAAAACTGAATTTGGCAAGCATGCATAATAAACATATTCATGGGATTAGACAGTCTAATAGTCCACCTATATGGAAGATATACTCTAAGAGGAGGCATAGGATGTAGAAATCAGATCATGTGGTTGTTATGTAGGACAGTTATCCCTTTAGTTAGCAGGATGGTAGTGTAATAGCTGTATTTAACTCTGCCAAACAGTTTATCCAGCAGTTGGGTCTAATGCAGTGTAGTAATGTAGCAGTTATGTATCCTAAGATATGGTGTGAGTAGGATTACGAGGCAGTTATTAGGTAATTTGGACAGGGTGAATTTTTGTAGGAGTTTCTCAACCGTGGGACATAATTCCTGCTGTAGTTTCTGTAGGGCTCTGTGTTCAATCATAATAAACATTACTTTAATTGGTATTCTATCACATCAATAAAGAAATACAACAAAAAAGTGAAATGGAACTTCCAAACCTGTCTTTCAGCCACATATTGTCTGCCAAACTCAGCATCTTTTATTAAATTTTGTTTCAAATTTGTCTTAGCTTCTTCACGCCATTTCTTCCAACCATGGTACAGATGGAGACCAACAGCTTTGGGAAGCACAACCTCCTTATTTCCAAACATCCATTTTAACTCAACTTCAGGAAAGCCCTTAACCACATCTTCATCTGGTGAGTAAATAATACTCCGCTTTTCCTTGCCAAACTTCTTCATTTTTTTCCTTATCTGGGCCTCTAAATTCCTTTGCTTCTCCCTGGAATCTTTAAGAACTCTTTTTAAACGATGGGCAAAATTAATAGAGTCTTGGTGAAAGAATGGCCCAAGATCTTCAACATCCAAAATGCTAGGAAGAATTATTTGTTCTGCATATTTTCTATGCACAGTTTCCAAATCTTTTTGAATGACAGATTTTGAGAGCCTGGTAACCGAGCCAGTAGGCAAACTGCAACCACATGACAAGATGTTTGCATAATGACATACAAATTCAATAGTATTATGCTAAAACTAACTCACATGACAGAACAATTGATAATACTTGCCAACGAGAAGAAGAAAATGTATTCAATTGAATAGATATTAACCAGCACAAGAGAGTGTATTCTATAAAACTCTACCACCTCAGAAATAATAACAGTAATTAATAAAAACTCTTTGTATCCTTATAGTAATTAATAATTGCAATAATTGATAATATCTCTCATAACTCAACACTCCCCCTCATGCAGGTGAATGGATATTTATCATTACATTTTGCATGTAACATCATGAAACCGTTTTGTGGGAAGCCTTTTTGTAAACAAATATGCCAATTGGAGTCTGGATGGGACATAGGAAGTCGTTATGAGACTATCATCCAGTTTTTATTTTAAGAAGAGCCAGTCTATCTCTATGTGCTTAGTCCACTCATGTTAAACTGCATTGTAAGCAATACTAATAGTTGATTTATTATCACAAAAGAGAGTCATAGGTTCTTCACATTTCACTTTAAGATCACTCAACAATTTTCAACCATAACAATTCACACACCCCTTGTGTCATAGCTCAAAATTCAGCCTCCAAACTAGACTTTGCAACTACATATTGTTTCTTCTCCAAGTCACCAAGTTTCCTCCTAAGAACATGCTATACCTTGAGATGCACCTCCTATTTGTGACAAACCCAACATAGTTTGCATCAATATACATTTCCATATTTAATTTTCCATCCTTCTTGAACAACAACCCCCTTCTAGGACTTGTCTTCAAATATTGAAATATGCTACTCAAAGTCATACTCTCTTGGATCATGCATGAATTGTTTGACCACACTCACAACATAAGCAAAGTAAAGTCTAGTGTAGACTAAGCAAATAAGCTTCCCTAAAAGTATATCGTTTTGTTCTATAGGAGCTTTGGTGGCCTTACAATCAATCTTACCGAATTTCTCCGAGGTCTAGATCATATTTCCTTAAGGAGATAAAGATGTCCCTTTTTGAGTAGGTAACTTCTATCTCAAGTAAGTACTTCAATTTTCCTAGATCATTCATCTCAAACTTTCAAGACCAATTTTTCATGTCCATCATCCCCTACAACAACCATGTCACCTACATAGACCAATAGAAGAGTAAGTTTCCCTCTTAAGGAATGTTTGATAAACACAGGAAGGTCACCTTTGCTTTGTCATTATCCCAAGGAAATCATAGCCTAAGTCCCCCAAACCAAGCCCGGATGACTGTTTGAGTCCATACAAGGTTTTCTTCAACCTGCACACATCATTCCTTTCTTCAATAGACTCAAAGCTAGGTGGAATCTCCATGTAGACTTTTTCCTCTTGATGCCCATACAAAAAAGCCTTTTTTTTCATCAAATTGTTGTAGCTCCCAACCAAAATGTGTTGCTAATGAAAGGATGATTCTAGATGTATTCATCTTTGCTACTAGAGCAAACGTCTCCTTATAATCACCATCGTAAGTTTGATTATATCCTTATGCACCTAACCTTACTTTGCAATAATCCAATGTGTAATCAAATTGATACTTCACGATGTAGATTCACCTGCATCCTACACCCATGTTATCATGTGGCCAGTAAACAGTCTCTCAAGTATGATTATTTTTTACGCATCCATCCCTTCACTCATGGCTTGGCTTCTATAGAATTCTTTAAGCTAAGCATCACATATAAAAAGATTTTGTTTCTTGAAAAGCAACATCCATATATAGGTATAAACTTTTTGACTTAGAGGATGGTAAAACTAATATCTTTTTTAATGACATAAAATGACAAGTGTCCAAGACGTTGATGGAGAAAGCAAATTTGAAAGGGTTAGAAGTAGTGCAAGACTAACAAGAGACATTCATTTCTTTACTGATACTAGTTCCCAACCCTTGGAAATAGTATGACCTTCCTTGTTCCTTCCAATCATCCCCCATGTGCAAGATTGAAAAAACCCAATGAGAGGGAAAGAATGTTACTTGATAGTCTAGGTCATGAGAGAGTTTGTAAACAAAATTAAGGTTATGAGAAAGTTTTGGAACATGAAGGACATATTAAGGGTTAGGATGAGACATAGTGTCATGTCCAATTATTGGAACATAAGTCCCATTAGCAATAGTAATGTGATTACCAGAAAGACAAACATGATGATAAGGAAAATAAGGAGTCATATGGCAGGAGTATGAAGAGGCGGCAAGCAACCCAAAATCTTCAAACCTACAGAAGTTACACCCTGGAAATTCTAATATTCGTCCTTAACACAAGTAACACAAAAAACCTCATCCGCATCCTACCCTGATCTCCTCGTTCATCTTACTATGAAGACTAAACGAGAACATAAAATTACTCTCAGAATTAACGAATGCACGTACAACCACATCACAATAAAAAACGCATTCATTCAAGTTATCAAGACATGTGACCTTTCGAAGTCCTTGCGCCTAATTTCCTGTTTAAACCTCTCCACCAGCTGTTCACACTCCCTCTCTATGAAATTGATTTCCCTCACTCCATAACTCAACGCCAGCGTCTCCTCCCTCGAAATCTGGTCCTCGATTTCCCCAACTCTCTCCCACACCCCATTGTACTCATTCTCCATCTCTCCCACAGTCTCCTCCAACTCCTTCATCCTTGCCTTCTCCTTCTCATTTGCCACCGCCTTCGCCTTCAATCCATCGTACTCCGCCGTCGCCTTCAATATAGCGCGGAGAATCTCCCCAGACCGTTTCCACAACGCCTTCTTTTCGTTCCTCAGCTTCTTCAACGCCGGGTAGAGCCTCCCGTCAATCTCTTTCCGCATCTCTTGTTTCTTCGATTTCACGGCCTTCAACGCCACCTCCACCTCGCTGGCGTCACCATTCCCCTTCCTAGCTTCATCTACGGCTCCCAACAAAAATGACACCGTCTCCAGCAACTTATCGGTACAGTCCGAATACTGATGACTCTTCGCATTCTCTTTCTCTTTCTTTTTCTCTTTCTCGGCGCCTCTCTTTCCGAATAGACTCCACGGAATTGCAATTGCAAATGCGGGAGGAGGAGCGCGGAATGCGCCGAGCGCGGAGAAACCAACGGCGAAGCAGAAGAGCGCGCGAACGAAGTGTTTCAAGAAAACATCGTCGCTAGGAGAGGGTGCGAGTGTGGTGGACTTGGCAGCGGAAGTGATTGGTGGGGTAAGGGTGATGGGAGCGAGTGAGAGTGGGGTTCGTGGTGTTCGGCGGTAATTGGAGATGATTGTTCGGATAGGAATGGGGCGAATAGAAGTGAAGAGAGAGCGGTGGGGAAATTGAAGTGGCGAAGAAGCGATGATGGAGTCCATGAATGTGGTTGTTGGGTTTAAAGAAGATGAATGAGAGAGGAGGATATAGACATTGAATTGAATGAAGTGAAAGATGCGCTATCCTGCCACAACTGCAGGAACAAGAAAGGGTATTGACAAATGGGTCATTGGGTTTTAGCCGATAATACTGCTTGGAGGCTTAAGACAAAAATACAAGTAGCTAGTGGATAGGGAAGCGATTAAAACTACACTTGTTTGTGAGCTTCATTTGCTAAAAAAGTTTTAGGATCACCACATCCTTCCCGGACATAGATATTGTTTAGCATTAGGTATGCATTGTATGGAGTCATTTATCATTCATGGATTTAATTTGATTAATGACTACTATGTGTTTGGTAAGATGAGAAGAAAATGGGAGGTTTTGTGAAAAATGGAAGTTCACCAAGTTATTCCTGTCAATAAAAACAAAGACATTTTCATAATGATAATCTATTATAGAGGACTTTATTTTTATAATTGATTATGGTTAGTTATGATGATGTTGCTAAATCAATCTTGCATTTGAACTTGTGTTCGGATAACATTCATATCAAATTTTAGTTGTGCAATGAGATAAACATTAATTTACTTATTTATTCTTATAATTCATTATTTTAATATTTATAGGTTTGTATTATTTCATCATCTGGTATGAAAATATCATGCATATGACATTATTCTCGTTAGGAATTGTAATTTTTTTTATGTCCAACATTTGGTTTTTAAAATATTTTATTTATTGGGTTTTCTTTTAAAAAATTCTAATTATTATTATCAATTAATAAATAACATTTTTTAAGAAATAATTTATTTTCATTTTCTCAATTAATCTTTTTTAACCAAAAAATATTTTATAGTTAAACAAATACATCTAAACTAAAGACAATTATAACATTACAATAAAATAAAATAATAAAAAAAACCTATCAATCTTCATTAACTCAATCAAATCAATTATATCTATCAATCAATTTTCTATTCAAATCCATGATCTTTTCATTAAACTAAATCGTCTCACGTTTTCTTCAAATTGCTTCAAGTCAATTCTTTATTTTCCACACCCTCGAACAAACAAAGCGTAATAAGTTTAAAAAAATGAATAGAACACTTAATGTTGGTTGATATATAATTTAGTTGATTTGTCATATTTTGTGTTGCCGTCTTAGTTTGGACCAAATAGAAGGTTTAACGAAAAAAAATATTTTAAGAAAAATTGTATAAAGTATTTCATAAATAATAAAATTACATTGTACATGAAGTCAAATTTATGTAAATATTAGTTATTGTGGAAACAATTCAAAAAACACAAAAGAAAAGAGGTTTGAATTATACTTTAAAAAAAAATTTAAAAATTACAAAAGAAAAGAGGTTTGAATTATACTTTAAAAAAAAATTAAAATTTTGCAAAGTTACTTAACCAACAAAGTTTAATATTAGGTAGACATATTGTCAAGCATGTTTGTTAGAAATTATGTCTTACAAAACGGTTGTTAGACACAACTTCAACGAGAAAGAAACACTATCTAAAAATCTTTTTAAAATGTATTTTTCAAATCTCTCCTTATTAGCTTAGTTGAATATAAATAACATGCAAAATAAAAAGATAAAACTTGAGATATATTTATACAAGGTATTTTTATTCTAGTTCATCTAATAATCCATATTAGGTTCAGTTCTTGATCAATATAATCAAGATTCAATTAAGGTAGACTAACACTACAAGTTACAAAGAAAGTATCATTTGGACTCAATCACTTCTAACTAAACATGAGTATTATTTGGAACAAAGTCACTCTTAGATAAAATTAAGTATTTTTTGGAACATAGTCACTTTTGGCTAAGACTGAGTATTCCCTAGAACACGGCGAGTCCTAGCTAAAATTGAATATTCTTTGGACTGCAACCACTTATGGGTAAACCTGAGTATAATTTGAAATGCAACCACTCATGGCTAAAACTTGAGTATTCTATGGAACACAATCATTTCTAGCTAAACCATGAGTATTCTTTGAAACATAATCATTCCTAACTAAAACATTTGTATTCTTTAGACAATTTTTAATCCTGGTTAAGGTCGAGTATTCTTTGGAATACAATCACTCTTGGCTAAAACATTATATTACACATATTGTGATCTAAAATATCACAATATGCTAATTAAAAGAGGTAGGATCTTAAGACATGAACAAGATTGGATTCACTATTTTAGGTAGTTGATGAACACGAACAATGTTCCTTAAAAAGCTTTAGGACACACAAAAAAATCTTAGAGCTTGACTATCACCCGTTATCGTTGTTGTTCTTAACCTTTCTTCATCTTTAAATCTTCTATATATAGAGGTTTGAATAAAGTAGTTGTTGCAAATCCTTTATACATGTAACGAAACTTCAAAAAGGTTTTCTTCTTCATCTTGCATATGTCCACGCATAAACGTACAGATGCATTAAATATTTTGCATTAAATATTTTGCATGCAACATTAAATATTTATCTCATCTTCAAGCAGCATCTCGGTAGTTGATTTGACTTATAAAGCTTAGGTTAGAGAGTTTTTACTCAAATTAGAGTAAAACAAAGGATCATAGGTAGATAGTCTTTCCAAGGTTAACATAGAGGAGTTTTAGGATGGTTATTGGCGCATGTCGACATCCAATTTAATCTGGATAGTAAAAAATGTTAAATAAATAAAATGGAATTAATTTAAGAAAAAACACAAAACTAGTAAAATTTTAAAATGTAGTAAAATATTAAAAAGGGCTTAAATTAAAATTAAGAAAATGTGTTTTATTTAGTTTAACAAAACTCTAAAACATATTAAATAAAACATTATAATATTTTTGTCTATCTAAAAACAAAAATATATTGTTTCAAATAAAATTTTATAAATAAAAAGCATACTAATTCATTTTCTACTCCTCTATATGTTTTTCTCTCTAATAACACCCACTTTCTCCCCTCTAACTCACCACTATCTCATGTTCTCATTCTCTTCACATTCATAGTTCAATTGAGTATAAAAATGTTTCTTTTACATCCACAAGGGAAAAAACTCTAACTTGACAATCCTAATATGGCATGGGTTGATTACATGGTGAAGTGTAATTTCGTCCTTCCATAAACATTAAATTTTGAAATATGAAAAACAAGAAATTGAGGAAAGAGAGGTGCATACGATTTATTCATTATGCAGAGCAGAATGGTTAAGGGAGGGGATTGAGATTTGAAATTGCAAAGGAGAGTAAAACCTCAAACTGGAAAATCGCCCCACAACGAAAGGATTGAAGGAGAGGAGTGAGTTAAGAAATTATGTCCCAAAAGCGAAAAACTGCACCACACTAGAAGGACTGGAGGAGACAAGTGAGTGCTTAAGATTTTTGGTGTTGTGTGGTGGTGGGTTTCTTTTATCACCTGTGTTCGTTTGAGTTTGTGAGTGGTGGATTTGGTTTGTGTGCAATTTGGGTTTTATTTTTTGGGGTTTTTAGGGTTGCACTTTGCATTTGTGATTTTCTCTTCCCATTTACAATTAAGTGATTTTTTTTGTTCGTGTTGGTGGCAGTGTGGTGGTTTCATTTTGGACATGGTACATTCTTGGTGGCCTTGATCATTCCAACAAAGGTAATGCACTTTGCCCTATTGGTTTGTTTTTTAAAGATTTTGCTTTTTTTGGGGGAAACATCTAGCATGAGCAGGGCAGTGTCTAAGCAAGGGGAGCGTCTAACACGAGGAGGGGGTAACATCTAGCACGAAGAGGAGGGTAGCATCTAGCACAAGGGAGGGGGGAACATGATACAATCCAAGAAAATAAGGAGATGACCAAGGTCTCAAGAGACCATTCACACTTTGAGCAATCATCTCAATAATCAAGTCAAGTCCCCACCAAAGATCTAGCAGACCTCACCAAAAGAAGAAGTGGGCATAGACCAGAACACCAAATGTTCTTTCTTCTGGTCTTCTTAAAAATAAAACATGTTGTAAATAATTTGGGCTCACTTTAGGGGTCCAAATAGCAAGATAGGCTAGAATATGTGCCTTTAACATAATAGGTTTAGCTTGTGTCTAGCCCTTTAGGAAAGAAATTTGACTTAGTTTCTAGAAGAACAAACCTAGGGTGCGGTTTTGACTTAGTCAAACCCTAAAGGCCACCCCTCACACTTTTATGCTTTGTTTGGATTAGGGAGTGGAAATGAGGGAGTGAATTTGAGATGATTTGAAGGAAAAGTGTAAAGAAAGCTATAGTGTTTGGATTAAGGTAAATAGAGTGAAAAGTGTAGGGAAAATTTATGAAAGTTCGTGAGTGATGTGATGGGTGTGATTGAAATTATATTTTTTTTAATTGATAAAAATGTAAGTTTACAAATTTATCCTTATATTTAAAAAATATTAAAAAATTAATTTTATTTATTTATTTATAAATTATAATTATTTTTAATTAAAATATTAATTAAATATTTATAATTATAAATATTTGATTAAAAATTATTTTTATATTAATAACATTATTATTTTTATCCTTACTCTTTTGTAATTAATATAATTATTATATAAATTTAATTTTTTATTATTAAAAAATATTTTTTATTATTATTTATGTTTATAATTTATTATATATATAATATAATTAATTATGTTATTTTATAATTATTATTTTTTTATAATTTTAATTATATTTTTTAAATTTAAATTATAATTCTATTTTAAATAAAAAATAATAATTTGAATTTAAAATAAATGGGTAAAAAATTAAATTACTATTAATTAATTAAATATATATACATATATACAACTTTCTGTGTGCGAAGAAAGTTTTGAATGAAAAAAACTTATCGATTTTCGTGTTTTTAAAAAAGTTTTTGTTTTGATTTTCCAACTTTCCCTGATGCATAGTAAACATGCGCTTTTCCCCTCCCGAAAACAAATGGAACCTTACAATCATGCCCTTACTCTTCTTGTTTTTCAAGGCACCCATTCATATAAATAGGAGGCCTTACTCCATGTATTTTCATGTTGATTTTGAATAGTAAAGTTACTCTGCACAAATTGTGTGAGGTGTGTGTGAGGCTTGTGTTCTCTTAGCATTAGGTCTTATCTTGAGTGAGTTGAGAGCTCTCAAGTGACGGTCCTCTACACTCATCTTGGAGGAAACCATACTCCAAGTGGCGTGTCCCTTCTCAATTCACACCATAAGCTTTCTTCTTCCATCCTTTTCCTTCATTTACATTACGCGATTTTCTTTGTGTTTATGTTCTTGTCTTTCTTCCATTTTCTATTCGGTCATCTCAATTTAAATTGCTTCCTCTTATACTCTTTCAATTTTCGCACCTTCATCATACTCACCATATACTTGTGTTTTCCTTTTGTCCTCTAGAAGTGGACCTTCACACTTACTTAACCACTTGGTTAAGTTCGTGTCCAGTGAGGATCTGTTTTAGGTTCTCACCATATTTGTTGCTAAAATCTCAATCATTAGTAAAGTGTCACCTTTAAAATGGACAAATCTAAAATCAACTCACATCATAGCATCTAGACCGAGGATGTGCAAAGCATGTAGCATGAGGAGAGGTGAGCATGTAGCGCGAGGGAGGAGGGTTTACCGTAAAGAAGGGTGGTATTCAATGAAGGAAAAGAATGAAGCATTGTTAGTGGTATGTGTGATGTGTTTTTGTATGTAATTTTTTCATTGATATTGCTTTTTTTTTCATGCTACCATCGTCCAATAAAATAATTTACATTACTTTGATTTGGTTTGATCACATACTTGAATGCACTGCAACATAGATGGACGATTGCATATGTCAATTAAATTTGAAGAAATCAATAAATGTGTTTGAATGTTTGTGTGTTCTCTGAATTTGACATCATTGTATTAAACAAGCTACCATTTCTATCACTCTAACTACATAAACCACCCTTTGTGAATTTATTATTCTTCAACAACACCAAAAATTAACTATATTTGTTTAGGAAAAATTTGTATTATTTTATCATTTACTATTGTGAACCTCATATCATGGTGTTATTTAATAAATTTAGTTTCTTGCTATCCCTAAATATTGACCCTAATGGCATTAGTTTACTTGTTGTCTTAACACAATACAATATGAGGTCTTTGAGGTCCATAGTTAAATTTTGTTTTACATTATTTGCATTCATCTTCAATTCACATGTTTGTGTTCTTTGTATTTGTTTTGGTTAGACAATTGAGGTGGTTACTAAGAAGTACCTTTAATCCATCATATTTCAATAAAAAGCTTAAGGCATCATCGTTTACCATTGCAACAATTCACTTCAATTAAAAGGAGTTTGAAATTAGTGGTATATTAGAATGAACATTTTAAATATTAACTTCATTATAATTGTGGTTGTTAGTTAGTGTTACTAATGTTTAGATTTCAGAACCTAAAACCTTTTTTGGATAATGTTTATCGTATTTCATGTGATTATAAAATTGTAATTGTATATAGCCCAATTCTTTTTATGTTCTCTATAATGAATAAATTCCCTCATTCATTCCATTATCATTTTGTGTGTTTATTAAACTCATTAAAGTCATTTGTTTTAGTTGATTGATATAAGTGTGTTGGTTGGTCACTGCAATCCATGCATTGCCTGGTGACACTAAAATTGTGGTGTACATAGGTGTTGCATTTGGGAGAAGGTGGTTACCTATGGAAACATTTGATAAAATATGTGGTGGCCTTTGTATGTTGATTTGCACAATCCTCATTTATATCAGTAATTTACAAACAACTTCATTAACTTTGACAACGTTTGTATAATTATGTTAAAAATTACAAACACATTCCCCTCATACGGTAATAATCATCATTGTACAAGTTTTCATGGTCATTAAAAGTTAATGGTTTTGAACTTGTATGAAGTAGTTTTTCTAACTTTGTCTTTCTCATTCAATAATTCCAAGTATTTTGGATTTGCATAATTCCAATAACAATGTCAAATTCAAATCTCATTTCATTTACACATTTATTTCATAAATAAAGATAAAAAAGTGCAAATTTATAAATATGTGATGATATACATATAATAGATTGAAAACATAAAAAAGAAATTATCACATTTACCAAATCAATCATTTCCATTTGGATGAGAAACTAAGTCCAATTTCTATGAATACAATTTCATAACTTACACAATTTCAATTGCATTCACTCAATCGGAAGTTTCTTAGTTTTGCAACTAACAAATATAGATCTTGTTTTATATTGGACTACACACAAATGGACACATTCCATAAGTTCTACGACTAACAATATTAACCTTAAGTTGACATACACAGTGAAAACCATAATAATGCATTTAACTCCATAAAAGTATAAAACTACACCACAAACATGTACAACCTATGGCCACCCATTAAACACTATTAAAAAAATAATGAACAAAGAGAGATGCAAACATTTTTAAACTAAAACCAGTAAAAACGTAAAAAAACAATGGTTATTTCTCATATCATACAAGTCCAAGGGGCCAACTTACATGAATATTGAACTTTAACATGCTTAAAGCTAAACACATTAACCAAATATTAACATACAAATGCACATATTTCTTCATTTTCTTATGTAATTATAATGTACATGGGGTTTCATGGGCAAAACACACCCTACAACACCCTTTCAAAATCAAACAAGCCAACCTTGTGCAACCAAGTGTTTCTTATGTAAGGCAAACTTGTCAATTGTGTACATTGCAATGAGTTGTTAATGGAACCTACGATGAATGACAAACAATAAGTTATATAATTATGATAATTTAAAGAAATATAAGTTAGAATATTAATTCTTTGATGCATGGATCCAAGTAAATATGTCTTTAGGAGTCACTCATCCATGTTTGCATGTATTGCTAGATTTGGACCTTTGTGTTCCTATATTTCTGGATGGATTGAGGCTCAAGAAATCCATATATTTTTTACTTGTCTTGGTCCACAATCAATTTGTCTATGTATCTAACATGATGAATTATAAGTTAAATATAATTATTATAATATGGAAAACATAGACACCATTAAATGACTTACATGACTCATATTTGTATTAATGTAATGTTTAACATGGAGATTTCCCCAACAACCTCCAATGCATCTGTTAAAGAGATGTATAGAGTAACAACAATACTATCGATTTTAAATACTTTGTTGTCCCAATGTAGTTGCAATGGTAGTCCCACATCTCTTAGGATATTGAGTGGGTAGAGCCTCTCCATTTATAAATATGAGGCTTACACTCCCTTGTAATGCACTTTTGCTTGAATAACTTGCCTCCAGCTTGTTCTCTTATTTTATTGTGAAAGTCCTAAAATGGGAGTATTCTTCTCCTATGTTCTCATATAAAGGGATCTTCCTTGGGGGAAATCCTTATTTCACATATGAAACTTGAGGAAATGTTTAATGGTTTTTGTTAAGACTTCCACTAACGGGGAAAAGATGTTCTTATCATTATAGGTCTTCTTGGTTCATACTTGATGGCATATTCATATAATTTAACCAACCAACTAATTGTTCTAATGACAAGATTCAGTGTGGATAAGATATTAATGATCAAGTAGTTGGTTATGGCAATCACAAGGTGATTTTGAAAGTATGGTCTCATTTTTCAAGCAGTAGTCATTGGATCTAGGGCACTTTATAAATAATTTGATATCGGGCTTTGGTCTCTTGTGTTGAACAAGATGCTTTGATGCCTCCAAATCTATGTGGAAAGCTTGAAGACCTTGTTGTTGGGAGTGTGTGTGTGTTGTCTAGTAGTTTTTAACTTATTAATTCACTCCTTAAGATGATCCAAGCTCATTTGAATCTTTACCTTTATGAAAAGATGGATTTTCTAAAAGGTTGTGAAATTTCAACCTGTTGAAATGTCGAAACAACCTGTTGTTTGACACTTAGTGATTTTTAAAATGATTTGGAAAAGTTGTGCTTATTTTGTCTTTGTTGTCAAACAGGAACAATTGATTATTTCGATAAAACAATTGATTATTTTTATGAAAACCTTAACAGGAAAATTACTTCAATCGATTGTTTTGGAAAACAACTTGTTGTTTTTATAACATAATTCTATTAAGTGTTTTAAACTATTTTAAATGCTTCCAACTGCTTTTGGTTTCTGATCTAAACAACTTTGACCACTTGATGAGTCTATATAAAGGTTGTTTGATTTTCTTTTCAAGACTCTAAGAAAGAGAGATTGCTAAAAATGTTTTTCAAGAATTCAAAAGCTTTGGATCATCACAAGTGTGTGGAATAGGATTGGGTTTTGTATACTTCTTAAATATAAGCTTTGTATACCATGTGTATTTTATTATCTTCTTCTTGAACATTGTATTTCTGCGTGTTCTTGTATAGGGCAGTTTCAGAAAAATGTTTCTGGAAACTGTGGTGTTGCCAAGGAGTGGTGTGTGTTCTTTAGGGGTTCAAGATCATCACTCTTGGTGTGTGGTTTGTAATCTAGGTTTGATTACATAGTGGATTCTCAGTGGTTAGCTGAGGATTGGATGTAACTCTTGGTTAAGAGTGAACCAATATAAACATCTTGTTTGATTCTCTCTATCTCTACTCTTATAAACTGTTTTAACTTGGTTTCATATTTGCTGGTATAAACAACCGATTGTTTCGTGAAAACAACAGGTTGATTTTTTTGGAAATAACCTTAAAATAGAAATTTTATTGAGTTGAGCATAAAATAATTGGTTAATTTTTCAGAACTTTTCACTTTACTTCCAAACTTTGCGAAAATCTTGTGAAAACAATTCACCCCCCTCTTATTTAGGCCACTAATTCTAACATCTTGTAGAGTTCCATTAATGAAATACACTTATCTCTTCTCTTTGTTGACATCATGAATGACTGTCACGTTAATTGCTTATTTCGAGACTGAAAGATATAAAATCATGGGCTCAGACGGGATCGACTTTTAGATAATCGGGGTAGAGGCTGAAAAGTTTTTGACTTGTGCAAATATGTCTTCTCACTAGGGCTCCAACAGAACCTAGATGCCTTCTTTAGCAGTTGGATTATTGGTTTTGTCTTCTCGACAAGCTTCGGAAAAAACCAAGATAGTGGAGTTACTCTTCCTAGATGATGGAAGAAGGCCAAGCTCAGACCCAACTACTAGGTCCATGACAAGGAAGATACAAAAAGACTGAGACTCTGCTACTGATAACAAAGAAACCCTCCTATACATGTTCAAGAAAGCCATAAACCTAGTGTAGATATTTAGAGTAGAATTTATTTTCTTGAGTAGAATAGGAATTTTACTTGTAATTTTCTTAATTGTAATTAAGGTTGGATTAGGCACCTAAAACCAACCTAGGTTAAATTAGGGTTTCTAGAAGAATCCTAAATTAACCTAGGCTGGTTCTAAACCTAAAAGGAGTCACATGAAGCACACCTTGATCATGCTTGCCTTGTGACTCCAAAATAGGCGCCATTTTCAAACTATTTCCATTTGAATTTTCCCACCTATTTTTGTATTGAATGGCAGGACCTCTAGGCTATATAAAGAGGTGCTTGGCTCATGAATTTTCAAGATTAATATATGAGTGAATTGCTGCCAAGATTGCATGCTTTCTCACTCTCTTGTCTAGCCTCTCTAGGATAGACACCTTAATCTTCTTTTTCACCTTCTCCAAGTGATATGGCCCAACCAATCACTCTTCCTACCTCTCATGCACCTTCAAGGAAACCATAGCTCCATTGGAGTCATCCTTGTTCCATTCTCTCCATCAAGCTTCCGCCAATCCTCTCAGAAATTCAAGCAATCAAACAGAATGAAGGCAATGCTATCACTAGAAGTCTTTTAACCTTTTTGATGTTTTCGGGGCTTCCAATCTCAATGATGGCTCAATATTTATCGGGATTGGCCTTAATTCCTCAATGTGTGAACATAAAACTTAGGAAATTTCCTCCTTCCACTCTGAAGACACACTTCTCGGGATTCAATCTAATGTTATTTTTCCTGAGGTCGCAAAGACTTCATCGAGATCCTCCACATGTTGGTCGCGTGATGCAGACTTAACAATCATGTTGTCTAGTACACTTTGGCATTTTTCCTGATAAGGACTTTAAAGACCTTATCCATTATTCTTTGGTAAGTGGCTCTAGCCTTCTTAAGGCCGAACTGTCCCATTGACAAGTCGGTGTAGGGTTCACAAAGGCTAAGCGTCTTTTGGACATGCTTTATTGAGGTCAGTATAGTTTGTGCACGTTTTCCACTGGCCATTTGGTTTCTTTTCCATGACCATATGAGCCACGACATGTATTGAGCTTCTCAGAGAATTCGACCTCAAGTAACTTCTTGGTTTACACTTTAGTTACACTTATTTTCTTATCTCCCAACTTCCTTTTTTTCTTGGATACCAACCTGGCTTCTTTGTAGATCAAAAGCTTATGCATGATGATATTGGGACTTACTCTCGGTATATCAACCGCGGTCTAGGAAGACAAGTAAGTGTTTTGTGTAAGGACTCGATGCATCTTCTCAGTGTCTTTTACGTTAAATTAGTTCCCAACTTGGGTATAATGGTTCTCGAGGTTCTACTCGAACGTTGTTTATTCTTGGATACAAGTCAATCAAAGTAATTATATGGTTTCATCTTGGACTTGGTTGATTGATGGTAGGGTGTTTGATTTATTTCTTTCAGAATACACATCCATGTGACCTAAAATTTCGTTTCGTTTGATCAAATATTGTGTTGAGATTCTCACATAAAAAGCTCATACACAAAATGTTTTTGGATGAACTTTCACAAATTTTGGATGTTTTAATGTCTGTTTCATTCTAGTAGTTTTCTTTTTAAATCTATTTTACTGTTATTCTTAGGTTTCCTATTTGAGTGCTCACTATTTTTGTTAGCTTTAATTGTTGATTTGTGTCTTAAAATACTCCTTGCAGTTATCAAATTAATCCATTTGAGTTTAGCAATTTTAATTGAGTTTTTCTTGATTTTTTTTACTTGTTGCACTACAAGAAAATAACAATTTAGTCACCGAATTCAGTGACAGAAAATAAGTAGTCACAATTTGCAACTGAAATAGCCACTGAATACTCTTAGTGTCAAATCTGCGACTGAGTAAATTCTTAATGATGTTAGTTAGTTTTGCGACTGAATCAGCGACTGAACATGAAAATGACAAAACCATTGATCGTTAAAGTGATGACTGTTTTGAATAAATTGGAAAAAATATATCTGCGACCTAATTAGCCACCAAATATTTTTATGTTTTAGCCACCGATTTGATTTCGGTCATTGAATATTATTGCTTATTTTCTGTCACCGAAATAGCCACCGAATTTGCTTATTTTTTAGTTACCGATTTTGTTTTAGTCACTAAATATAATTGTTTATTTTTGCCACTGAATTAGCTACCAAATACGTTAATTTTTTAGTCACCGAATTGCTAAATGTAATTTTTTATTTTAATAATAATAATAGTAATAATAATTATTATAACAATAATAATAATAAATAATAATAATAAATAATAATAATAGTAATAATAATAATAAAAATAATTATAATAATAATAGTAATAATAAAAATAAAAATAATTATAATAATAATAGTAATAATAAATAATAATAATAATAAAAATAATTATAATAATAATAGTTATAATAAATAATAATAATAATAATAATATTATTATTATTATTATTTATACAAAAATTCTTTCACTGTGCTCTTCTTTAACATTCAGAGTTATTGTTTTAGGGATTGGAGTGGGTAAGTAACACAGAGCCATAGAGCCATTGGAGGAGAGGAAGCTACGGGTGCGAACGGAGGCAAACGGAGGTGCAAGCGAAGGCGAATGGAGGCCAACGGAAGTGCGAACGGAGATAATTGATTGCTTGCATAAATCTAACAAGTTATTGTTAGCTTTTAGGGCATTGAACTATTCTTTGTTCTGTAGAAGCTGCCTTTGTTTCAGCTAGTTCTAGTTTACGTTAGATGGGGGTTCCAATGAGTAAAGAAAAGAAAAAGAACAACCGCAGGAAAAGTTGATGAACAAAGACTCGGTTGACTCAGATTTACCGATTGACCGTACATTGCATAATGAGAGAATGTTTAAAGATGCTGAATGGCTTTAGTGTGAATTAATTCGTATCCTAGTTCTTCATCTCCTTCGACTACTTCAATAATCCTTCTACATCTTTATAAAGAAGGAGAAACTGCACTCTCCTTTTAGTTGTTTCCAATTAATGTTCAAGAAGTTAGGGATAATTAAAATCATGGAGATGCTTGCTTGCTTTGTAACCCTCACCAACAGCCCCACCCCAAGTAATAATAATAATGCAGATCCATATCTCCCAAAGCATTTATATTTACTTTTAATCTCTAGGGTATTGATTCTAGCCGATGAAAATTAAACTGACTAGGTTCCTTCCAGTTGATTTTAAACCTTCTCGGTTATGCTTTCATGTTCTTCGCGTTAAATCACTCAAAATTTATCTCATTTTAGAGGATTTTAGGTTTTTAATTTCAAGAAACTCATTTAAGAAGAATGCTTTTGAAGCACAGAAGTAAGAAGTGCCCCACACACAGTTGTCATTTTAAGTTTTGGGAAACAAAAATAGGTTAAATAGCAATATTCATGTATTCACTAAATTACAAATTTTTTCTTCATACTCAAAGGAACAACTGAGGCATTTGTTACGAGGAGAATCTTCAATACACAGGTATCTTGGATACCTAGTGTACGATAGAGTGGTGCTATATGATATATAAGACTAAAATTAGAGTATACATATAAGACTAAAAATTTAAAACTCTTAAAAATTAAAGAGATGTGTTTTTTATGACAATTCTGACTTCATCTGTTTTTGATTGATGTTGTTCTTCAAATTTATACCTCATTTACATTTAAATTTTAAAGCTATACTTCATCATACAATATTTCAAAATTATTGTCAGTGCTTTAAAGAAAAATAACTTTTTTCTATTGAATTGAAGATATATTTAAAAAATGTATTATCGTCAAAGTAACTCTTAAAAGAGTTATAACTCGTTCTTTTCTTGTTCCAGTTTAGTTAATAGTAGGTATTTTTTTATTACTTACTTTATTCTTGCAGCTGAGAGACAAGTGGGAGAGACATACGTTAATGAAAATAGTTCTAGATATCACCAAATTATCAGATTGGTATGTGTCTTTCCCTTGCATGCTTAAAATACTGTGCTTAATATTTTTTACTGATAGACTTCCATTAACGAAGTTGCAACATTTTAGACAATGCAAAGTTCCGTGAGGGAATTTCTAGGCAAAGGAAACTCAGCCACCCTAGTAGCTAGTGTGGTATGTTTACTTTCTTTAAAATTCCCCTCCTATTGTGGGCATTATTAAAGATTTTATAATTTTTTAATGTCTTTTTATTTCTCTGCAGAATTTTGTTGATTTGGCAGGGAGTGAGCGTGTTTCTCAAGCATCACTGATTTTAGGATGAAATCTAGCTAACACGTTACTCTGTAAAATTCTTATGCTATTGTATTGCTAACATGTCTATTGATTTCTTCTAGCTCTTGATTTTAAATAATGATTTGAGCTTAGCCAAGATTCTATGCTAATGAATAACCATATTGTCTGTTTTACAGTATCCCATTCTATACCTAAAGGGAGTAGAAGAAACCCTTTTCAGTTGGCCCCAGATTCTTGGCTGGATCTTTAATTTTTAATTTATTCATATTTGGAATTTTCTCTGTATTGGGTTTTGAATTTGTTATTGACTTGTACTTTGTTTGGCTGACAATTTGCTGAATTTGAAACCACAGGATCCATTTTGCTGCTTCAAACTTTCTTGGATCGCTATGGTTATGCTATAAGAGATACGAAAGACATGCAGCATGAACCAATTCTTGAGGCAATCATTAAATACCTCTTCAAAGAAGGGGGACCAAATACGAGTTCTTCCTTGCCTCCATGAGTATGACATGTCATGTGTGTGGACAAGTGGCTTAAAGAAATATACGGTACTGTCATTATAAGTAAAACTAGTCTTGTATCATTTTTTTTTCATATTTACCTATTTTCATTTCATGCATAACCACCCAGCTTTCTTCTTATAGAGTGTATGTCCTAAAAAAAATTGAAATGGTGAGTCCACCTATCATTGGTAGAGATATAAAAATAAGTTTATGATTGATTATTTGAATTGATGAACTTTGTTCTCTAGATTGAGTGGAGAAATTCTTTCTTTTAAAACTGTAACAATCAACCATGCAGTGAGAATGAGATATATGAAAATATTTGTTAGTTCTTTATTTCATTGTTTGTATTGATATAATTTTAGGATGGAGGCCACACAGTTGCAGAGTTTCATGTACAATAGATGGCTATCTAACAGGGCTTTGTAGGAACAACCAGACAAAGCCATCTACTATGTTGGCAAGTACTAAGCATGACAAGCCTCATGGTAGATTTATCACTGTCTACCAAATGAAAATAATTTGTATCTTTCTAAAAGATAACGTGCAAGAAGGAGATGTTCATTTCTAAAAGAAAATCTACTAAGGTGTGCAGTTGAGATTAGAAGATGGGGAAGGTTAAATTTTTATTTATTTAATTATTTATATACAAGTGAGAAGTGTTCGGTTGAGAGATGGAGGCTTAGGCTTGATTTATTATGGTTTGTGTTGGCTTTGGCTTAGACAACCCAAGCTATTATTTGATGGATACACTTGTTTAGGTTTATTCCGACTGTATAGATCATATTTTAATTTAATATATATATATATATATATATATATATTTTTAGTATGTTTTATTTTGAGTGTGCATGTGTTAATTTGGAAGACCATTTAAATTAGAATGCAAAGAGAGGAGATTTGCATTCTCTTCACTTTTTGAATTATATATTTTATAAAAAAAATCTTATATTTTCATATAAACTCTCTTAATAGTTAAAATATTTATCAAGTCGCGTTTAAAATTTCCATTTTTATAATTTTCATAACTAGATAGATGTTAAGAGATACCAAATTGATAGATTTTTTATTAGAATAGTTTATTTAGCTGGGTTAGTGAGTTGAAAATTCACTTTAAAAATGGTTTTAATCTAATTCATCTTTAGATTATTGAACGTAAGTTAGTTATTTTTATAGAAAAAAAGTTTGGTTAGGTTGAACTAATTTAATAAGAAAAATATTTAGCCATCAAAATAAAATCGGTTGCTATAGGGGTCTCCATTTAGTCATCGAAATCAAATTGATCGTTGTACCGAACAGTTCTCGGACACCGAGAACAGGTAGTAAAGGGCGAACCACGTCAGCTGGGTCCCACAGCATGGGCCAAGGCCACGTGGAGTGGACCCCGCAGGCAGCTTGGATTAGAGGGTGATCAGTCATCGGTGTGTTCCCTTAGAGAAGGGTGATCAGTCATTCCCCTCAGAGTAGGGTGATCAGTCATTCCCCTCAGAGTAGGGTGATCAGTCATCGGTGTGTCCCCTGAGAGAAGGGTGATTAGTCATTAGCATTTTCCCGCAGGGAAGGGTGAGTAGTCGTCAGACCACCAGGATGGGCTGAGGTGTCATCGTCACTCAGCAGGTCGAGGAGTCCTCGGCAACAGAGTATGGCGAGGTGACATCGGCCTTGGGTGGAGACGAGGTGACATCGGCCTTGGGGGAAGACCAGTTATCAGTAAACATGCCCAGAGGTAAGGAGAGGTTTGGATCACGAAGTGCCCATGCGGGTAGCAGGGAGAGCACAGTTAGGTGCAAAGTCCTGAGGGGACGAGTACTCACCAGAACTAGGGTTTTCCCAGTAAAGCTGCATGCATGGCACGTGAACAGTGAAGACACTCCCAGAACAGGTGGCCCCAGAGACTAGGTGCACAAGGAGGCACCCAGGTGGTCACCCTGTTAAAGTTTGCACTCCAGAGAAGGAAACCTTATGTGCTAGATTACCCTAAGATTGGGTGATAGCGGCGCAAGGGTATTCCAGTAAACCCTAAATATGGCTAGCAGCGCAGTAAACCCTAATTAGGGCTAGCGGCGCAGTAAACCCTAGTCTATATAATAGTAAAATACTTCACAAAGGTACGCAGTTTCTAGACCTAAACACAGAGAGAAACTCAATACACTTGGTGTTCCTTGCCTTACACTGACTTGAGCGTCGGAGTGCAAACGGCCTCTAGGGCGCCCCCTTTCTCTTTTGCAGGTGCAGATTGCTTCGAAAGAACCGAGCACATATCAACGTGAGGAAGGAGGCGTGTGAGTGTCGTGAGTCAATCGACAGGCGGGTCAACCGGCAAGAACAATCGTCATGAGAGTTTTCATTTAGCCACCAAATTAGTCATCACAAGATTTTTTTTAATTAATTATTTTAATCCATTAGCGACCAAAAATAGTGGTTGCTATCATATTCTATTTCAGTCATCGATTTAGCCACCGAAAATGGTGGTTGCTAATTTGGTTACGAAATTTTGGTGACCAAATTTTCTACGACCGATTCAGCCACTAAAAATGGTGGTTGTTAATTTCGTTACTGAATTTTGGTGACCAAATTTTTTGCAACTGATTCAGCCACCGAAATTTCGATCGCAAATTTGTGACCACTTCATAATTCGATCGCTAAATGCTTTGCGACTAGGGTTTTCGCTTCCATCTTTATTTGGTGGCCTTTTCGGTTGCGAATATGTTTAGTGATTGATTTTAGTGCTTTTAGCGACCAAATTTGGTGGTCGCTAAAAGTGCTTTTTTTTGTAGTGTTGGCCTCATAAGGTGAAATTCATATTGAGTGGAAGTTTGGTTTTGAAGTTGTGAAGCTAATTTCTACTTGATGATTCATAACTTAAGGCTAAAAACAGTGATTATTTGGATAGGGTAGCAATTGAAGACAAGAATCAAGTTCATATAAAAAGAAGGAAGATTTGACAACCTGAAGAAAAGAAATTCATAAAAAAAAATTGTTTTATTTTTAGCTTTGTATCACGAAACCTTTGTGTTCAAGTTTATTTTCCTTGCTTATTTTTGCTTACATTAGTTGGTGGGAAAAATGCTTTCAAAGCAATCCCATGAAAAACGTTGTAATAGCTAAATTCGTTCATTAGTTGTGAAAGTGTGTCAAGAGGCTCCAAGTGTCACTTGCACTATCACATAGTACACGTCTAGTGTACTTTTCCGCCTTTCCTTCTTTATTTTCTTTGCCTTTAATTCCTTCTTTTTTTAATTTCTTGCTTTCCTTTATTTTTCTAAGTCTCCGTGATACCTAGGTGATTGCTCTCTATTTGTAGTTGATCTTCCTTTGATCACTAGGACGCCTTGCATACATCACATTTAGGGAAAATTTGTTTTGAAGTTTTTTTTGATGAAAAACTTTGTTAAGACTATCTGAGGTAAGCTCTGGCTAAGGGAAGACTCGGTACTTAAGTAGTCCTAGTGACTCACCTCTCTTTCCTGGGAGTGAACTTGGAGACAGTTTGACTTGTTGACCTTGATTGAAACTTCACAAACTCTAAAAGCTATTTGTGAAAATATTTTTATCACTCATTTGAAAGAAAATTTTTTGTAAAAATCATTTCTTTTTAATTTCAAAATGAGTGATCATTTACATGCATCAAGTGTACAAGGAAGTAATATGGAACAAAAAGATGCCTATGGGTGGAAAGAGGAGAATAGAATTTTGAGAGAAGATAAAGATAGAAAATGGGATGAGATAAAAGAAATGTTTGGCAAAATGGTTCTCAACCAAAAAAAGGACAAAAGGTTTGAAGAAGAAAGACTTATTCATAGAAGAAAGATTTATAACTTCCATTATCAAAGAAAGGAAAGGGTATGTTTTGAGCCTAGAAGTTTATATTATTCTACATAGCCTGAAGCATACATTCCCTACTTTGATAGAAACAAAAATGTTGAAGATTATTTAGAATGGGAGACAAAGCTTGATCAAACTCTTAAGAAATACAAAGTGGATGAATATACTGGATTTTTCTTGGCTACACTATGTTTTCAAGAATATGCTAGGTCTTGGTGGCAACAAAGGCAACGTGATGATAGAATTGGTACACCATCAAAAGTAGAGTATTGGAGTGATTTAAAGACGTGTATGAGAAGAAAATTTGTTCCGCCTTTATATGATAGAAAAAGAAAGCTTAGAGAAGAAATGAAAGAGCTTGTTAGAATAGGAAGAAAATTTGTAGATGGAGAAAAAGAATACACTAGAAGAGAAAAAGAGTTTAAAGAAAAATTACAAGCTCTTGTCAGAAAGAAAGAAGAGAAAGAAGAGAAAGAAAAAAGAGAAAGAGAGGAGAACGACAAGAAAGATAGAGAAGAGAAAGAAAAGAGAGAAAAAGTGATTATAGAAAAGGAAAGAATAGAAAAGTCTTCGTCTGGAGCTGAACCAGATATTGATAACATTTTTCCTTCTATAAACAAACCTTGTGAGGAACATCTTGAAGAAAAAATTGTGTCTGGAGCTAAACTAGATATAGATATAAATTTTTCCTCCACAAAAAATACAGGTGAAGGTTTGCTTGAAAAAGAAGAAGAAGAAACCCTCAAAGAAGAAGAGTCTCTTATGACACCCCCTGCAAGCATAGTTAAGAAAGAATCCATAAAGAGGGATTGCAATACTTTCAACTCTTCTTTTCAATTATATAATGCTCATTCCTCTTCACAAAAAATCTCAAAAACAACACTTTGTGATGTTATTGCCTAGCTTGGGCAATAAACAACACAAAGTGAACAAAAATATTTTTGAAAAATGTCCTATGTTTTTCTTTCAAAAATTTAATAAAAATAAAAGACCTTATTTATGTTTTCTTTTCGTTTGTTTTAATTTTCTTTTAATAAAAAAAATTATCTCATAAAAGAACCCATTATCTTGGGTCATGTTTTAGGCAAATTTTGTCAATTAGAGTAGGGTGTAAATAGAAAAAGAAAGAGTCTAGCTAGAGTTACAATTGGGCCTCCTTGGACCTAATGCAACTCTAGACCATTTGAAGAGTTTTTTTAGGGTTAAAGCTTGCACTTTGGCTGCCCATACCACTACAAATACAAGTGTTAGCCCCCTTTAAATTAGATTGGAATTGATAAAGAAAGGCTGCCCAAGTTGCTAGCTCATTTGTCTTCCAATTCTCACTCTCAAGTTTGCACTTCTAATATTGTTTTGCTTGAATCTTCTTAGGAGTTGGCCTAACCTCTCTTAAGCTTCGTTATCATTCTCCATACACCAATACTTCAAAGTTTCTTTCACCCATTTTAGCCACCCAATCCCACCAAATTCCGTACCTCAAAATACAAAACAAAAGACTCATAGCAATTCAAGTTATGATTGCATCACATCCCTTTTACTAAAAAGCTGACTGTTACAAGTGAGTGAGTGCAATAATTGTTGTTTAAAACTAATTGTTTGAATTTTCTTGTGCAACATTATGGCTCATTTATCTTCAGGGGAATCTTCCAAACCACCTTCTCCTCAAAAGATACACCTTTTGGTGGAGCTTGAAGAGACCCAGAGAAGTTTGGCTCAAAAGGAAAAAGACATGAAGCAACTAGTAGAGAGGATGTAGAGACTAGAAGATACCCAAGAAAGACAAGCCCGGGAAAGGAGGTGGGAGCCTAGAAGAGCTACAACATACCGCATGCACTATGGAAGCCAAGAAGAAGAAGAAAAAAAAAAGATTGGAGAGTGCCAAATTTTGAAGCTAGACGTCATCAACACCACCACCAACAACCAAAGAAGACCATGCCTTTCATTAAGTTACCTAGTTTTAGTGAAGAAGAAGAAGATTGGAGAGTGCAAAATTTTGAAGCTAGGCGCCATCAACACCACCACCAATAACCAAAGAAGACCATGCCTTTCATTAAGTTACCTAGTTTTAATGGGGAAAATGACCCTAATTTGTACTTAGGTTAGAAGGTAAGGTAGAACAATATTTTAATGTGTATCAGGTCAAAGATGACCAAAAGGTTAAAGTTAGCTTCCCTATAGTTTTTAGACTATGCCTTGCAGTGGTGGCATCAAATTGTAATGGATGTTGGTTTGAACAAGAGGCCAGTCGTGGTCTCTTGGTGTTATTTAAAAGAATGCATGTGCGCGCGATTTTGTTCCTCCTCACTATAGAAAGGAACTCTTGTTGAAGCTCTGACGACTTCATCAAGGACCTAGTAGTGTAAATGAATACTTCAAAGATTTAGAAGTAACTTTGACTAAGATTAATATGCATGAAAGTGAAGAGTCAAAGATTGATAGATTTGTTAGTGGATTAAGAAGAGAAATTCAAAATGTTGTAGAACTTTATGAGTATGTGTCTTTAGAAAAATTGGTTCACCTAGTCATCAAGGTCGAATCACAACTTTTAAAGAAAACATCTTTCAAACATACTCATAATGATGGCTTTTACAACTCATCTTGGAAGGATAAACATAAATTTCAAAAACAAGATATTCCTTCCAATTCCTCTAAAGAACTCCACAAACATCTAAAGACAATCTTTCTCCTTCGGATAATAGTAAGTGACCATAATGATCAATCTTCTAGGTCTACCTCCCTTACCCCTTCCAAAACCCCTTGTGAAGAGGAATGTGAGATACCTTGTGAAGGTGACTTATTGGTGGTAAGGTGACTTAAAAGGATTCAGAGCCTTAGATATTGCAGGCCAACTGAAACTTCTTGCTCCTGTCTTAGGTACAACCGTGTTTCAACCTATAAATGAAGTATCAGGACCTCCCTATTTATAGAGTTTAATGAGGAGTTCCTTTAGACTTTCCTTCTGCTCAGTACCAAGCCAATATGCTCATACGATTGGCTTTCTTCATCTTAAAGAAACCTCTAGGCTCAAAGCCCTTTTTTGAGCTTAACAAAATCTGTGATTTCCTAATCCTTAGAGGATTCATTACAAGCCTGACTAATGTGAGTTGATTTTAGGATTACACATTTTATAGACGACTCTTTTGATTAAGTTTTTTGAGATTAACAAATATGGTAAGACCCAAAGAAGATTCCCACTAGACACAAACTTAACCAAGTGGTTAAGTAAGTATGAATGTGCACTTCTAGAGGGCAAAGAGGAAACACAAGTATGGTGATTATGATGATGAAGGTGCGAAAATAAAAGACATGAAAAGAAGCATAAGATGATGAAGAAAATCAAACATAAATGAGTAAAAGAATGGAAGAATGGTGTAAGAAAAAAGAAAGAAAAACACAAAGGTGAAAAGAATAAGAGATGCTTATGAAAATATGAATCACGCCACTTGGAGGGGGAGGAGACTCCAAGATAAGTGGTGAAAAGCTCATGCCCGAAATTCTAGACTACTCAAACTCTCTAAACACTCCTGCAAAGTTTCTTTTCTATTCAAATTTCAAGTGTCAAAATACATGAGGCAAGGCACCGTATTTATAGGGAAGGGTTGCCTTGGTGAGCAAGAGAGAGAGGAGAGAGGAGAAGGGAGAGGAAGGCGTGGCTAGGGTTTGATTAAGGTCAATGTCGCCCCTAATAACCTAGGTTCTAGAAGGTAGGTTAACATTCCTAAACCTAGGTGCACTTATCTTGAAAAAATGGGCTTAGCACAAGCCCAATTTTCTAAGTACACTCCCATTTATGCTATGTGAACCTAATCTACTGAAATTAAAAACAAAGAGACTAGCTGGTGCTCAGCTCCCATCATATGGGCTCTGCTCCTGGTGATCCTCTGAGGAATGATAGGTTCTGAGGCACTGGCTAGTGGAAGGTCCTGACCTAGCCCTGGATCCTGTGTCATGCTTCGGGTCATCCTTCCAGAAGGTTGGGCTAGTTCAGGTGATGCTCTATCTCTCAAGTCTTCATCACTGACCCAAAAAATTCCTTTCTTAAACATAAGGAAATTCTTTCGCTCTGAATCCGCTTCAAGCCTTACTTAAGCGATTCAGACTTTTCCTGCTCCTAACGAGAACTTTTCGCTTTGAATTAGGTTCAAGCCCACCCAAGCAAATTTAGGCTTTCATGCTCATGAAGGACTATTTTCACTCAAAGCCTCTTGAATTTGTTTAGCCTCCCAACCTTGTAAATTAAATCTTTCTCTGGCATAGATTCGCTCAACAAATTCCTTGGCGCTTAGCGCTTCAAAGATTCTATATTTTATTGCTATTTGTTGCCAATACACTTAGCCTAGGAGGTCTTACGTTGAGCGAATTGGACATTTTTGTCACTTCTTTGTTTTATTGTAGTTTTCTTCATCTTTCTACAAGTTTCCATCAATTTCTATATATTCTTATTTCCCATTGGGTCAAACATGATTTGAGGGAAAAAGACATTCTTTTTATGACATTTTACATGCAATCATTCATTTTTCATGTCTAATTTTCATTGTTTTCATGAAGCACTATTTTTCACTCAAAGCCTCTTGAATTCATTCAGCCTCCCAACCTTGTAAATTAAATCCTTCTCTAGCATAGATTCGCTCAACGAATTCCTTGGCGCTCAGCGCTTCAAAGATTCTATATTTTATTACTATTTGTTGCCCTTGGATGTCTATGTTCAACGAATTGGACATTTTTGCTACTCCTTTATTTTGTTGTAGTTTTCTTCATCTTTCTACAAATTTCCATCAATTTCTATATATTCTTGTTTTCCATTGGGTCAAACATGATTTGAGGTAAAAAGACATTCTTTTTATGATATTTTACATGCAATCATTCATTTTTCATGTGTAATTTGATATGAAAATTAAGAATGTTTATCACTTATCAGTAATATTGGTATGCCAATGGATTTGGATTAGACTATGGTGGTTCAACCTTCAAGCTAGCTTAATAACTTTCCCTTGCCATCCTTTGGTCTACATGAATGGTCTCGTTGTCACCGAATACCGAAAGGAACTCCATCACTAAATGTGGGATATAAACTATTGGCCCAACTGGTTAATGGGTGACCTCCCATCGAGGATGTTGTAAGATGTGTTAACATCAACTATGACGTATCGTATTTTGAGAGTTTGACTTTGTAGACTTTCCTCCTATAATATAACCCCTAATTTATGAATTTAAACCTTTTCACATATTTTGTGATTATTATATTATAAGAATGGTTTATTCCCAAATTTGTGTTAATTTCAGTATTTTAGGCAAAAATGGAGATGAAAGGGCAAAAAGGGAATATACAAGATGAAAATAGAAAGCTGAAACGCTCTAACACTCGTCTAAGCCAGGAGCCTTCCAGAGGATCTCGCCTAAGTGAGCTCATCACGCCTAGGCGAGATCAATATTGGAGCAATTCTAGAGAATTTAGATTGGCATCAAAGAAGAAATTTTTTTAAAGATGCTAATCATTATGTATGGGATGACCCTCATTTGTTTAAAATTGGTGCAAATAATTTGTTGAGAAGAAGTGTCCCACTAGATGAAGCCAAGAGAATTATATGGCAATGCCATAGTTCACCATATGGAGGACATTTTAATGGCAAAAAGACAGTTGCAAATATTCTCCAATCAAATTTCTTTTGGCCTTCATTATTCAAAGATACACATTGATAGGTGCCTTCATCCGAATTGCTTTCTTGCTTAGGTTTTTTTTTTTTGAGGAATTGGCGAAAGCTAATGGAGCAAGTGGATCAAGGAGAGCTCCAATGAAGTTATGGTTTCCTTATAGATGCATGAAGAGTAGGGAGAGTGATTGGTTCGACCATTTCACTTGGTAGTATAACACTCTAAAATTGATCTTCTTATATTCTCCTTGCCATAGCTCTATTGATTGGTCCTGAGTTGGGCCTTCTGCCGTCATCCCCTCCCTCTTGAAGAGGATTTGTCCTCAAATCACATGTCTCTTCCTCTTCATTTGTGCTACATGAAAAGGTGTTAGATCCATAACATTAAAGGTAGCATGCACTTGATATTCCTCAGGAAGGTCTAATTGATATGTATTATTATTGATTCTCTTGAGGACTTGGAAAGGACCATCTCCTTGGGGACTAAGCTTAGACTTCCTTTGACTAGGGAATCTATCTTTTCTAAGATGAAGCGAAACCTAGTCTCCCTCTTCAAAAACCATCTCTCTCTTCCCCTTATTGTTATGTTTATATATTTCTCTATTTGTTTCTATATTTGATCTTTAATCCTCTCATGCAATTTCTTTACAAACTCAACTTTTTTTACCCCTTCCTTATGCACAAATTCTTTTGGATTAGGTAAAGGTAACAAATCCATGGGATTGTGAGGATTAAACCCATGTATAACCTTAAATGGAGAAATATTAGTAGTCTTATGGACCACTCTATTATATGCAAACTCAATATGAGGAAGGTATTCGTCCCAAGATTTGTGGTTCCCTTTCATGATTGACCTAAGCATAATTGATAGAGATCTATTCACAATTTTTGTTTGTCCATCCGTTTGTGGATGACAAGATGTTGAAAAGTTCAACTTAGTTCCTAGCCTTTCCTAGAGAGTTCTCTAGAAATGGTCACAAATTTAGGATCTCTATCCGAAACTATGGTCTTAGGTAAACCATGAAGTCTTACCACTTCTCTAAAGAAAAGCTTACATATGTTGTACTAGGCAGGAGTTCGGTTCTTGATCTTGGGCTTGTGATATGCTCGGTTCTCGGTTTGGGCTGGCAAATGGTCAACTCGGCTTTTGGGCCCAGGTAAGGGTTATGAATTTGGCTCAGTTTAATTGATAAACCCCGTAAGGTATAATTATAATGAGACTACCATGCGAGGTGGGGCCCATTGTATATATTTATAGATAAGTGTGCGCAGGTGGTTGTGATATGTGCGTATTTGTTATTTGTTGCATGTGCATGTTAGTTATTTGTTACATGATACTTGTTGATAGTTGCTGATAATAACCCTAAGAGATAGGGTGTGCACTTAAAACAAAATGTTGGCCTCTGGTTAGCACCTGAAAATAATTGGTGTCCGTGACAGATGGTTTTTTTTGTTAGTGATCCGGTCGGTCATCGGTATCCGATGACGTCAGCAGCAGATGACCACGTGGGCCAGTCACAGAGCAACGCGTGGCATGAGATAGCAGATGAACCAGGGTGGAGATCGTTCAAGAACGGCGATCAGTGGTCAGCTACCGAGTGACCACCACCAGAAGATCGGTTCCTACATGAGCGCTTGGAAGCAGAGCACGAGAAGTGATGAAGCACCGATCAGTCATCGGTGCATGCAGAGCGATCAGTCGTCGGGGGTTCCTTGCCAACACGTGTTAAACTGGGACCCAGGCTCCCAGCAAGAACGTTACCCAAGGACCTCGCCTGATTCCATAAGGAGAGCACGACAACGTGAAGAAGCGCCATCTGTCATCGGTCGGGGTGACACATCGATCACTGGCCAGAATGGCACATCGGCCATCGGTCAGGATGAGAGATACCTCGGTCATCGGTGTGTGGCGAGTGACGTCGGCCACGACGACGTGAATGACGCGCTAAGTTACTCCGCAAGGGGATTGTAGTGGCCAGACCTCAGACATCAGTCAGGGGCTGAGAGATCGATGAGCCCTCAGAAGAGTCGATCACCAAGAACAAGGGCGATGAGAGATCGCCAACAGGGTGACACATCGGTCATCGGTGCCCAGAGCCAGGGAGCGGCCTTAGTCACGGAACGACCATGCATGAAGATGGGAAGACGCAGTTAGGTGCAGAATCCTGCTGGTACAAGAACCCGTCAAGGTTAGAGTCTCCCAGTGAGGTTGCATGTATGCCACGTGGACGGTGAAGATGTTCCCAGAGAATAGGTAGGGCAGATAGGCACAGAAGTCGAGGGGTACAGAGGTACCCACGCAGCCTCCCCTGTCAGACTTTGCACTCAAGTGAGGAAGGCCTGCACGCAAGGTAGGCCTGGGGGGTAGATAGCAGCGGTGCAGAGAAATCAAGTGGCCCTAGAGGTAGCCAATAGGGGGCGACGTGGGTTTATATGAGGAAGAAGAATGCTGAACCAGGTACATAAGACGTAACCCAGAAATTAGACAAAGAGAGTTCTTGATGTTTCCTTGCCCAAAACTGACTTGAGTGTCGGAGCTACACCGGCCGCTAGGGCGCCCCTCTATGTTTGCAGGAACCGTTTGCTTTGTTCGAAGGGAAGCCAACCGGAGGAACAGACGCGGACGCGGGAGGAACGCGGAGCCCATCCACGCTCGAGTCCGCGGCGGGATCAGTTAGAAATAAAAGATTAATGTGCCCAGTTATGTTCTCAGTTGATATTTTATTCTCTTGAGCGAAAACTGTTGCATGTGTGGTTATAAAAGGGGTCTGAGACCCCAGGTGGCGGTACGCTGTTTTGCACACTAGACTGAAAAATGATTACTTTTTATGACCATACAACAATTATTGCTTTAGGCTACAGCATAAAACCGTGGTCTAAAGCATTAAAACTGTGGCCTAAAGTTTAGGCAACGGTTTTTTACCTGTGGTCTAGGTGAGCGTGGCCGTTGGTAATACACCATAGTTTTTATAAAGACAACAATTTTAAAACCGTTGCCTAAAATCTTGATAACAGGCACAATTTTAAAAGCATTGCTTAAAGTATTGACAAAAACAACAATACATTTCTTTAATTTTAGAAGAATTAGGATAGCATGCCCTCATTTCAATTAAGCCAATGGAAACAAAAACTGAACCTCTACACTCTAATTTCAAACCTCAAAGAAATATCTATATTTGAAAAATGGGAAAAATCATAAAATATAAAATATATATTCTTTCAATCCACTTGACATATGTCCAACTCAATAATTTCAGCAATTAACAACTTTTTATTTACATATATAATAATTGAACATTAACACACACCCCCTAGCTTACATATTTAAAATTAATTTTAACTATATAGCAAAAACAAATAAAAAATTAAGAGCCTTCAAATTCTATTCTATCTTTCCACGCATGCCCTCATTTCAATTAAGCTAATGGAAACAGGAACTATACCTGCACTCTAATTTCAAACCTCAAAGAAATATCTGCATTTGAAAAATGGAAAAAATCAAAAAAAGTAAAATAAATTTAATTCATATAAGATGAAATGTAATTATTTATGTGAATGAAGTAGACAGAGACATACCAGTAAATAGTTTAAAAGGAATCATCAAATTTGAGTGGTCATTGCTAACTCATATTTCAACCACAAGTCAAGGGAAAGATCAATAATGATTGGTCTTGGTGTTTGGTTCCTGCATAAATATATAACTAAATCATGGGAAAACGTGCAAAATATGGTTTCAAATGATCTTCATTTTTAAGATTTTGGCATTAGGCCATCACGTGGGATGTGACCCACCAATTCCCTTAAAGGCAAAGCAGCTCACAAGACGCCACCATGAATACACATATAATTAATTAATATATATATATATATATATATATATATATTAAATGAAATTCAAATTATTTTATAAATAGTATGATATAATAAAAAGTCATGGATATTAATAAAGTGTTTGAAAATTGATCCGGTCGGTCATCAGTAGTCGATGACGTCAGCAGCAGATGACCACATGCCTCGCGCCCGGCGATGCCCGCATGCCTCGCGCCCGGCGATGCCCGCATGCCTCGCGCCCGGCGATGCCCGACGACACATCGCCACGCCTTGCTGAAAGTTCTTCATCCCACTATGTTACGTCCAAGGTATCATCTCCACATGACTTGGTGACGTCGGTAGCTTCACATTTCCAAGAGTAGATCAGCACTACTCCTCGTGTGCCCATGCATGCAACACTAAGGACGATTTCTTATGCTCAAGCATAGAGCTTCGCATGCACAGCGTACCTAAGGCTTAACCCACACCTTGATACGTGTGGTTGTTGGAACCCACTCTGGTTGATCCAGTATCCTGACCACATACCGAGTGCACTTTCGGCGATCATGTGTACCATAGGCGATTGGCGATCATGTGTAATCTAGGCGACAGGCGATTATGTACTAACCAGGCGATCTCATAGTCTTCTAAGCTACACTTTCCTTCCTTTTTATTTTAAATAAAAACATACTTAGAATTCATTTAAAATATATTCCTTTTTATTCCAAAGTAAATTTTACAGGTCCTTACATTCTCCCCAACAAGAAAAATTTTCGTCCTCGAAAATTGAATTACAAGGAAAAGAGGTATGGATAGGCTTCTCTCATGGGTTCTTCTAACTCCCAAGTTGAATCACCCGATCTCTCATCCCACACCACTTTCACCATGTTTATGGTCTTGCCTCTGAGCTGTTTACTTTGCCGATCGTCAATCCTGACTGGTTTGGCTTCAAAGGACAAGTCATCCCTGATCTGCACATCGTCCACTTCCAGCACATGACTAGGGTCTGCCATGTACTTCCTCAGCTGTGATACGTGAAAGACATTGTGCAGATTCGCTAAATGGGGAGGTAGGGCGATCTCATAAGCCACTGGACCAATCCTCCTTAAGATCTGATATGGTCCCACGAACTTAGGGGACAACTTCTTTGATCTGATCGCCCGTCCTACACCCTTGGTTGGTGTCACTCTCATGAACACATGGTCTCCAGCAGCAAACTCCAAAGGTTTTCTCCTCTGATCTGCATAGGATTTCTGCCTACTTTGAGATGCTCTCATTCTGTCTTTTATTTGTTGCACCTTCTCGGTCGTCTGCTGAATCAACTCTGGTCCAACCAATACTGTATCGCCCTCCTGGTACCAGCACAATGGAGTTCTGCATTTCCTTCCATACAAGGCTTCGTATGGCGCTATCCCTATGCTGGCGTGATAACTGTTATTATAGGTAAACTCTACCAGCGGCAACACCTCATCCCAACTTCCCAATTGATCCAAGACGCACGTCCTCAGTAGATCTTCCAAGGACTGGATCATTCTCTCTGACTGTCCATCTGTTTGAGGATGATATGCCGAGCTCATTCTCAACTTAGTTCCCAAGCAATCTTGTAAAGTCTGCCAAAATCGTGAAGTGAACCTAGGATCTCTATCTGAAACAATGCTGGAAGGCACTCCATGCAGCCTCACTATTTCTTTGATGTACAACTGTGCCAACTTGGCCATAGGCATCCTCATATGCACTGGAAGAAAGTGAGCACTCTTCGTCAGCCGATCAATGATGACCCAGATTGCATCATGACCCTTTACCGATCTGGGTAAATGGGTAACAAAATCCATGGCAATGCTGTCCCATTTCCATTCAGGGACATCCAGTTGCTGTAACAACCCGCCAGGTCTTTGATGCTCTATCTTCGCCTTCTGACATGTTAAGCAGGTCGTAACATACTGGGCGATGTCTTTCTTCATGCCCGACCACCAAAATGACTCCTTCAAGTCATGGTACATCTTGTTCATGCCTGGATGTAGGCTAAGGCGACTCTTGTGACCTTCCTCTAGGATCATCTTCTTCAACTCTTCATTTGCAGGTATGCAAATTCTGCCATTAAATCTCAAGATCCCATCATCGCCCATCACAAAGTCTTTAGCCTGGTCGGTCCCTAATGACTCCACAGTACGTTTCAGACTAGGGTCCTCCAACTGCTTATCCTTTATCACTCCAAGGAAGTCATTAGTTATAGCCAGCTTACTACAACTAATGTGATTTGCATGAAATTCTACCCCAAGGTTTAAGTCTCTGAATTGCTCGATCAGTTTCTGCTCTTCCATCATCATGGTGGCTACTTGAATTGATTTTCTACTCAAAGCATCTGCCACTACATTGGCCTTCCCTGGATGATACATGAGTTGAAAATCGTAGTCCTTTAGAAACTCCATCCACCTTCTTTGTCTCATGTTTAGTTCCTTCTGATCAAACAGGTATTTCAGGCTCTTATGGTCACTGAACACCTAGAACTGAGCTCCATATAAATAGTGCCTCCAAATCATCAAGGCAAACACCACAGCCGCCAACTCCAAATCATGAGTAGGATAGTTCCTCTCATGAACCTTGAGTTGCCTTGAAGCATATGCAACCACTCTTTTCTCTTGCATCAAAACACATCCCAAACCCTGATGTGAAGCATCACAGTAGACATCAAAAGGTCTTCCTACCTCTGGGATCACCAGCACTGGAGCACTAGTCAACCTTTCCTTTAGTTCCATGAAGCTCTGCTCACATCGGTCGGTCCAAGCAAAAGGTTGATCCTTGCGGGTCAACTGTGTTAAAGGAGCCACTACCTTGTAAAAGTCCTCAATAAACCTCCGATAGTAGCCAGCTAAACCCACAAAACTCCTTATCTCCGTAACTGTCTTAGGACGTTCCCACTGAAGCACTGCCTCCACTTTGGCTGGATCTACCGAGATCCCCTGGGCAGATATCACGTGTCCTAAGAAGTTGACTTCCTTCAGCCAGAACTCACACTTAGAGAACTTGGCATAGAGTTGCTTCTCCCTCAGAATCTCCAACACTGTCCTCAGATGTTCTTCATGTTCTTCCTCGGTCCTTGAATAAATGAGTATGTCGTCTATGAAGACTACCACAAACTTATCCAAGAAAGGGCGAAAAATCCTATTCATGTAGTCAATGAACAGAGCTGGAGCATTTGTGACTCCAAACGGCATCACCACATACTCATAGTGCCCATAACGAGACCTAAATGCTGTCTTTTGAACATCTTCAGCTTTTACCAAAATTTGGTGGTACCCCGATCTCAGATCAATCTTTGAGAACACCGAGGCCCCATGTATTTGATCCATCAAATCGTCAATTCTAGGTAGGGGGTACTTGTTCTTGATGGTCAACTTGTTCAACTGCCTGTAATCTATACACAACCGAGACCCTCCATCCTTTTTCTTAACTAGGAGCACTGGAGCCCCCCATGGAGATACACTGGGTCTGATGAATTGTTTCTCCAACAACTCTTCCACTTGCTTCTTTAATTCTACCAACTCGGCTGGAGCCATCCTGTAAGGTGCCATTGACACTGGTCCAGCTCCAGGTACCAAATCAATAGAGAATTCCACTTCTCTCTTAGGAGATAATCCAGGTATTTCTTCTGGAAATATATCCATGAAATCTTTCACCACATGTATCCTGCTTACGTCCTCTTCATTCTTCACTTCCAACCGAGCTAGGATCACGAAGCACCTCGCCCCTTTCTCCAACTCCGACCACCCATGCTGAGCAGATATCACATCTGACTCTTGGAGATCTGGAAACGCTATTTTCTGACTACCGCAGTCTATGAGAACGTGATTGGCAGATAGCCAATCCATTCCTAGGATAACATCCAGGTCCTGAAGAGGTAGGCAGATCAAGTTTACTTTGAACCTGCGTCCCTCTACTATCACTGGACATTCAGGACAAACTGTAGAGGTCAACACCTGTCCTGACGCAGGTGTAGAGACCAACAGTTCAAACGGTAACTCCTTCACTAGAAGGCCCAACTCGACTACACATAGGCTTGACACAAAGGAGTGTGTCGCTCCAGAATCAAACAAGGCTTTTACACCTCTACCAGCTATAAAATAAACACCTTGCACTAGGTTACCTGACTGAGACGCTTCTGCTCCTGTCATGGCAAACACTCTCCCTGTTGCCTGAGGTCTGCTGCCTTCATTTCTCAACTGCTGAGGACCCACGGGTTGAGTCATCCTATTTCTGTTAGGGCAATCTCAAGAAATGTGCCCCATCTTTTGGCACGTGAAACATCTGGGTTTCCAAGGTTGTTGCTGCTGCAACTGGGATGACGCTGTTCCTGCCCGATGTGGTGGAGGTCTCGCATAGGGCTTGCTTTGTGGGTGCTGCACCTTAGCCTTCCCACTGGAAGAACCCCCTAGGTGTGACCTGATCACCCGAGAATCACCCTTTTCCAGAGTCTCCACCATCTTCGCCTTCTCTACTAAGGCGTGAAATTCCCTGATGCACATAGGGGCTATGGTCCTCTTCAGCCCATGCTCCAGTCCCTCTTCAAACTTCCTGCACCTCCAAGCCTCGAAGGTCGCCTGGGTATAGAATCGGGCGAGATACTCAAACCGAGCAGCATAAGCATTCACTGACATCTCCCTCTGCTCCAATCTGAGGAATTCTGCTTCCCTCGCAAATCTTGCACTATCTGGGAAGTATTTTTCCAGAAATTTCACCCTAAAGCTCTCCCAATCTAACACTTCAGCTCTGGCTTCCATCATCTGCTGAGCTCCCATCCACCAGAACTCGGCCTCTCCGGATAGCAGATAGGTGGCGAACACCAATTTCTTCTCTTCAGGGCAGGAGGTCGCCCTAAAGATTTTCTCCAACTCCCTGACCCACTGATCTGCTTGATCAGGGGTAGCATTCCCACTGAACTTGGGTGGGTTGTGCCTCATGAACTCGGTCAGTCCCATCTGTTCCTGAGGCTGACCGACGTGGGAATTTGTTTCAGTCGACCGAGCAGTTTCCCATTGGTGCATTGCAGCTTGATGGTTCTGAGCCATTGCTACATTCTGTTGTTGGATGGCAGTTGCCATCATCTCAATAGCCTTGGCAATCTGGCTCATTTCTGAAGAAGGTTGGGGAGGGGTAGGAGGTTTACGTGCCATCTTCTTCGTTTCAGATTTTGAAACTATGGGTTTCTATATTCCCTACAACTACAAGAATGAGATCGATAAGAAATCAATTCATTCAGGAGGTAACATCTAGACCTTACAAAGGTCAGCATCTCAAAGTCATTAAGAATTTGAGTTCATCAACAGAATCATAATACTTATAACCTCAAGCAAAATACCAGAACAGCTACTGGTATACAACCATCAATCCAAACAACCACTTTCAATCAATTACAAAAACACTCAATAAAATGAAATAAATCACACCAGAATTCAATGTATGCTAAACATCAAACCTTTGGAACTAAGATTGAGAATCATCTCGATCCAGTTATGAGTGTGCACCCTCACTACTTTATCAAGACCCTCTCATTCTTAATACTAAGATTTTCAGTTAGGGCATATATTCACTAAAGCACACACAAAATTTCAATACAAAAACGTTTGAAAACCTCTCACTATAGTTGTTATTTAAAACTCAAATAAATTTTATGAGCAGAAGAAACACAATGGATCCACAGCCCTCAGGTCATCCTAAGGACGAACTGCTCTGATACCATTAATGTAACATCCCGCCAAAATGCTTTTCATAATTATAAAATGAAATAAAGGTAAAACAATAATATTGAAGTGAACATATGTATATATATATATAATGAAATTTCTCCTCACAGGGAGTTTAATACATAACCGGTCAATTTTCCAAAACTTAAACCAAATACAGCAAAATAAAAAAAAACAGGCGATCTCCTAACAGAAAAAGGCAATCTCCTATCAGAAAACGGAAAAAGGGTGATCGCCTAACAGAAACAGAAACAGGCGATCTCCTTCCGGCGACCACTCACTGAGGAGCTCTACTTCCTGCAACATCATCTGCTCCCGTGTAGATTATACATGATCATCATAGGTTTAAGAAAAAGCCAAACACAACACCAAAAACACAGGGTAAGCTAGATATTTGAAAGAGAATTTAGATATGAACTTTAAAATCAAGATAAAACAAATTTAAGACACCCACGTAAAACCATCAACTTTCTCATTCCCTTCACATGACCATCAGGTAAAACACATATTTCACAATTCCTCAAGAGTCGTCCAATTCACATAATTCATCAAGTGTCTATCAATTTCAATGTTTCTCATTTCTCACGTCAGACTTCCACTGACTCATCACACACAGACACTTGACACTACTTCCGGAAGACTCGTGCGTTGAACTTAGCATCCAGAGACCTGCACCTGTCATACTTCATTGCTGTAATGTTTCCACAGCCATGCGCATCAACATAATCACGATCTCAATCTCATCACTCTCACAGTATGACAGGGTTAATCCATATAACAGGTCAAGTCAGTTATCTTTCAAACGACTTACCCATACATATGGACCTCCTTCGACTCTCACCAACTGAATGACTTCATCTATGTGACTCCATCATATCAGCAGAGTCAGGATCGTCTCATTCACAGGATACTCACTGATCAATACACCTCATAACCAATCTCAACACGGTATTTCCTTTCCTGAAAATACTATGTCTTGATCCCACATTCACAACATTCAACACATCATATAACACTTAAATGAACAATTCCAATCACAGCAAAACTCATTCCAAGGTTCAGATTTTCGAATATCACATTTCAATCTCAAACAGTTTCAAACGACACTAAAACAGGGGATTTCGAAAACAGCATTAAAACTGGCGATCACGTTGCCCCACACATAAAAACAGAGTATCGTGAAAAGCATATGAAAACCGGCGACCACGTCGCCCTCACTTCAGAACCTACTCGCCTAACGTTTTTATAAACGAAAATGCTAGCTTCCCTTACCTGGACTTGCGCAAAAACACGAAGAGCTCCAAAACCCACCGAAGCTTAAAGATACCCGAACTCTGTGCTAGCGTACTGATGGAAAACTCGCAGAGAACTCTCCAGGTGTCCAAGTGCAGTCGTCGCTCGTCGTACTGGTGCTTGAGGATGTCTGAATCGCAGCGCGAAGGAGAGAAAAGAGAATGATGAAGGTGAACTCACTCTGTCACTCTTGAACCACAACAACGTTCTCCCTCTCAGAAGTGAGTTTTTTGAATCTAAACCAACTTGTCCACAAAAGCCGCTGCCACCACCCACTCTGCAGGGAAGCTTGCGTGCACGCTTCCCTGAACAGTACGACCACGCGTGCCTGAGCGCATGCCAACACTCTGATGTCACTATTCTGAACCACTCTTTTTGTCTACGTGTCGCGCGTGCAGGACGTTTCATGCTGGGAGCCTGGGTCCCACCTTATCTGTGTGAAACTCGACATCGCGCGATAACCTTCCACCGATGACCGCTCGTGCGATGACTATCCACCGATGTCTCATCCTGGAGGACGACCGATGTCTCTCCCTAGGAGACGACCGACGTCTCGCCTTGGCGATGACCGCATGCCTCGCGCCCTGGCAATGACCGCAATGCCTCGCGCCCTAGCGATGCCCGCAATGCCTCGCGCCCTGGTGATGCCCGCATGCCTCGCGCCCGGCGATGCCCGCATGCCTCGCGCCCAGCGATGCCCGCATGCCTCGCGCCCGGCGATGTCCGCATGCCTCGCGCCCGGCGATGCCCGACGACACATCGCCACGCCTTGCTGAAAGTTCTTCATCCCACTATGTTACGTCCAAGGTATCATCTCCACATGACTTGGTGACGTCGGTAGCTTCACATTTCCAAGAGTAGATCAACACTACTCCTCGTGCGCCCATGCATGCAACACTAAGGACGATTTCTTATGCTCAAGCATAGAGCTTCGCATACACAGCGTACCTAAGGCTTAACCCACACCTTGATACGCGTGGTTGTTGGAACCCACTCTGGTTGATCCAATATCCTGACCACATACCGAGTGCACTTTCGGCGATCATGTGTACCATAGGCGATTGGCGATCATGTGTAATCTAGGCGACAGGCGATTATGTACTAACCAGGCGATCTCATAGTCTTCTAAGCTACACTTTCCTTCCTTTTTATTTTAAATAAAAACATACTTAGAATTCATTTAAAATATATTCCTTTTTATTCCAAAGTAAATTTTACAGGTCCTTACATTTTACGTGGGTGTCTTAAATTTGTTTTATCCTGATTTTAAAGTTTCATATCTAAATTCTCTTTAAAATATCTAGCTTACCCTGCGTTCTTGTTTTGTGGATGTTTTCTTAAACCTGTGATGATCGTGTATGATTTTACACGGGAGCAGATGATGTTGCAGGAAGTAGAGCTCCTCAGTGAGTGGTCGCCGGAAGGAGATCGCCTGTTTCTGTTTCTGTTAGGCGATCACCTGTTTTCTGTTTCTGATAGGAGATCACCTGTTTTCTGTTAGGAGATCGCCTGTTTTTTATTTTGCTGTATTTTGTTTAAGTTTTGGAAAACTGACTGGTTATGTATTAAACTCCCTGTGAGGAGAAATTTCATTACACATATATATATATATATATATATATTTATTTATGTTCACTTCGATATTATGATTTTACCTTTATTTCATTATATAAATATGAAAAGCATTTTGGCGGGATGTTACAAAAATGCCTTTTGCTGAGATTTTGTCTATTAATAGACCCCCTATATTTGCTGGAGTGAATTATGCATTCTGGAAAATAAGAATGAAAATTTTCATGGAATCTATTGACTTTGGTATTTGGGATGCTGTGGTCAATGGACCTTTTGTGCCTATGCAGGTTGTCAAAGAAGCACAGTGAAGAAACCATGGTCTGAATGGAGTGACAATGAAAGGAAAAAGGCTCAATATGACTCTGTTGCCAAAAACATCATAACTTCTGCATTGACAATGGATGAGTTCCTCAGAATATCTCAGTGCAATTAGGCTAAGGAAAAGTGGGAGATTCTGGAGGTGACACACGAAGGCATGGATGATGTGAAGAGATCAAGGAAACATTCACTTATCCAAGAATATGAGTTGTTCAAGATGCAACCTGAAGAAAGCATTGCTGATGTACAGAAGAGGTTTACTCATATTGTAAACCATCTTACTGGATTAGGGAAAGTGTTTGACAGAGAAGAACTCAATATAAAAGTCCTGAAGTGCCTTGATAAGAGCTGGCAACCTAAAGTCACTGCAATTTCAGGAAGTAAAGATATGTCTAAGCTATCTACTACTGCACTATTTGGAAAATTGATGGAACATGAGTTGGAGCTCAAGAGGCTGAAAGAGCAAGAGATAGTGGAGAGGAAAACTAAAGGACTTGCCTTGAAGACAAATGTGCAGAATGTTAGCAGTGATGAAGAAGAAAGTGTTGAACATGATGAAACACTAAGTCTCCTAACAAAAAGGTTTAGCAGATTTCTGAAAAAGGAAGGCAGAGATAGGACTCAACAAAAGAAAAGGTATTCGAAACCTAATGAATCTACTTCTTTTAACTATACTTGTTTTGGTTGTGGTAAAAGAGGTCACATAAAGATTGATTGTCCAAACAATCAAACAAAAGAAAAACCAACCAGCAAGAAGGTTGAAAGGAGTAAGGGTAAAAGAGCCTATATCTCTTGAGGAAGAATTGCATAAAGCTAAAACTGATCTTGTAAGTCTGGAATTGACTTGTTTGCATGCATCCATTAAAACCTGTGATAACTGTAAAAAGCTAAAAAAATAAGTTGAGTATTTGCTGAAAACACTGTCTAATTTCTCCAAAGGAAGAGACAATCTTGAGTCTATATTAGGCTCACAAAATGTTGTTTTAACAAGAATGGGCTTGGATAGAATCCTGTAAAACAGAAAAATGTGAAAAAAATTTCCAGTCTTTTTTTGTTCTTGCTAAAACTAGTTTTTCTACTTTTTACAGCTCAAATGCAATGCATTCTGTTTCATGTTTTTATTGCTTGAAATCTAGTCATACATCCAGAACATGCAGGGTTAGAAAATATCATGTGCCTAAAGGATTACGTCAAATGGCTTCCTAAAGAAAGGTGATTAATCTGACTAGACCCAACACTAAAGGGTACCATATATATCTTTGATGTTTATTTTGCAGAAAAGGAGCAGAAAGCCTAATCAATGGTATTTGGACAGCGACTGCTCAAAACATATGACTAGAGACCTTTCACAGTTTTCAGAACTGAAACTTAAGATAGAAGGATATGTCACCTACGGGGATAACAATAGAGGAAGGATACTTGGAAGAGGAAACGTAGGGACCAAAGGATCAACCTTAATTGAAAATGTGCTATATGTAGAAGGACTGAAACACAATCTCCTGAGCATTAGTCAGCTATGTGATAAAGGCTACAACATCAAATTTGAGACAAATAAATGTACAATCTCAAATAAGGAGTCTAGTAAGGAGTTGTTCACAGGTAAACGAGTAAATAACATCTATCTCTTAGATATCCTAAATAATTGTTCTAAAAATGAATATCTCCTGTCAAAGAATGATGAGTCTTGGTTGTGGCACAGGAGGTTAGCTCATATTCACACCAACCATTTGAACAAATTGAAATCTAAAAATCTGGTTTCTGGTCTACCGAATGTGAAATTTCATAATGATAGACTGTGTGATGCATGTGTAAAAGGCAAGCAAATAAAGTCTTTTTTTAAAATCAAAAGATGTGATTTCTACAAATTTGCCTTTGGATATACTGCATATGGACTTATTTGGACTATCTAGAACTATAAGTCTTGCTAGAAATTTGTATGCATTAGTGATTGTTGATGACTTTTGAAGATATACATGGACTCTTTTTCTTTCTGCCAAAAAGGATGCATATAAGGCTTTTAAGAAACTGTTTAAGGTTCTGTAGAATGAATGTGGTAGAAATATAAAAACAAATTCGTAGTGATCATGGGGAGAGTTTCAGAATTCAAAGTTTGATAAGTTTTGTGAAAAACATGGGATATCACAGTTTTTTTGCCCCTAGAACACCCCAACAAAATGGTGTGGTTGAGAGGAAAAATAGATCACTAGAAGAGCTTGCTAGGACTATGGTAAATGAATCTAAGCTACCTAAATACTTCTGGGCTGATGCAGTTTATACTGCTGGTTATGTGCTTAATAGAACATTAATTAAGTCTATCCTTAAGAAAACACCATATAAGCTGTATAAGGGAAGAAAGCCTTGTGTAAGTCATCTTAGAGTGTTTGGATGTAAGTGTTTTATTTTGAATAATGGCAAAGATAATTTGGGTAAGTTTTATGCAAAATCTGATGAAGGAATTCATATTGGCTATGCTTTGAATGGACATGCTTATAGGGTCTTCAATAAAAGGTTGCTAACTGTGGAAGAATCTATGCATGTAGTGTTTGATGAATCTGACAATTACATGCCAAAACCAGTTTTAGATGAATTGGAATGTGATGATTTAAGAACTATTCTGCATAAAAATGATTTGATTGATAAAGATGCAAATGATTCACATGTTGTCAAGGAATCTGTTGTTTCTGCAAATTTACCAAAAGAATGGAAGACTCCAAGAGATCTCATACTTCACAATGTCATTGGAAACATTGAAAAAGGGGTTTCAACCAAAAATTCTCTTAATAATTTTTGTGAAGCCTTGGCCTTTTTTTTCACAAATTGATGGAAGAGGCCCAAGCCCAAGCCCAAGTCCAAGCCCAAACCCATGTTCAAGTCCAAGACCTAGCTCAAGCCCACCAAATAGAAGATATGGGCCAACTACAAGGGTTATGGCAAGAAGAATACAAGAGGATTGGGACACTGCTACTGATGGCAGAGAGACTTTCCTCTACATGATAAACATGCCATAAGTTTAGTGTAGAAGTAGAATTTAATTTTCTTGTCAAAATTAGAATAGGAAAATAATTGTAATTTTCTTAGAATTAATTTTGGCACCTAAAACACCAACCTAGGTTAATTTAGGGTTTTTAAAACCACTAAATTAACCAAGGCCGGTTTGGAAAGCCTAGAGAGGGTGAGCGTGAAATACTAATCACACCCCTCCCGTGTGCTCTCATTTTTAGGCTCCACCTTGAGGAGAATTTCATTTTGAATTTCCCTCCACTTTCATTTGAATTTTCAGCCCTCTAAACACTATAAATAAGAGGGCTTGGCTCATGTAATTAAAAAGATTAATTTGAGTGAAATTGCTGCAAACTTTGTGCCAATTATCACTCTTGTCTCCTACCTCTAGGATAGACACCTTAGTCTTCATTCTTCATCTTTTCCAAGTGAGATGGTGTAACATCCCGCCAAATTCCTTTTCATATTTATGTAATAAAATAAAGGTGAAACAAATATACCGAAGTGAACATAATTATATATATGTAATGAAGTTTCTCCTCACAGGGAGTTTAATACATAATCGGTCAGTTTTCCAAAACGTAAACAAAATACAACAACATAGAAAAAAAACAGGCGATCTCCTAACAGAAAGGGGCGATCTCCTATCAGAAAAGGGCGATCTCCTATCAAAAAACAGAAAAAGGGTGATCGCCTAACAGAAACAGAAACAGGCGATCTCCTTCCGGCGACCACTCACTGAGGAGCTCTACTTCCTGCAACATCATCTGCTCCCGTGTAAATTATACACGATCATCACAGGTTTAAGAAAAAGCCAAACACAACACCAAAAACACAGGGTAAGCTAAATATTTGAAAGAGAATTTAGATATGAACTTTAAAATCCAGATAAAACAAATTTAAGACACCCACGTAAAACCATCAACTTTCTCATTCCCTTCACATGACCATCAAGTAAGTACAGATTTCACAATTTCCTCTAGAGTCGTTCAAATCACATAATTCATCAAGTGTCTATCAATTCAATGTTTCTCATTTCTCACGTCAGACTTCCACTGACTCATCACACAAGACACTTGACACTACTTCCGGAAGACTCGTGCGTTGAACTTAGCATCCAGAGACATGCACCTGTCATACTGCACCACTGTGAAATCACACACATTCACAGGGTCGCTGTGAAATCACACACATTCACAAGCGTATAAATGAATCTCAATATCATCACTATCCTAGCATGACAGGGTTAATCCATACAACGGGTCAAGCTCGTTCTCTTTCAAACGACTCACCCATACGTATGAACCTCCAACGACTCTCAACGCCTGAATAACTTCATCTATATGATTCCATTATATCAGAAGAGTCAGGATCGTCTCATTCACAGGATACTCACTGATCAATACACCTCCTAACCAATCTCAACACGGTATTTCCTTTCCTGAAAATACTATGCCTTGATCCCACATTCACAACATTCAACACATCATATAACACTTAAATGAATGATTCCAATCACAACAACAATCATTCCCTGGTTCAGATTCTCGAATATCACATTTAAATCTCAAACCGTTTCAAACAACACAAAAACAGGGGAGTTCGAAAAACAACGCCAAAACCGGCGATCTCGTTCAAAAACAGGGGATTATGCAATAACAGTTGAAAAACCGGCGACCACGTCGCCCCATCATCTCAATCATCTACTATAAGGTTTTCGTTGGAAATAAGGCTAGCTTCCCTTACCTGGACTTGCGCAAAACACCAAGAACTCCAAAACCCACCGAAGCTTAAAGATGCCTTAGCTCTGTTTTTGCATCTGGTTTGTAGAACTTGCAGAGAACCTCCCAGGTGCTCTAAGGGCAGTCGTCGCTCGTCGTACTGGTGCTTGAGGATGCCTGAAACGCAGCGCGAAGGAGAGAAAAGAGAAGGATGAAGGTGAGCTCACTCTTTCACTCTTGAACCACTGCAACGTTCTTTGCCTCTCAGTAGTGGGTTTTTTGAATCTTAAACCAACTTGTCCACAAAAGCCGCTGCCACCACCCACTCTGCAGGGAAGTTTGCGTGTACGCTTCCCTGAACAGTACGACTACGCGTGCCTGTGCGCAGGCCAACACTCTGATGTCACTATTCTGAACCACCCTTTTTTTGTCTACGTGTCGCGCGTGCAGGACGTTTCATGCTGGGAGTCTGGGTCCCACCTTATCTGTGTGAAACTCGACATTGCGCGATAACCTTCCACCGATGACCTCTCGCGCGGTGACTATCCACCGATGTCTCATCCTGGCGGACGACCGATGTCTCTCCCTGGGAGACGACCGACGTCTCGCCCTGGCGATGACCACATGCCTCGCGCCTGGCGATGCCCGCAATGCCTCGCGCCCGGCGATGACCGCATGCCTCGCGCCCTGGCGATGCCCGCATGTTTCTCATACCGGCGATGGCTGATGTTCCTCATCATGGTGATGACTGATTCCTCTTCCTGACGAACGACTGATTCCTCATCCTGGTAGACAACCGATGTCTCACCCTAGAGGACCACCGATGTGTCTCCCATCCTGGTTAATGACCGATGTTGCTCTCATCCTGTTGGCGATCTCTTATCGCCCTTGTCTGTGACGAGAATACATCGCCTTACTCTGGTCACCGATGTCACATCGTCACACCTTGCTGAAGGTTCTTCATCCCACTATGTTACGTCCAAGGTATCATCTCCACATGACTTGGTGACGTCGGTAGCTTCACATTTCCCAGAGTAGATCAGCACCACTCCTTGTGCGCCCATGCATGCAACACTAAGGACGATTTCTTATGCTCCAGCATAGAGCTTCGCATGCACAGTGTATCTAAAGCTTAACCCACACCTTGATACGCGTGGTTTTTGGAACCCACTATGGTTGATCCAGCATCTTGACCACATACTACGTGCACTCTCGTCGATCACGTACACCCTAGGCGATTGGCGATCATGTCTCCTCTAGGCGATAGGCGATTATGTGCCAGAGAAGTCGGAGATCGCCTTCGTCTTCACTAACGACGATCTCGTAGAAGACTTCTTAGCTACACTTTTCTTCCTTTACTCTTCTTGATCCACATGTCAGCCGACCGACCTCTACCAGCTTACCCCAGACCTTGGGCGACGTCCGATGTCCGACTATTACGAAACTTCATTTACCAACTCTTTGTATTTTAAATAATAACATCTTCTGAAATTATTTAAATATAACACTTTTATTCCAATTAAAGTTTCTAGGTCCTTACAGATGGCCTCACCACTCACTCTCCACACCTAACACTTCACCTTCAAGGTTTCCACAGCTCCTAGGAGTGCCTTGCACGCTTCCAACCATTGCTTCCGCCACCTTCAAATTCGTTTTCAGCTCATGGAAGAAAGCACTCAAGCTAGGCTACATCAAAGCCCAAGCCTAAGCCCAAGTCCAAGTCAAAGGTCAAGCCCAAGGCACTCAAGCTAGGCTACATCAAAGCCCAAGCCCAAGACCAAGTCCAAGTCAAAGGTCAAGCCCAAGCCCACCAAATAGAAGATATGGGCCAACTACGAGAGCAATGGCAAGAAGAATCCAAGAGGATTGAGACACTGCTACTGATGGCAAAGAAACTTTCCTCTAAATGTTTAAAAATGTCATAAGTTTAGTGTAGGGTAGAATTTAATTTTTGTCAAAATAGAATAGGAAATTTTATTTGTAATTTTTCTTAGAATTAATTTGAGCACCTAATTACCAACCTAGATTAAATTAGGGTTTCTATTTTTCGTGCTTTGGTGCCAAGATTGGTGAAAATTAAAAGCCATGGTTTTTGAGCAATCTAGGTTGGGAATTGTCACAAATGAATCCAAAATGAGGTGTGAAAATTTTGGTTGCAAAAGGATTTGATCTTGGTTGAATTTTGGCTTAGCCAAGTTTGGTGATTTTGGTGGGTCGGTCTAGTTTTGGAGGCTTGGTGCCAAGATTGGTGAAATTTCAAAGTCATGGTTCTTGAGCAATCTTGGTTGGGAATTGTCACAAATGCATCCAAAATGAGATGTGAAAAGTTTGGTTGCATAAGGATTTGATCTTGGTTGGGTTTTGGCTTAGCCAAGTTTGGTGATTTTGGTGGGTCGGTCTAGTTTTCGTGCCTTGGTGCCAAGATTGGTGAAAATTGAAAGTCATGGTTCTTGAGCAATCTTGGATTGAATTGTCACAAATGCATCCAAAATGAGGTGTGAAATTTTGGTTGCAAAAGAATTTGATCTTGGTTGGGTTTTGGCTTAGCCAAGTTTGGTGATTTTGGTGGGTCGATCTAGTTTTGGTGGTTTGGTGCCAAGATTGGTGAAATTTCAAAGTAATGGTTCTTGAGCAATATTGGTTGGGAATTATCACAAATGCATCCAAAATGAGGTGTGAAAAGTTTGGTTGCAAAAGGATTTGATCTTGGTTGGGTTTTGGCTTAGCCAAGTTTGGTGATTTTGGTGGGTCGGTCTAGTTTTCGTGCCTTGGTGCCAAGATTGGTAAAAATTGAAAGTCATGGTTTTTGAGCAATCTTGGTTGGGAATTGTCACAAATGCATCCAAAATGAGGTGTGAAAAGTTTGGTTGCAAAAGAATTTGATCTTGGTTAGGTTTTGGCTTAACCAAGTTTGGTGATTTTGGTGGATTGACCTAGTTTTCGTGCCTTGGTGGTGAGCCATGAATCATGAAATTTTCAAAGTCATGGTTTTTGAGCATTGTTGGTTGGGAAGTATCACAAATGCATCCAAAATGAGGTGGAGAAAGTTTGGTGGCAAAACCAAGCCATCTTGGTGTGGTTTTGAATTTTTGAAATGTTGAAAAATTGAGCGTGTTGAAAAAAATTCATGAAAAGTCGAAACCTTGTCTAATCTTAAAGAAATTTGGTGGGCACCTTCTTGATATTAATATGTGAGGGACTGGACGCAAAAATACGGTGTCTAGATACATTTTTCCATTTTTCCCGATTTTCCACATTTTGGGTCTTTGAAAAAATAAAAAAAATACTTCCCCATGGAGAAAAATTCTAATTTTTTGTAGGCAATGTTATACCATTTTTATGAGGATCCCTGCAAAAAATATCATTAAAATTCGATCTCTAGGTCCCAAAATAGAACTTATGTCTACTAAAAAAAAGTGTATCTACTTGTACAAAAGTGACTTTTGCATATTAGACTATTATAGGGGGGGTGTGCTCCTCAACCATACACCAAGGCATGTGGAGTCTTTGTGGCTGGGCGCTATGCATCCCTCCTAACGTTGTGCTTGCTTTGTGGTGAAAGCAAGTCACAACGCCCATTGCATGGTTGATCCACCAACTTGGGTTGGTGTCACCCATGGTGGGGCGGGTTCCGGCGGCCAATGTCGGTTTCGACCGACTTTCAACCTAGTGTGTGAAAATGCTATGTACAGTTGTGGCACGCTTGTGGGCTTTGGTGTGTAGCTTATTTCAACACTTGTGAGCACAAAATCGGGGGTATGGCTTCTCACCGTTCGCGGGAAGGGAGCCATCATGTATGGCTTGTGACCGGCCGGGGGTATTGTCTTGTACAACTTGGGAAGGGCTTTATTTTCGGTCTAGTAGCGGCCACTAGAGGGAAGGCACGATCTCATTGCGTGGGTTCTCCTTCAACCATCTTCGCGTCATGATCCGCCTGGATGATCTTGGGGAGTTAAAAAACCACACGGATGAGACGGGTTGAAACTCTGGCCTGGTGTAATCAGGGGAAGATTTGGGCCATGCAAACACAACACCAACCTAAAAGCCAATCATGGATACACTCCGAAAGGAAAATGTGGGATTTATCGCATGTGTGTGTCTCGCTTTGAGCACACACATGAGCACTGGAGGGAAGGCACCGGCTCATCCCCGTGGCTTCTCCATCAAAACCATCCTCGCGGGCGGTATTGGGGAGTAGAAACGCGGATGATTCGGGTTGGAACCTGGTGAGCACGGGTAGAGAAGTTTGTGCACGCACGCGACACGGATGTTCTTTTCCATACCTAGCGATACGGACACTGGGTCACTTGATGTTTCCATTTGCCCACTTGCCAACGGTGAGCGGGGGGTGGACTGTCTCGTGGTGTGGGGTCTTGCGAATGTGAGGGTGGGTGAGTTGTAATGAGGATGTTTTCTTTGGCTGGCTCCATGCCCAGTGTAAGGACCTGAAATTTATTGGAATGAAAGAGTATGTTTTAAGTAAATTCTAAGTATGTTTTATCTAAGTTAAAAAGGAAGGAAAGTGTAGTCTGAAAAAAAAACTATAAGAGTTCCTTGTTTATACATCATCGCCGGTCGCCTGCTACACATGAGCGCCAGGTGGACGTCGCGTGGGCGCGAGAGGCATGCAGGCATCGCGCGGGCGCGAGAGGCATGCAGGCATCGCGCGGGCGCGAGAGGCATGCAGGCGTCGCGCGGGCGCGAGAGGCATGCAGGCATCGC